>CM074952.1:22953892-22967788 GCA_037577455.1 Pangasius macronema
TGGCATTTATGGCTTAGTGGAAAAACAATAAAAGGATGGCAGTATTAGATACCTTATGACACAGTGCAGAATGGTAAAATGGAAAATGGTAGAATTATAGCAGAATGAAGGTATAGTATGGCATTATGGCATAGTGCAAATTGTTACGATATGGTAAGACATTATGTCATTATTGAGATTGTGCAAAACCAGCAAAGTTATACAGCGCAAAAATATGTCAATGTGGCATATATGTGCAAAAGTTCAACAAGCACATATAGGTGTGATGGTCAGGTGTCCACATACTTATGGCCGTATCTTCTTTTCCCTTCTGACCTCTAGTTTTCCTTTAAAATGCTACTTGAAATGTAATTTAACACCAAAAATTCTTACATTTTAATTTGAGGATTTCACATTACTGAAGTTCATTGGCTAATAATTGTCATGCAGCGAGTGCAATAAGTGCAGCAACGATCGTGATGTCTAAAGATGTATACAGAGTAAATAAATAAATAACGATCTGTTCTGCGCTAATGCATTCAATCTTGTCATCGACAACACGTTTTAGCAAGAACTGTATTAAATATTTATAACCATAGATAAAACCCTTTGACTGAGAAGAAGAGGTAAATAATACACTTTTATTTGAAAAGAATATAATTGCAGAGTCGAACAATTATAACAGCGACCTGAAATAATCCTGATCAACTTAAAAGTTTTCAGTTCCACTCGAAGTGACCAACAAATATCCTGTATGAATTTAAGTCCAGGGTGTTGACATTTTGGAAAGTGGTCTAAGTGTGTGTGCATGCTGTGTGTGTGTGTGTGTGTGTGTGTGTGTACATCAGGTATAAAGTATGATGCAGAAAAGGAGGAGAAGCAGCTGCAGGAGGCTCGGCAGAGGGAGCTTCAGAGGATCGAGGAAACCAAGCTGAAAGCGGCAGAGCGAGGTTAGGTTAGGGATTATAAAAATAATCCACACACTCGCTTATGTTTAAAACTTATTTACTTTGGGAGTATGTTTGTGCAGAAAATCCAAAGATGGAAAAGCAGGACACCTTTGTGGAGAAACTGGTCACGCAGGTGATTAAAAACCTGCAAGTGAAGATTTCCAATATTCACATTCGCTATGAAGACAGAGTAAGTACTCGATTTGACCACTATAATTTTATTTCCTGATTTTATGGTTAGCGTCTTTGTTCAACATGCATTTTTTTTTTTACACAGGTCACCAATCCGAATTCACCTCTCTCATTTGGTGTATCACTACAAAACCTCAGTCTTCAGGTGTGTGCTATTTTTTTCACTGCAAATGAAGAACGGTTCATTCAAAACATATCGACGCAGTGTTCCCCATGTGACAAAAGGTGGCATGTTGTAAATGAAATCTATGGACTAACCAGGGATAATGTGATTAGGTGAACTGTATACATTTATACAAGAGCTAAGTGATGACGGCCTATTTGCAGTAGGCGGAGGTTTATTTTCCTAAATTCTGGCTGTTTTCCATTTGCAGACTGCAGACGCAAACTGGAAACCCTGCCTATTGGATGAGAAAGCCAAGCTGTTTTTCAAGGTATGCCTTTCAGATGAAGAAAACTCTCATCCAATGCGTCTACACTGCAGTGGTTCCACGATCTCATTCATAACTCTCATATTGTTCATATTTCAAAAGTAGAATAAAATTATACTGTACAGTCACTTCAAAGTGATCATGTGACCTTTCTAAGGTCTGTAAATTCTGGTCGAAAATCTAAATATTTAATTTAGAATTAAAGATCAGTCAGTGAGACACAGCCTGTAACAACTTATGAGTTATTAAACATTTCACTAATATTATTTAGATGTTCTACTTTAGAGACAAACATTGAACCAGTGATGTAGATGGTTAGCAGGTGACTGTCATCCACCAGCCAGTCAACTGATCCTCAACAGTACGCCAACAGTTTATGGCTGGTGATGTTAGTAAACCAACTATACACACTCTACACCGTCTGCTTGTCCCATTTTACTTTCACTTTATTTGGACGAGCCAGTTTATGGTTATTGACGTTTAGTAGACTGTGAAAAATTTCATGTTGTTGAAAGATAAATAAATGTCATTGTACATGTTGAGTATCAAGCAGTGTGCGAAAAGAGCGTGGCCACTTTATTACACAGATGAGGGTCCTCTTACAGGAAAACAGTCACTCTTACATGCCCCTATTTATGTCTAGAGATATTGTGGCAGTTACATGAGGAAGGGAGGTGACACTTGATAGGAAAGGAGGGACACAGACAAAACCTGTTTAGGGAAAAGCTTATTTTATTATGCACCGTCTTCCAGAGGTTCAATACAAAGGTAGTAGGTGAAAAGAAAACTATATGCAATTAAAGAATTGTAAGAACTATACAAAAACTGTAACCAGCAACAAAAATAATCAGAAATATATTCAATACCCAATTAGGTGACAAAGGTGGGTTTAAAAATATGGTGCCAAATAAAAGAACAAACAACTAACCCCTAACCTGCCTAGGCAAAGTTAACTGGAACAGAAGTACAGAGGGTGGCACACACCTCTAACCTAGTGTCTTTAGACAGAGTAGTATTCCTAATGTGCTATGTAAAGGCGCGCCCAGAGCTACCTGTCCAGACAGTGCACTGGAGGGGAAAACAAAATGGACTAGCGAATAAGAATTACTACTTTTGCTAGTAACAAATCAAGGCTACAAGGTGAACAAACCAATATAGTCTTTAACTACCCAAGCTTATCTCTCTCATACTGTCTACGGTTCTCTCACCCAATATCTGCGGCTACATCGGGCTACGGCTACCGACTCCAAAATGGTGCTTTTATACCTAGAGCTCCGCCTCCTTTGGGGAAATCACAACGCTGGTTAGTGGAGTAACCGCGCATCACCAGTCCAATCACTGACAGAGGCGCCACTTATGAGCGAATCAGGGAGAGAAAACAAAGAGGAAGTAAAAAATGAAACAATACGTGCCTCACTGGCATATAACATTCAACAATGAGATAGTGTGAAGCGAAGTTATCATTACCACCCCGAAGTTGCCTATTTTCTGATAACAGCACGTCCGGAAGGGTTTTATTCCTCTTATACCCCAATTTTTTAAACCGATTTCTGTCCAGATTTCTCTGTCCTGAAGACTTTCCAGTGTTGTAAAACCCATTGACCCTGGAGACTCCTTCTGTTAATATTGAATAAACATCTCCTTACAGAAATCTTCACCATATCAACAATTACATGTTTGTCTTTGTTGACGAACAGCACATCTTTAAACACGCCACTTATTATTAGGTTTAGGTTATACAAGTCCCTGTAAACAAGCTGCTATGTATTAGAACACATTAATATAAAGGTGATTTATAACTTAAAGTCAGAAATTCCTCACTACTTTCTGACCATTCAGAATTCAATAGTGTGTGGTACAATTAAGTTCATCACATGTATTAATTGTGTCTTAACTGTGTTCTGCTTTGTTCAGCTTGTCCGTCTGGATAACCTCTTTGCATATTGGAACGTGAACTCTGAGCTGTACTCCATTCACTCTGCTAGTGAAGCCCTGGTATGAGATCATTTATATAATCTCCCGTCTGGAAAATGAAACAAGGCGTAAAATGAAAATTTAACCCCGTTCTGTCTCCGTCGTGTTTTTGTAGCGGCGTCTGCAGCAAAACGTGGCTGTTCAGAACTCCATCCCTCATGACTATCAATTTAGTGAGTGACTGCTTTCACTTCTGCTGCAGTTTGTCTTTGGATGCAGTTATCAGACTTGTCATGACTTCATCCTGCTTTGCTTTTCTAGTATTCCGTCCAATATCAGCCAACGCTAAGCTTCGTATGAACCCTCGCTCGGACGTGGACTTCTCCTCGCCAAAAGTGGATCTGGTTGTCAACCTTCCTGAAGTGGCCGTAGAGCTCAGCAGACCACAGGTGACTAAAAGCTGCCAAGTTTTGATAGATTTAGTTCTGTTTAGTTTGAACGGACCTTATATAATATTAATAAAATATGAGCTTCGAACACTGTATGCTCTTTGTTCCCCTACAGTATGTCAGCATACTGGAGCTTTTGGGCTCTGTGGATATGATGTCACGCAATCTTCCATACAGGAAGTATCGCCCAGATGTGCTTGTCCACACCAATGCGTACCAGTGGTAAGTGTTTTTACAGTCAGCTCTTTCATGAATTGACTGACTGACCCTCAGGACATCTGAGCAGTATGTGGTTGTGAAGAGGAGGAGGGAGGGGCCAGGCTGTTAGGATTTATCAGTGGGAGAGAGTAACAAGGAGTCGTTGGAAATGCCTGCGGGAGAGAGATTTTGTTTTTGTTTGAGTTCTGTTTATATAAATGTTACGTTTGAGTTCACGCAGTTCCTGCCTCCTCCTTGCCCATCTGAGAAATTTGTTACAGTGGTGATATACAGTGAAGTGAAGTGACATGTGGCCAAGTATGGTGGTATGGTACTCGGAATTTGTGCTCTGCACACACAGTAGTGAACACACACCTGGAGCAGTGGGCAGCCCTTTTTGGTGCGGTGCCCGGGGAGCAGTTGGGGGATTGGTGCCTTGCTCAAGGGTCTCACCTCAGTTGTGGTATTGAGGGTGGAAGAGAGCGCTGGTCATTCACTCCCCCCACCTACAATCCCTGCCGGGCCTGAGACTCGAACCCACGACCTTCAGGTTCACCTTCGGATTGCAAGCCTGACTCTCTAACCTGACTTGATGATTATTCTGGCTTCCTCTACTAGGATCTGCTAGTAGTTTTATTCACTAGCATTCTGCCAATTAAAGAGTTGAAAAGCCACATTGTGAGAAGCCACGTTGTGGAAAATTGGGGGTAAATATCCACGAAAAATATTTGCTGAAATATGGATGGAGGGAAAAAGATTGGTTTTCCAGTTCCCCTTCAAGTTCCTTATTTTGTGGGTGCTATAATTTGAATAACATCTTACCCATTGACTGACTACTTGTATGTAAGTACTAGCTAGTCACAGCACAGGAGGCAGAATATGATGTCCCAGGGCAGCGTAACATACTTGGAGGAAAGTGCTATCATTCAAGTCCTTCAATTTCTTCTAACCTGGTGATTACCAAACTCAGTTCTGAGATCTACCTTCCTACAGAATTCACTTCCCGCTCTAGTCTAACAGAGTGGCTTGTTCTCTGTAACCACACTGTAGAGTGGCATCATTTATTACTCTCATTAAAGATGTGAAAAACGTATGATATTGGGTAGTTCCAGTTCCCCCATCTCACTTTTTTCTTTTTATTCTCTAATTTCGTTATTTATGATGTCCGATAGTGAGGAACTTTGTGCTTTTATTTATTTACCTGTTTACCAGGTGGCGTTATGTCATCACAGGCATCTTGGAGGTGAACGTAAAACCCTCCCTGCACATGTGGTCTTGGAAACACATCAAACGGCACCGGCAACAAGTAAAGCAGTGCAAAGAGCTTTATAAGACCAAGATCACCAGCAAGAAGCCTGCAGAGACCCTGCTGAAGAAACTGGAGGTAAATAGTGGGGACTTGGAAAAGAGCTTTCTTACAGTAGCTATGAAGTTAGCTAATGAGCTCTCTGTAAATACATTCCCAAATCTTCATTTCCTTCATTTCTCATTTTTAAAGTAGCTCAAAGAAAGTTCAATGTGGAAGTATTATCACCTGCTTCTTTTTGTCTTGTGCAAAATGCTGAGCATAAAAAGTGAATCCAGTTGTCCCAGTTGGCTGCTCCCATAATACTACAGCATTCAGATACACAGTAAAGCTTTGTTCATGTTTATAAATTACAGCAAGACCCATTGTGTCTTAAACCACATTGTCGGGTCTGTACAGATGAGTTTTAAAACACAGTATGACATTTTGAGTGAGAGACTATTATTACAGAGTGATATCAGTTTTTGTAGCTCTATAAAAGCAAAAAAAAAACAAAGCTTGGCTACATTTAGGCTTAAAGGAAAATTAGCTTTCTTCAAGCTTGAACAATGTGCTGTTGTACTATAAAGCCTTTTATAATGTACCTTTTTATTCCTGCCCTGTTTTCCCATAACCCGTTAAGCTTCTTCCATTTAATCTCGTTCATAGGAGACAGAAAAATCACTGGATATTTTTAATATCACGCTCGCAAGACAACAAGCCGAGATGGAGGTGGTGTACACTTTATTTTACACGCGCACTTCCTTCCAAATTTTATATAATACACATCAATGATGTAACTTAATCTGAAAATGATCATTATGAATGCTGCAGTCTTCCATTTTATGTTGTAACATTCACCTCTGGCTCTCCAGGCCTCTAAAGCTGGCCTGCGGATCTACCGGCCCGGGTTAAAGATGGAGGAGGAGCAGTCGCAGGGCTGGTTCGGCTGGGTGTGGAACTGGTCTGGAGACAGCAGTGCTCAGACCAAAGAGGTCAAATCTGGAGGTACTGATCACAGTTACTAATCACTTCGAACAAATGACTACTACTCATTTCACACTCACTCCTGTTTCTGTCACCTGAAGCCTCGAATTTGGGCTGAAACCCTCAGCTCGAGGTGATCATTTTGATTATACTACCTCGCAATTCTGATTGGTGTTAATGAATTTTCTATAACAGCAATTAATTAATTAATTTTAAGGTAATTAATTTTCTGACAGTAGTACCAGCTGCAAGATTCATATTAATGTGCGTCCTGTAATATGTTCTATAGTAACAGCTAATTCACAGGGACCTGAGTGGCGAATTCTTCACATAAACACAAAAATGTGTGTGATTTGGTGAAATTTTCTAAAATAAATACTAAATATTTAGTATTTGTGAAAGGAGCGTCCAATGTCAGTGCTTTGTCAGAAGTAAGGCTGTAACTTTCAGTTTTCGTGCTAAGATATTAAGACCCAAGGTATGTTATTGCTACGTCAACGCAGGGTATTGTCGAATTTGAAACGTGTGTACTGTAACGTCGTGGTGTTTAATGTTGTTCTTGCACAACGTTAGGTTTTGACACACTGATGACTCCAGCGGAGAAAGCCAAACTCTACACTGCCATCGGATACAGCGAGGCGACTGTCAATCCTAACCTGCCAAAAAATGTGAGTGCTTTCTGTCCATTCAGTCAGAATATGAATTAAATTTAATGCTTACAGTTTTTTTAGACACATTGTATTAGCAGCACTGTTCACACAAAAGCTCACTCATGCATTATGTTTTGCAGTTTGAGGACATGAAGGTTCAGTTCCAGCTGGTGAGCATGTCTCTGTCGATCAAAGAGAGCAAAGAAAAGCCAGAGATTATCAAGCTGTCTGTCATCGACCTGAGAGCCATGCTGACGCAGAGACCCTCCGCTCAGGCTATAAAGTAATCTCTTCTCTTTGTACCTTTTCTCTTAGCTGTCCTTTTCCCTCTTTCCCCTCTGTTCTACGCTACTACAGTGTATAGTAATAATGATGAAATGTTCTTCTGCAGAAGTTTGCAGTAGCATTTACCAGATAGAAATCTTACGTCTAGCAGCTTTAAACAGTTACCATATTGTATCCCTTCTGTAGGTGACCCCTTGTTGTTTTTCTAATCAGGATCACAGCTCAGTTGTCATCATTCGAGGTAACCGGTGTCTTGAGGAACGGCGTTGCCCCCACGCTGCTTTCTCCTCGACGTGTGGTGGAGGAAGACAAGCCTCTGCTCAGCCTAATGTTTGAGACCAACCCGCTGGATGCCAAGGCAGATCAGAGACTGCACGTGGAATCACAGCCACTGGAGATCATCTATGATGCAGTGAGTGTGGCAGAGAAGACCATAAATTTTCAGTTTTAGTTTAAAAAAAAATGGCACGTAACTTGTTCTTATATGTGTGTTCTTCTGTGTTCTCTCTGTAGATGACGGTGAATAACATGTCTGCGTTCTTCATGCCTCCAAATGACCTGGAGCTGGACGAACTGACTAATGCCACCCGCATGAAGCTAGAGCAGTTCAGAGACAGAACCTCAACCGGTGTGTGTACATTGTATGAATACATAAAAATAGAAATACATTCCACAGTGTGTTTTTATATCCTACACTAGATTTGGTATGCTTAGTACAATAACCGAAGGGACCCTTTACAAAAACCGAGCCCTTTTGTTATCGTAGGACTCATGTACGTCATCGAGACGCAGAAAGTTCTTGACCTGAAGATCAACCTGATGGCCTCGTATGTGATCGTGCCCCAGATGGGCGTCTACGACCCTAAGCACAACCTTATCATTCTGGATCTGGGACACTTTCAGGTAACTTTCTGCCACATTCTGCTTTTTTTTTTCTCTTTATTGGTTTACAGGAATCCTTGAGTTGGCTACATGGTCAGTGATGAAACTTTAAGCTTAAACATGGGGCTCATTAAACATGCTACAGTCTTCTCTATAGACATTCATGTAAATGAATTTGTGAGGAAGGATGTGGGAAGATACTTCAAAATTAAGAGTAGCAGACATACCTGGTACAGTCCTAAAATGGTAAATTCCTCCTAACCATCATCTGTGTGCGTCATGCAGATGTCGAGTCAGAGCAGAGCCAATTTGCCACAGCTCTCAGTGGGCAAGAACACCATTGAGGACATCATGTCTCGAGCCTATGACAGCTTTGATGTCCAGCTCACCAGCCTGCAGTTGTTATATTCTAAAGCAGGTACGAACTCCTCCGTCCTTCTTATCTCACACACTTATACACGCAGTTTAGAAAGAACAGTGGCTGGTTTGTTTTCAGATCAGAAATGGGAGAAGGCTCGGAAGCTGAGGCAGTCTTCCCTCCACATTTTGGAGCCTGTCGACTTGAAGGTGGTTTTCAGCAGAGCCATGGTGGTCACTGACTCGAGGATGCCAAAGTAAGGGCGCTGTCCTTTTGATTGATTTTATACTACAGCACTGCTGAATTTGCGATTCTGATTGGTCAAAAGATGTTGAGTAATTATATAGCAGCAGTTCTGACAGTAGTTCCAGCTGCAAAGTTTATATTAAAGCACTCATTTTAATATTAATATACACATGAAATATACATTAAAATACACAGAAACGTGTAGGGTGGATAATCTATGTAATCTGGGCCTAATTTTATTTAACAAAAAAAGGACATGTTTGTTTAACATTTATAGAAGGAGTCTCCAGTGTCAGTGCTTTGTAACGGTTTAAAAAAAAAAACAAAAACAGACAGCATACAACTACACCAGTTTTAGGTTTGAATAAAGCTATAGTGTGTGTAAGCGCATGTGAGCATTCCTGAAAATCAGGAATGATGTAATGTTAATCTGGATTTTTCCTGCCTGGTAGGTTTAAGATATACGGCGAGCTTTGTCTGCTCTCCCTTCGCATCTCCGATGACAAAGTGCGCGGCGTCCTGGAGCTGATCGACAGCATTCCACTGCCTGAGAGTCGGCCCTCGCCTCGGACTGCTGCTCCACAAACTACGCCCAGGGTGTGTATGCCTTTAACTGCACCTTCAGGTAGAATGCAGTGTGTTTGTTTAAGATTTATTGCTGCATGAAAAGTGAGGGCGTGTGTGTAGTTTATATACTCTGTTCACATGCGTGTGTATAAATAGTGTGTTTCTTTTGTATATCTGTAGGTTCTCAAACCGAGAGACACCCCTCAGCTGACCCCCAGAAAACCAGCTATGGTTGACCTGCGCTCCTCGATAATATTTGACTCAGGTTAGACACACACATGTATACACTCAGAATAGTTAAGGCTCTGGACAGAAGATTTAGTTGAATGGACTCCACCTGTGCTCACACCTGTTCCTGGAAGGCCCCAGAGTTTGTCAAAGAACGTGGCTAAACAAACAGGATCAGGAAAACCCAAGGAGCTATCAAAAAAACTTCTGGAAAAGTATAAAAGTGACTCTGACTGGGTAAGAAAAGACAGACAAAAAGCTAGTGGTGATGCTCAGTACGATGCTACCACCACCATGCTTCAGAGCAGGAATGGTGTTCTCAGGTTGATGAGCAGCATTGTGGTTCTGCCAGTTATATCGCTTTGTACCAAGGCCAAGAAGTTCAATTTTGATCATATCAGACCAGACAAACCTTTTCCCCGGTTGCTGAGTCTCCAACATGTCTTTTGGGATTTTATATGGATCGCCACTCTTCCATATAGCTCAGCTTTTCGGAGTGTCCCGCTATAGTTCTGTGAACAGCTTCTCCCATCTGAGCTGTGGATCTCTTCAGCTTCTTCAGAGCTATTCTGGGCCTCTTGGTTGCTTCTTACATGGTCACTGGCCTTTGTTGGATGCCTCGTGGTTGTGCCATATTCTTTTCATTTTTAATAACTGAATTAATGGTGCTCTCCAGGATGTTCAGAGTGTGGGATATTTAGTGCACACTAAATGACCTGTGGTGTGTGTGTGTGTGTGTGTGTGTGTGTGTGTTTATCAGGTTCGGAAGAGGATTTGTTCTTCGACGCACCCAGTTCTCCGATTGAGGATCTGCCATTCTTTGAGGCTAGCTCTGGCTCCCTAGAGAGATTGACCTCTGTAAAGAGGAAGACGATGGTGAAACATGATCCCAAGAAGAACATGACAGAGTTCCTGCTGAATTTTGAGATAAACAGGGTGTGAAAACTACCTTGCTTAAAACATTACGATTGTTTAGCATGTTTAGGTTTACATTTCTCCCTCGACATTCCTCTCATTGACTGAACTACTGATGATCATTTCTGCTCTGCGTGCATCATAACTAAATCTCCCATGTACACGTATGGGGGAACTCTCTTATTGTTTTCACATGGGGAATTACTTCCTGTTTTTCCTCTTCTTTGTTTTCTGCAGTTGTCCATCCAGCTCTGCCGCCTTTCAGCGAGCTTGGAGGTTCCCGTCCTGCATCTGGAAATCGATGGTCTGGGCACGGAGCTCAAAGTGCGCACGTTTGATATGACTTCCTACACTTATCTGCAGGAAATATGCCTGGAGTGCTCAGAGTACATGGGTATGTCCTGCTGAATACACACTCCCATGCTGATTGTCATGATCACCCTTTTCAGGAAGTCAGGCGGGTTTCATCATTTGTCTTTTTGTGTTTAAAGATGGAGAAGACAAGAGGGTTCACCTCATCACCACACGGGATAACACAGAGCAGGATCTGCTCATGCTGGAGTACATTAAGGTAAGTGCTGTGTTTTTCTGCTTTTGGTGGTCTAGGAGACCTGAGCAAAGTGCACACACTTAGTCTCGCTCTGTCTTTTTATTCCTGTTCAGGCGGACAAGAACGCTCCAGATTTTAAATCGATGTATAAAAACACAGAGCAACTTATCAAGGTAAGGCTGAACACCTAGCTACCAAAATATCTGAGCTGATATCTCCTCACAGAAAGCATCACCATATAAACTGGTGCATTGTTTTGTTTTGTTTTGTTTTTTAAATCACAGGTGAACTTCTCCTCCTTGGATGTGCACCTCCACACTGAAGCCCTCCTCAACTCTATGAACTTCCTGAACAGCCTCCTCCCTCCTGCAAAGAAGGAGGAGCCTGCTGAGCAGCCTGCGCCCCAACAAGATGACGAGGGAGAGGGAGACAGCGAGGAGGAGAAGAAAGAGGAGTCCACCATTACCAAGAAATCCTGTAATGTTGCCTTAATTTAGATTGTCAGTACTTCTGGGCTTGTATTACTGATGCTATAGCGTTACATTTCTCGGTTTATTCGCTTGTTCATGGACCGGATCTCCATAATTTGGTGTTTTTCATTTTAATAACTGAATCCTCTTTAGTTCTCCCTTTTATGATTAAACATGTGTCCTCCACACTCAGTTTTTTTTTTCATCTCTTTGTTTCCACCCCGCACTGCAGCTACAAAGAAGTCAAAGTTTGAGGATGTGGTGAATTTGCACATCAGAGCAGATCTGTCCTGTCTGAAGGTCTTCATCAGAGGAGAGAAAGCCAGAATCTCTGAGATCAGCATAGAAGGTAACAGAACACACATACACACATTTCAGGGCATCAGATTACCCATGTGTATATAACACATGGAACTACTTGTATGTAATTAGAAATATCTACCCCTGATCATTATTCTAACCCTAACCATAATTCCAGCAAGGTGGAAATTATATTTATGTCTTCTGCAGCTCATGTTGTATTTTCTCTTTGTCTCTCTTTTTTCAGGTCTGGTGTCTGAAGTCCAGATGAAAAAGAAATCAGTCGAAATACAAGCTAACCTGAAGAATATTGTCATACTGGACTGTGACAAAGATGCTCTGTACAAAAAGGTAGTGAGCCCAGTGTCTATTCACACTTCAGTCTAGAACGTTTCTCACATGATGCATACACTGTAACCATAAGAGCACATCTTACGGGCTAACTTACGGGTTTTCAACCTTTTTACACTCAGGGACCTCTTTAATTGTTAAAATAAATCATACTCCTCAGTACAGATTTATTCAACAAGTGAGCTATTGAAAAAAGGCACATCATTTAAATAATATATTTCAGTGTTACATGTTAAAAATTGTTGTATTATGCAGCTAGATGAGTCAGATGCCATAGTCTGAACTCAAATAACCGTAAACCTCAGGCAGGTATGGGTCTTAAGAAGGTGTAGATTTAGAAAAATAGTAATGTCTCAGTGTAATGGTTCCCTCTAGGCAGTGTCTGTAGCGGATAAGGACGTGTTTAGCTTCCACATGGTGAACTACGTGGACGCCACAGATGGAGACGCCTACACAGACATGCAGATAGTGGACACAAGCGTCACTCTGACCGTGGGCTGTATCCAGGTCATCTTTGTCAACAAGTTTGTCTCCTCAATACTGGTGAGTGTGTTAACATTCAGCGAACCTAACCCGTGATTTATTTACGTATGCCACAATGTGCGAAGGATTTTATATTACATGGTTAGCAGGACATACTAATTTGCATAGATTCATTGTATCCATCACTCTCTTACTGGTTCCACTCTAGACCTTCATCAATAACTTCCAGGAAGCTAAAGATGCTCTGGCAGAGGTCACAGCGCAGGCAGCAGAGAAAGCAGCCAGCGGTGTGTTGGAGCTTGCTGAGAAAAGCACTCGCATTTCACTGAATGTGAACATCAAAGCGCCTGTCGTTTTCCTCCCACAATCCTCCGTTTCCACTAACGTCATTGTGGCTGACCTGGGTTTGGTGACGGTCAAGAACCACTTTGAGATCGTGCCCTCTAAAACACACACTAAGATTCCTCCCATCCTGGACATCATGAGTGTGGCCCTGAGTGAGCTGAAGATGTACAGGTGTGCAGCTGGTTCATGTCTTAAATTGAATTTAATGAATTTATACGTGTGAATCAAACTAGTACTTTAAATATTAAGGATGATTGTGTTTTTTTTGTGTGTGTGCTTAGAACCACATTTAAGGATGGCCAGTCCCAGAGTGAGATTCAGTTACTGAAGCCTGTAAACATGGACCTGTCAATCAAGCGCAATCTCTCTGCCTCCTGGTATCACAGCATCCCTGACAACCAGATCAACGCACACCTCAAGCCCTTGAGTGTAAGTGAGTGCTTGCCTGTCCAGAAAGCCTTTGTGTTGTATTGGTGAGAGTAAATTTACCTGTCTAAATGTTGTTTGTGTGTGTGTGTGTGTGTGTGTGTGTGCGTGTACATGCATACACTATAGCTGATCTTGAGTCAGGAGGACCTAACTGTGGTTTTGAGGACTCTGAATGAGAACCTGTCTGAGACTTCTGATGCTGGTCCCGCTCCTAAAGGTTCTGATAAGGCAGAGACTGCGTCCACCAAAGATTCCCAGGAATCTGGAGGTGCGCGCACACACACACGTGCACACACACACACAAAATGTGTTGCAGTAAATGTGTGGAAGACAAGTAAAACCCCTCACATGTTGAAATTCTGAAAATTCATACCTGGTGTCTGTCATTTTTAACTGAACAGCAGGGACCACAGTGGTAACAGCAGCAGTGGTGGAGGGACAGAAGACTGCCA
>CM074952.1:22980043-23028121 GCA_037577455.1 Pangasius macronema
GTTTAATCTGCATGCAATGTTTAATATTATGTCTAGACCTGTAACAATCATATAATTTCATAGATAGTCTAAAAAAAGTGATTCGTGATATTGCGATTAAAGTCTTCATTTCAAGCATTTCCTTGTTTACGTTTTTTTTAAGCAGTTAAGCTCCACTATATCTTGTGGTTTGTATCTTATGTTTTGTACAATATTGCAGAAGGAATCTGTAATATGCTTGACCTGTTTGTGCCTGCAGCTCTGACGTGGTGTGGGAGACCAAGCCGAAGAAGAAGAGGCGCTGGAAGGTTATGAGCGGGAAAGAGGCTGAGATGTTAGAGCAGCACTACAGAGCATATACAGAGAGCAGCCCTGTGGATCACAGCATCCTAGACCTGGAGAACGGCTACCAGGTTACAAATCGCACTGATTTCACCTAACCAACACTGGCATCAGAAATACTGCTATGTGTGTCCTTCATGTAAGCTGAAAGCCCGATATTGCACCTGCCCGTAAAAACACGGCCAGTGTGAGGATGTGAGGACATTTTCAAATTTGTGTTTCTAGTCCATTTAAGGTCATTTCGTTGGCATTAAAATGATTTAAATAGATATTTGAAATGTTTTAATAGATATTCGAATCCTATTTCAGCAGGCTGTTTATACTTCTGATTATAATATCTCTAAATAGTTCTTCTCTGCATCTCACATACCCTCTCTCTCTCTCTCTCTCTCTCTCTCTCTCTCTCTCTCTGTGTGTGTGTGTGTGTATTTGTGTCTTCCTCTCTTTGTCTGTCTCTCAGGTGAAGTTGACTCCTAATGGTTTGGACATGAGGATCCTGCAGCCTTATGACGCACCCCTTCGAAGGAACTTTCTTCCAGCTCTGAAGGTTGAGTACAGCGTCTCAGCCAGACAGAAAGCGTACCGCGTGCAGATCAACAGGGTTCAGGTTCGTCTATCGCACATGAACTCAGAACACACAGTATACTCGCTTGCACGCTTTGCTACTTTGCTGACACGCATAGGAAAAAAACGAACATTTCTCTTGTGCGTGCAGATCCAAAATCAGCTTCCTGGAGCCATTTTCCCATTTGTGTTCTACCCGATCAAACCTCCCAAATCTGTCAGAATGGACTCAGGTCAGCAATATAACACTCACAACATACAGTATGATTAAGCTTATTGAAGAATTGCTAAATCAATGAAATGTAATTTTTCTTTTAAAGAGGCAAAACCTTTCACTGACCTCAGCCTCATCACGAGAGCAGCAGGACACTCGGACATCCTGCGCATCAAGTATATTTCTCTATTTCTTTCCACCTTTAACTTAAATTGGAATTGTGCCTGTAAATGTGTCAGTGTCATTACATGTAATGAATGTTCGTGCCCACAGGTATTTCATGGTGTTGATTCAGGAAATGGACCTACGTTTGGACCTAGGCTTCCTGTACGCCATTTTGGATCTGTTCACTGCTGAGAACGCTGCCGCTGTCACCTCAGAACAGGAGGTAATATAAGCACACTAATACAACACACACTTCTCTGATTTGGTCAATGTTCTGGTGATAGCATAGAGACCACCAAAGTTTTAATGAATTACAGTGGAGTATTGTGTGTAAGACTTTTAGTCGCAATGTTTATGTCTATGCTGTTTACGCTTTCTCTCTGTGTGGTTAAGGTGGAGCTGTTTGAGAAGGACATTGAGTATTTAAAGACAGGATTGAACCACGTGTCCGCCACAGACACGTCCCCCATCAGCCTTTACGAGTACTTCCACATCTCACCCATTAAGGTTCGGCACCTAGCATTTGCTTTTTCGTCTGTGTGAATGTTAAGGATCTCATGCTCTACTTTTACTGGTCTAACACAAGTCTGTTGAATCACACATTTCCTAAACATGTCAGTAAAATTACCGTATTGTATTCCGATGATCTCGTACTGCATTTCTAAATTTTGAAAATTGTTGTTTTTAATTAAATACAAAAATACAAGACGTTGTGTCCTAATTCACAATAACAATACAAGAAATGCATGCTCTGTTTTCTGTCTTGTTAGGCTAGTGAGCGAATGATTGTTTATAGCTTTAAAAAAAATTAATATAATTGTTTGCAAATGGCTGTGGTATCAAGTGCTATCATAGTTATTAATTATTCATTTTATTCCATACATAATGACTTACTGTGTGCTGGGGAACATCATAAAAAAAACTTGAGCTAAAGATGATTATTTATTAAGTTATTAATGCTTAATGAAGGGATACAAATGTAGACAGAATGTCTGGTTTTATGATATTAAACAAAACGAAATTCTCCAGTTGGCTAAAACAGTTATGACCAAGTAATGATGATGGTGTGTTTGGTTTCCTCAGCTCCACCTGAGCTTCTCTCTGAGCTCTGGTGCTCAGGATGGGAACAAGGAGAAGAGAGAGACTGAGGTGATTCCTGTGCAGTCCCTTAACCTGCTGCTGAAGAGTATCGGAGCAACTCTGACTGACGTCCAGGACGTCGTCTTCAAGTAATCACCTTCACTCTGCCTTCTTCTTCACTAGAGCAAATACTCTGAATTACACCGTCTGAAAATCTCATTGGAAAATTTGAGTTAGTATTAAACACATGACATGCAAGCGTTATTGCATCCTAAAACACAAAAACCATTCAAGTCGCAGTCTAACTTCAGATATTGACATACAGCTCTATGAGATCAGTCTGGTGACTATGTGGGTTTTGGAAATAATCTTACAGCCTGGTTTTGTGTTTATATTCAACATTATAGGTATATCATAATCCAGCACATAAAACCCCCGACTCTGCCAACGTATAATATAGACCAGGTGTTGCTGAATATCATGCGTTACCCGTATTCATTTGTATGCCAGATGCAAGAGATATAAAGAACAGTGTGTGTGTGTGTATGTGTGTGTATTACAGTATCACACTCTTGTACAGCTGTGGTGGCTGTGGTTTGCACTTCCCTATTCTCTTTCACACTTGCCTCATCCCTTAACAACACTTCCGAAGTTAGTAGGGGTAGTTTCGGATTTCACACTAGTTTGGGATTGGCGTTGCCAATGCTGCTCTCAAGTGGATGTTAAGAAAACAGACTTCATATTGAATAATACTGAATATTGCAATACATTGTATAAGGGATGACCTACATGCCTAGTTGACTTCTAAACCCCTTAAAGTCACAGCCGCTTACTCAGTTCATCTTAGACATATTATTTAGTAACTACAGTGAAAGTAATAGAAAATGTATGTAATCTGGACCTGCTGATGGATCTCAGGACTTTAAGGATAAGTGTGTGTGTGTGTGTGTGTGTGTGTGTGTGTGTGTGTGTGTGTGTGTGTGTGTGTGTGTGTTATTCCAGGCTGGCGTTCTTTGAGCTGACTTTCCAGTTCCGAACCACGCAGCAGCTCCAGTGGGAGGTCATCCGCCATTACTCCAAACAGGTCACCTTTAACCTCCTACCTCCCACATTGCCACCACAGGTGATCATGTGAACTTATAAGCTGGGTTTTTTTTGTGTGTGTTCTCCAGGCTATCAAGCAAATGTATGTATTGGTTCTGGGGTTAGACGTCCTTGGCAACCCGTTTGGTCTGATCCGAGGTTTGTCAGAAGGAGTTGAGGCCTTCTTTTATGAGCCATATCAGGTGAGGCTTAACTGTTATCAGGGGAAATAGTCATATTCCAATGGCGGAGATTACTTAAAAACCATTTATCAATATGCCTTTGTGTTGGTGTTCCTCAGGGGGCAATTCAGGGTCCGGAGGAGTTCATGGAGGGTGTGGCTTTGGGTATGAAGGCTCTGGTTGGAGGTGCAGTAGGTAAGATGTTGTATTTTTTTTTTTTTAAACATAATTACACACAGGCTTTGCATGGACAAAATGTCTCCTCGGGAGTCAATTATTCCTCTGACTTGTTTCCTTCATGCTGTGTGTCTCAGGGGGTTTAGCTGGAGCAGCATCTCGCATCACGGGTGCGATGGCTAAAGGCGTGGCTGCCATGACAATGGATGAGGAGTATCAGCAGAAAAGGAGAGAGGCTATGAACAAGCAGCCGAGCGGCTTGAAAGAGGGTCTCACTAGAGGAGGGAAAGGACTCGTCTCTGTGCGTAAAATGCAGCACCTAAAAATAAAATAAGCAAGGGATAAAACACGACAGAGCACATGGATATAGGAAAACAATCAACGCCATCAACACAAGAGAGGTGTAGTGCGGCTTGATATTGATGTGAAGCTGAGTTATATCTGCCACCTCAAAGTCGATTGTTTTCCTATAAAAGCATGTCCTGAAGTGTTTTATTTCTCTTATACCACAGCAATTTGGTAAAAATTAAAAAGCCTTATTTATTTATTTATTTATTTATTTATTTATTTATTCCAAAAATTGTTGAGTGGAACATATCCAGTGAATCTGTATTGCTTTCTCACTGATGTTGATTTTTATGTCTTTGGCTTTCTGTTCATTTTTATAATCATAGTATCAATGCTGATATCCTACCAGTCTTCAATCTTTAATCATAATGATGTCCAGATCTTTATTTGCTCTGAGGCTGAGTAATGCTCTGGTCCCTGTTTCAATTTAGGGCTTTGTGAGTGGTATTACAGGCATCGTTACTAAACCTATCAAAGGTAAGATAATGTGTAACACAGTGTGTTTTTATATTTCAGTCAGGTGAGTTTCGACATCCTTAAATGCTTGTGTGTGTGTGTGTGTGTGTGTGTGTGTGTGTGTGTGTGTGTGTGTGTGTGCGCGTGCGCAGGTGCTCAGAAGGAGGGAGCAGCAGGTTTCTTTAAGGGTGTTGGCAAAGGTCTTGTAGGAGCCGTGACTCGACCAACAGGGGGCATCATTGACATGGCGAGCAGCACCTTCCAGGGCATCAAGAGGTGTGTGTTTGTGTTCTACTGATTTATTGTGGACATTTCTAGGCTACCACAATTGCATATTCATAGTCTTCATTAGGATTTTCAGTGCTTTATGTTTTTTTTTTCCCCTGATTTTCTCCCTAATTTTGTCACGGCCAATTCCCACCCGTCAGGCAGCTCTCCCCTCTCACATGACAGCTACCAACCAGGGAGGGCGAAGGCTATCACATTTCCAGTCGTTTTTTTCCCCCAATATTTATCCCTAATATTTAATTAATTACAATTCATTTAATGATATATGCACTGTGGTAATGTGTTCTGTGTATTCAGAGCGGCGGAAACATCTCAGGACGTGGAGAGCTTGCGACCGCCGCGATTCATTCACGAGGACGGCGTCATCAGACCGTATAAAGAGAGAGAAGGCATCGGCAGCCAGATGTTACAGGTGACACGTTCACTTCCAACCACATGTTAAACGGTCCATCCCACACTCAGGGTGTGCTCAAGATCCAAACTGTCCGACAAAACCAGATTGCTTCAATATTTATTTAAATGTTCATATATTATTATTTTAACATTAATATTTCTTAAACAGTATACTTTGAGTATATTTATATTGGTTTGACTTTGATCTTGAGAACACCCTTTACTGCTTTGCTGGAATTGTCTTTGCTGAGTTTTAGCTTTGCATTAATTTATTTTTTTTTTTAAGTCTCCTAGATGAGGTAAGGGTGAATACAGGCTGGAATAATCAGGATATTAGGATTAGCACTAGATAGGAGCGTTTAAAATGATTGGACTGTAGGGATTTTTTTTTCCCATTAAAAATCATTTCTAAATAGTTTTTCATACTTGAGGATTTCTTCATTTTGAACTAAGTTCTCCAAAATAAAGATCTGAAATTGACCATTATTATATAGTTAATAGTTCAAGTTTTGTTTTTCTGAGTTCTGGTTATTTAGTGACTTAATTTTGTAAATTCATTGCTAGTACTTGGGCATTAGTACCGCTGGTGATGCTTCTGGGTGTTTGATGTCTCGTGAACCAATCATTAATTCTCCTGTAGTGCAATCTGTTTTATTATAACGTTAGTGATGTGCGTAGAATTAGCATTTTTACATAAGAAGCTGACCTGACTGTAGCTCTGCTCTCTCTTGTCATGTTCGCAGAAAAGAGTGGCCCGCTCTGCGTGGAATAGCACTGACAGTGATGAGGATGAGAATCAGGACAGCTAGTAAAGTTGTGTTATTAGGCCTGTTAGACAGTCATGCAGGCCGTACAAGTGCCATTAATAAAGTGACAGAGTGATATATTCTCTATAGTGAACTAGATACATTATAAACAGTCTATATGATGTATTTTTTTTGTTTAGAAGTATTTTACTTTTAGTTTTATTGATTTTATCCTATTGATTTTATAGATACTTCATCCATCCAATCCTCCTTGCCTTCCTCCCTTTTCTGAAATAAAATCACTTCAAAATTCATGTCTCGTCATTTTCCCCATCTTGATATCCACATTCCTCATTGTACATTTGGTACTGCTGATATTTTTTCCCTCGCTGTGGGATATTTCTCCTGTACACCAAAGGCAGTCAGTCAGAGAAGACAAGTTTGGTGTCTTTAATTTTGCACTGGAACTATAGGACAAATGTTCCTAACGAATGTACAACCTCCAGACAAACTGCATGTCCCCATTATCACACACTCCTCTCAGTTTTAGGAGCTATATTGTTATCCAGATGTCTTATAACACACAGTTTTGTGTTCTAATCTCCTACATGAATCTGATTCTTATGCTGAGTGAAAGCAAAATGTACTAACGAAGAAAGTGATTCTAGCTTAAAATGGCTGCTACGACTGGTTTCATCTATTTGAGACTATTTTAACTTTTATAGATAAGTGGTGAGACGTGTGTGTGTGAGATACTGAAAATCTCAACACAGGATTGAGACGAGTGTGTGAACCGATGCTGGTTGAAAAGGCAGTATTTTGTTTTTGACTGTCAGACCTTTATATTTGCTGGTTTGCTTTTGCTGTCTTGCATCTTAAATGTTGCTAACGAATGCAGATTCATTATGTTACCCCTTTACATGCATGTGTGTAATATCGCTTCCTGCATGCCTCTGGTCTCCACACCACCATCACCCCACCTTAATCAGTGATCATATCAACACCGTGCTTCGTCTATGCATTTCGATCGAATATGTGTTTTGTAATTTGTGTGGATTTCTGGCGTTTCTGCGCTGGACGTGTGGTAACTTGCTTGTGTGACCAGTTGTCATGTGTAACCAGTTTCCTCCTTGCATTTTAGAAAATTGAAAATGGACGGTTTGCGAAGTACAGGTACTTTGCTCATGCCAAGGTGAACGAGTCAGATTTCCTGATGATCACCAAAAGGTTTGCAGAAGTCCATAAATCCAAGCACATAGTGCTATCATATTAAAAAAAAGTGTAATTCCAGCTGTAAGTCATCCACCTCCTCTATCTGCAGGGGCATATTTTTTGTCACTAAGGGCACTTTTGGGCAGTTGACGTGCGAGTGGCAGTATCTGTTTGATGAGTTCACCAAAGATCCCACGATTGTAGAAGAGAGAAGACTGCGCATTGAGGCAAAGGTACAGCAGGCCTTCACCTCCTCACACCATGCCTGTGTGGTATAATTACTAAAATAATGATGATTATTTATCATAATGATTCAGCCAGTTGAGGAGGAAATTCGCTTTGCTGCACTTCAGCAGTATTACGTTACAAGTCTGTATTCATTTAGTTCGTTTCATTTATAAATAGATATAATTACAGTGAATGAATGAACTTCAGTCGGGCTGCATTTGTTAACCAAAAATAATACGACAAAACACAGTCCAAGCCCTCATTAGCGTTAAAGGATGAATAGTGACACTTACAACCCTGTCTTCAAGGAATAAATGATCTATACATGAGCACGATCAGGCAGGATCACAGTTTATGAGAATACCTTCTTTTCTGAAATGATCTGATTCAAGTTACTGAAGTTGAAACTTGTTGAAAAACCTAAAACATGAGCACTTTTGAACCTCACAGGAAAGGGTGAAGTCTGTGTTTCATGCCAAAGAGTTTGGGAAGATTATCAACTTCAAGACTCCAGAAATAGCCAAGGTATGATAACAGTTCTGCTCATAAACAGCTGCATTCACGCACATCCAGCTGTGAGCTCATCAGCTACATAAGTGAAGAGAAACAAGTGGAGAGTCTGCTACTAAACATGGCTAAGAACCGGCTACTTTCCTAGCAGGCGGCATTTCACTGACCACAAATCTTGTCCTGAGCTCAACCAACATGCAAGTGTATCTTGTTTACCAGTGGGTAGGAGGGATGACATACCCTGTCCCCTGTTAACCACAGTGACACTAGCCAATCATGGGCGTCTGTGAGCTCATGCACGTGGAAGGGGGCAGATCACACTTTCCTCCGAGTGTGTTACGCTGCATGAGCTACAGGCTGCAAAGATGTGGTTGGCTCTTCACTCCGCTTTTTAACTCTCATATGATGGGAGGAGCTGGGTGGTGGGTGGGACTTGGCAGGACCGAATTGGGGAGAAAATTGTTGGGGGGGAACAGCAACTGAATGCAACAACAGTTACCTTTTAATGCTTAACCATTATTGATTCTTTCTTGGCTGTAAGTAAGAGCCGTTAATGTTTGGCATTTTATGTGTACCATTTAGAGTTTCTGAACGACAGCCAGATTTTTCCAAGTGCGTGGTTCAATCCTCGGTGTGATGTGAAGCCGGACATGTGACTCATCATCTCTGTGTGATACTCAATCTAACATTTTTTTTCCCCTCCTCTACAGTGGGTTCTGACCAAGCTTCAGGATGCCAGGGAGAGCCTTCAGAAATAAGCCGTGTGTCTGGTAGCCTTAAGAAAAGCTGACACACTCACACACACGTACAAAGAGACTCCCCTATCCTTAGTGTGTGCCTTCACTTATATGCAAAACTATAAGCCTATACCACACTTTATAGGCTGTGCATTGTTCACACAGAAAAGACTGAAGATCTACCATCCGTTATAGTGACTGTTAAAAAAAAAAAAAGTGTGTGTGTGTATGTGTGTGTTCTCGTTTACAGCTCCGTTTTACTCACTACCTTGTGTGGCTCACTCACGTGCATCACTTGCGTAGAGACATAACAGAAGTACGTAATGTATGGAAGCAGATCTTATCATTAATTTTACAAAGCCAATCTGTCCGGAAAGCATGCGTTTGTCACTGGTGTTGCAGGAGCAATTTTTTTTTTTGACATTTTACCCATCGAAGACATAATGTACAATAGAAAAACATTTTATCAGCTCAGTAATCACTGGCCTCAGTGTTGCATTCCATCGCTGCCATGATTAAATACTAATCATCCATCTTATGGTTTGTGNCCTGTTGCTCCGTTAAGGCACATCATATAGGTTTTATTTGTTGAATGGATAAATACCGACCAATATATTTATGTATTTTATAAATTGTTAAGTAAAAACATATCAGCATGTCATCCTCTACAAACAAGTTTATTTTTGTACTTGTGGCTTTTGCATGAAGCCTTTCCTTTGGCCATGAGTGTGTATAATTAACTGTTTACAGCTTCCCAACAGTATTGTACTGTAAATATTCAGTGGCTTTGGTACATACTGTTGATTTCGTTCTCAGCCTTTCTATGCAGCTCGTGCTGATGTGCTACTGTTCCACCTCTGTACCTTTAACACTGAACCCAACTCTGAAATGCAATAAGAGCTCCATTAGCCTTTCAGTGGCGCTAATGTACAATTTGTTTAAGTATTTATCGATTATTACAACAGTGTCCTGTTGGGTTTTTTTTTTTAATTGGGTATACATAATAAATAAATGTATTTTGATCAATTATGCTGATTAGTAAATTCAGCCATGGACACCATTTTTTTACGGTTTAAAGGAGCAGGAGTCTGTTCAAGAAAAGTGGCTAAAAAAAAAAAAAAAAAAAAGCTAATTTATTGGTCAGTTATACAAACTGACCAACAAATTAGATTTTTTTAAGCACTGAAAAATAGACATATATAGCAGTTTTGTAAGTAAAAAAAAAACATTTTTTAAAAAGCTTATTTCCTTCTACAAAAAAAGACTTTTTCAGCTTCAGAAAAATATTATAAGACTATTAAATTAAGGTCACAAATCATACTACATGCTCAAAGTTTATTTTATTTGTACTGTCAGTTTGCTATTTCGAGTTCTTAAATGAATAAAATTGTGCCCATGTCTTGGTTAATTTGTCCTCTCATTAAGTAGAAGTTGATAACCTTAAGCTGGCTTCACACTGTGCTGCTACGACGCGTATTTAAAAGCCACCAATAGGAGCATGGCGGATGATGTCACAAAACTCTCAGAACAGCTACAAATACGGTATTAGCACTGGCTACTAAACAATATGTAAACAAAATGTGCTAATGGGCTGAAAAAATATTCTTACTACCTCAAGCCTGCTTTGAAGAATGTTCCTCTTCATGCGATCCCATTTTCTGGACAAGCCCAGATCGTGCTGAACTGCTGACGTAAGCAGAGCACAGATTATATGATCTTCATCATATAATCTGACATGGGGAACATAGTTATCACTGCCTGTTATAGAATTTAGCCAAGGTTTGATTGGCATTCTCATACAGTATAGCAATTTAAAATCTTATGTTGTAAATGTTGTATCATGGATTATTTTCTGTATTCAAGAGTGAAAATGACCAAAATGTGGGTTCAATTGTATTTGTTCAAAAATTCCAAATAGAAAGCTTGAAAAAAAAGACATATGGTGCAAGTATTACGATTTCATAACCCTGATTTTGTATCTCGTCGCAACATGAAAATAAATTGTGCACAATTTCAATACATTTTGCGAATATTTGTCCTTTTCAGCCTTTCACATCCTTCTCATTGGCCAATTGTTGACTTTTCTTTATTATCTTTAAAACAATCCAAACAGCACCTTTTAAAAAATATTTTATTAGTTTACAGCAGAGGTAAGACATAGTTTGAGAGTACAAGGTGTTTCTTATTTATTCAGTCTAAATGTAACGTTTGGTTTAAATACAGAGAAGATCCATCTGTGGAAGAAATATCACAAAATACATCAACTACACATTTTATACAGCAGGAAGCCATTATCGTCAGAAATGTCGTCAAAGGGAGTAAAGATAGTTTTACTTTCTCAGACATTCTCATAAGCATTCTTAACAGCAATTAAAGTTGCATCGTGAGAGGAGGAAAACAGTATAGGGTTTATTTTTTTCAAAACATATGTTTTATTTGAAAGAAATTTACATTGTTGTTTAAACTAAAAATAAATAGCATACAGTTGACCTTTCACAATTTCGACAATTTTGAAGGCAAGTGCAACTAAGTTAAGGCACACCGAAGGCATTTTCTCCCTTCAGTTGTTTTTGTGTTTGCATATTGCTACAAAAGTAAACTTTTTGCACTTCTGTAATTTTGCCTATTCGTAAGCATTTATGTACCTGTACAGTAAAGGACAAACAAGTAATTTCCTTAGACATTCAGAAAATCTTAAACATCATGCCCTTTCCCAAAATCACTACTACATACAGCAACTCGATCATCAGCAGCTACATCTGAATTACTTTCATCTATTTAGTGTGTTACAGCCTCAGAAGAAGCTCCAAAAAGAGACAAACTGCTTCTTCAGACTCAGAATAAGGCCACAGTGAAGTGTGAACCGGAAGCTCCTATCTCAATTCAGTCCCTGAGTCCTTCCCCTAATCACTTCTGGAGGTTCTTTTTGCCATCCAGAATAGAGACCGAGAGAAAATGTGAAGGAAGTTCTGTGAGAAGGTCAGAGAGGAAGAGCTTAAGGCTTGGTTTGGAAAACCTGGTTTAGACTAGATTGAAATCTTTCAGATTGCTTCTCAGGATGGTGTCCTTCACTGCGGCGAAGATCAGGCGGATGTTCTCGGTGTCGGTGGCGCAGGTGAAGTGGGAGTAGATGGTCTTGTCTTTGTCGGGGTTCTGCTCCTGGTACATCTTCAGAATAAACTCCTGCGCTGCTTTAGGGTCACCCTGGGGGCCTTGAGACACGTAAGATAAAACAGTGGTAAGTGATAGATACTCTACTTCTGCAAGAAACTACAGAAGGAAGGCACAGTGCACAAATGAAAAGAGGTACAGAAAATAAGCTACACAAGTCACAACCCAATATGGCATAAATAACAAATATGCAAATAGTAGAATATTTAATATATCTAATGCACAGTACTGTTGTAAGGGTTGTCTTAGATGTTTATGTTGTCTGCATTATTGCTTAGTAAGAAAGAGCAAATTGTATAGAAATATAAAAAATTAAAGGAAAAATGCCATTAAATAAAACAACATTCAATGACTTTTGCTTCTGGTTTGGTTTACAAATGTGATAAATATTGATGTACGTGATATTACCGTGCAATTTTCTGCAGAAGGTTAACACTGCTGGAGTAAACAGCCACCATATAAACACTAACAGGCACATCAGATTTAAGCTTAGACATTGCTTTGCTGTTTTATAGTCGCAGGAATTATTTACTGCATGTTTGGGGCTGTATTCAGAGTTAGTGACTTCAGGTGAAACAATACATAAATCATTACACGCGGAAATTTCTACCAATTCAGCTTACACTTACGTGTCAGCTTATACTTGTGTGTTTTTTGGAATGTTATAACCCGGCAGTCAAAGGTTTCTGTCCACTCATGTCAAGAAAACCGATGCATTTAAATGGGAAAAGTCACAGGAATGCGAAAAAGAAATTTGCTTCCATTGGTGGTTCATTTTGTTCATCAAGATAAATTTGCAAACTTTAAAAGAATGAGGCAATAAAGTGTAGCAAACATATAAATAGAAGATGCACTGTTCATTAAATATTGTTTGTCTGTGGTATAAGAGGAATAACACTCCAGCATGTGCTGTTATTGGAAAATTGTCAACTTCAGGGTGGTAACAGCCCTCGAGTTAAGAATATCTGTTTACCATTTGTGAACAGATGAACTTATGAACTGAGGCCATTATGCTCAATAGATCTAGCATGCAGTGAATCAGTTTGGAGCCCATATTACCTGTGAACTCTGGAAAGTAATTGGCTAGGTGGGAGTAGGCAATCTTCTCCTTCAGAATGTCCGTTTTATTGAGGAAGAGGATGACTGAAGACTGCTGGAACCATTGGTACGTGATGATGGTCTTAAAAAGAGCTTTACTCTCCTCCATACGGTTCTGAGGAAAAAGTCAATAAAAGAAGAAATATCAGCCCTGGTGCTCAGCCCACTATTCTACTCATCTGTGTTTAAAGTCCAGACTACTTATCAACACACTACAGCTGAGCTGCCAAAAGACAAATGGGTTGTTTGGATTTCTGGATGGGCAGATACATTAGTTATGGTGAAGGAATCAAGCTCTGGAGGAACCGACCTCGTTGTCGCACTCAACGAGGACTTGGTCATATTCGCTCAATGCCACTAGGAAGATAATGGAGGTCACGTTCTCGAAGCAGTGGATCCACTTCCTGCGCTCGGACCTCTGTCCTCCCACATCCACCATCCTAGTGTTGTCATGGATAACAAGGTCAAATTGGTCAAATGTAGATTTCACTAACTTGGAAGAGTCACTAGGTACTTTTATGTAGCTGTAATGCTACAATCCTGTCTAGTGGTTGAACATTCATGAAATTTTCGTGTCATTTGATAGCAGTCCAGATACGACAGAAAAACAGCCGCTCGCACCTGAAGATGACGTTTTCCAGGTCAAACGGGTACTCGATGATACCAGTGGTGGGCACTCGTACCCTCAGGATGTCTTGCTCAGTGGGCACATATCCTGGATCAGCAATGCGATCCAGATCACTCAGGTAACTGTAGCACAAGAGGCACAAAGTTACATATTTTGAATTGGGCATAGAGGTGCATTGATTAAGCATGAAAGATGGCACACCATCAAGTGAATTTCTGCTCAATTTTCCTCTAGTTAAGTCATCTCCAATTACTACTTACTACCATCTACTTGCTAGTTAGCCAGTTACCAATAGCAAGGGTCTAGTCCATTTAAGACAACAAATGCCTGCCACCTGCCATTCCATCATATCACATGCCTCCATCACCTGAAAGCTCACATATCTGACCTCTCCCCTCAGATCCGTTCACCAAAGGTTGCCCTGCTGGGAGCATTAAGCTCCTGGTGAAATAACCTTGAGTTTCCCCGAAGTACCATGACAAGGTCTCACTTCATAACAGGGACACATGAAGCTCTTTTTTGGACCGTACTATAGATATATGGTTCATAAAATTATAATCACATCATCGCACCTACATATGATTACTTTGACAGGTGCGCCCCTTGTCTCGACTTACCACTACTGGACATTGACAATAACCAAAGATGTAGCTATAGGACAAGCAATGCAGACAAATTGCTTGGGGCCCTACGTTTTAAGGGGGCATCCGGAAGGCTGACACTAAGTCAATGAAAATGTCAAATATCAAAGTGCTGGATTCCCCCAAAACCTCCAATGAGTAGTGTACACCACTAGGCCAGAAATGCCCCTAAACAAGACCCCAACTTGCTAGCATGTGTGCAAGTTTATTTTGAATTGTTGCACTGTTCAGAAATGAAGAGACTACCTGTCTGGAAGCCAGAAAAGAAAAAGAAATCAAAAAGAATAGGAAAAGCAGATGCAGAACTGTGGTCAGTGGTGGAAATAATCTAATATTTCTAAGGAAGTAATTATACATGATAACTGTAGGCTAAGCCGCATATAATGTAATGCATACACAACATCATTTTGGCAAGCAAGCAGCTAGCTAGAAGTTGGTGCTTGTAATAAAGGCATTTCGGTAACATAATGGCAATGAAAAGGAAAGAAATGTCATGGCCCTGGTATTTCACCACCTACTGCCTTCTGTGGAATTATAAGAAATAACAGAGCAATACAACTGGGTCCAAATTTTAAAAATGAACTAAAATATTTAATATACGACTGACTATTTGGCAGAGTCAGTTAGCTGGTATTCCCGGCGGCGGTCATAACATTCAGTGATGCCTGGATCCTTCCATAGGCAGCGGATGGCTTCCACACAACTTTCCTCCAACTCCATCATCTTATCAACATCCACCTCGATCAGCAAGTCAGCATGGGCCTGCAGTCACACATATGGATCCAATCATTACCCAGGAAAAGTAACTAGGAGACCAGTCAGAGTGCATGGACAAAAACGGCACACCTATCAGGGGAGGGGGTTGGGGGGGTTAAAAAAAAAAGAAACCTAATCAAACACATAACAGCTGAGTGTGTGAGTGGGTGTGTGTGTAACCTGGTTGTCGGAACTGCCCAGTGATATTGACAGCGTCTCCATAGCTCTGATCATGGACTGCATGGCCGTGATGATATTCTGGAACACCAGCTTCGTGAAAGTTTTCCTGTCTTCTTCAGTGTAGCCGGCGCCATGAATGATGCGCATCTGTTTAATAAAGGTACTCTTCCCGCTCTCACCTGTACCTGCAGGTGAGACAGAGTGATGGACACACGTGAGACTGATGCTTTGCTTTGTTGGGTTGTTTGAACTGCTGCTGTAACCATAAAGACTCTCCTGTCAAAATCTGCTCATACTGACCATCCTTTCAACAGATTTGTTGTCTTCTCTTCTACGCCTGTATACTGCAATCATCTATAACCCCACTATCCAGCGTCACCCAGAAGAGGACGGGTTCTCTTTTTAAGTCTGGTTCCTCTTTAAATTTCTTCCTCATGTCATATCAGGAAGATTTCCATGCTACTGTCTCCTCTGGCTTGTTCATTAGGTAACTAAATCTATATCTGGAGTTCTGTGAAGCTCGTTAGCGATAGTGTCTACTGTAAAAATTATTATACACATATAACTGAATTTTTGTTTGGCAACTATAAATGGTCAGGAGACATGAACTTGGCTGCTTGTGGCTGTGTTGTGCTAGAAATGGTTGTGTAAACTGGTGTGACCTTGCAGTGCCTCAAATCGCTTCTGTTTATATACCAAAAAAAAAACTTTCATATGTGAATTGTCCTGATGGTTATACATTAACCCTTTCCCCACAGTACAACAATCCTCTAATAAAGTAACAGAGAGTTGAGTAACAGATGAATGGAGAGAAGAGGAGAAGAGGAAACAGATACAAGAGATGTGTATTGTGAATGTTTTGTTTAAAGAGAAGGCCCGTTTGGACAGCCATCTTTCCACTGGCTGTAAACACTGAGTATTTTATGGGAGTCATCAAACCACAACTATGTTGCTGAAGCCATAAAACGTCCATCATGAAGTGCAAAGACTTCTGGGAGCTTCCACAGTTCTACTGCTCTAGTCTATTTGCATGAGACTGGAAGTCAACTTCTTTCTCAGCTCTAAACCAAAAAACAATCCGTTTCTGAATGAAAAGATGTTTCTGATAAATCTGGTCACTTCTACAGCTGTGGGCAGATGTGCACGATTTCAAACAATCTTGAGTTCTGATTGATTACAGAGTCTGGGGCATCACAGAGACTTGAGCCGTACAAATATGTTCAGATATTTTAATGATGCTTCTGTAATGTGAGAAGAAATTCAACGATTATTAGAAAAAGTACAGATGAACAAGTAATTTTTTTAAATAGCATGATAACAATGTAAACTATGCTAAACTAATAATGATCTGAGTTATGAATATAATAACAACATTTATTTGTTTATGCTAAATTTGTGTAACGGTTGACTATGGTGACAGTTAATGACTGAATACACTGATAACAAGCAGGGCTATAGCATTTCTAGCCACCAAACTGTTCTACAACTACACCTGTTTACACATAAACCCCCCAGCGACGTCCTATCTCACTTTCACTCTTGTTCTCTCTCACATACCTGCGTACCTAAATGAATCAAGTCTAAACTTTTGAAATGACAAAGCTGAACATATGGTGAGTTCCCCAAGAACATTTGAATTTTTACATTTGCTTAACATCCTCATCTTATAATATATGGAATTGAACATTAGAATAGAACTATAACTTCTACAAGTAAGTGATATTCTCTATGTGCACTAGCCACTACCAGCCTAAGCTATTTGTTAAACAAATTGTGTGTGTGTGTGTGTGTGTGTATATGTGTATACACAAGTGGGCTTTACAGGAAGTAGCTTTGCAAAGAAGGACAACCAACAAAGGTATAAAGAAAGTGCATAAAATGAATCACAGTAACATTTCATATATATATATATATATATATTTTTTTTTACTATACACACTTGGGCTAGTATTTTTAAACTCACACTGCCTGGATAATTTCTCCAGGAGGCAATTTTAGCTTGTTAAACGCCCATGCAACAATACAACTTGGTGTCATTTGAAATTGAAATCTCTTCAGGTGGCCTTCATCCTTGCACTCCTGTCCTTTGCATGTATTAGCATTGTACGAATTTCCAAGTGACGTCGGGAACGTTTAGGACAAATGAAAATGACCAGATTTGAATGAGTCTGACTTTTAGTGTCCAAGTTCAAGTGTCCTCACAATGTGAGTTACATAACAACAGTTTGTTAAGCAGTTTAATGTATTACAACATCCTGAACCCAAAGATTTTAGATTTAGGTAGATTTGGGGTCTAGCTGGGTGATTCCATGATTGAGGTGTCACACTGACGTTCCATTTAAAAACATATACTTTAAGTAGAGCTAAAAGACATTTTAAACGTGGCTAAAGTTTCTTTCACAACAATCTATGTGCATGTTTCAGACAAATAACTAAAAACATTAATAGAAAAGCATTTTTTTTGTCTATATATGAGTATAACTACACTTTGAAAGTCACTTTGAAAGTCCAGCCTCTTACCCAAATTATAGACAAAAAGTAAACAGTTAATAATAATAAAAACAAATACAATGTCCTTTATGCCATTATCATAGATGATAGTTAACTATATTTTGTGTATTTGATTATTCTCTGCTAAAAACTTTCAAGTCTGTTATTTTCAGCCTTGTTAGCGCAAAATGTTACAAAGGCCAAATGGTAGGGCAATCATTAGATTCACCCAGCTCCTTTCCTGTTCCACCAGCAACTATTTCCTGTTTAAACAAAAGATGTCTTTTACGACTGGAATGTGTGTCACTTTGTTGCTTCCACTATACTGAGCTGGCAGTTTATAAATCGCTAGTTTCTTACCATTTGGCATGTATATTATATTCATATTTAGTGCTTGATCATTCTGTATATTTCAGATTTGACAAAATGATCTTTCTGCCATTACACACATTATGAAAACATGATTTAGACTGTTTCTATTTCAGAAAGGTGAATTAACTGCACAAAAGGTGGGCTGTATAAAATAAAATCCCAGAAGCATAATGTATAATCAGATATATGAATATGAATAAATTTGACTGTAAAATGTGTTGCCTTCATGAGCCTGAAGTAAAACCTTGTACTTAACTCAGAACACGGGTGGAAATTTGATTGAAACTCCTTTATACCAATGTGCTGCAGAATTCTCAAATCTGATTGGTCAGAAAGTGTTCATAACATTTTCTATAACAGCAGCTCTGAAAGTAGTACTGGTTCTAAGGCAAATCACAGGATTTATATTAATGCACCTCTTCTAATACATTATTGTTTTTATAGTAACAGCGAATTCACAGGGAATTGTATTCCGGATAATCTAGGTAATAAATAATTTTCAAGAAAGTGTTGTTATTACTTTGCGCTTTTGGTTTTTGGCAACAACAACATTTTTTTTGTCTTAATTTGCGGGAGAATGGTGAGGCAACAAAAGTTTATAGCTGCTATAATGTAAGTGATAACAGGAACTAACTTGTCTCGTGAATGTTCCACAACATTAAATATAACTATAAATGAATAAAAATTATGGTGTGTCATTCAATACTTTAAAAGTTGTAATCATTGGCCAATTGCTGTGGTACCACAGGCTTAGACACAAGTTTTAATCTCTTACATGCTTACATTTCGCTGAACAGTTGGAGGACTTGCTGAAGCCTAGTGTTGGCTTCTCAGCAATCCTGGGATTCATAAACTTCTGATCAGTGGCTGAGAAACATAAAAGCCTTCTGACATACTACTAATGATCTGTTCTTCCATATACACCGATCAGCCATAACATTAAAACCACTGACAGGTGAAGTGAGTAACACTGATTATCGTTACAGTGGCACATGTCAAGGGGTGGTATATATTAGGCAGCAAGTGAACAGTCAGTTCTTGAAGTTGATGTGTTGGAAGCAGGAAAAATGGGCAAGCGTAAGGATCAGAATGACTTTCACAAGGGCCAAACTGTGATGGCTAGATGACTAGGTCAGAGCATCTCCAAAACAGCAGGTGTTGTGGGGTGTTCCCAGTATACAGTGGTTAATTCCTACCAAATGTATTCCAAGGAAGGACAACTGGTGAACTGGCAACAGGGTCATGGTCGCCCAAAGCTCATTGACGTGTGTGGGCAGCAAAGGCTAGCCCATCTGGTCCGATCCCACATCAGAGCTACTGTAGCACAAATTGCTGAAGAAGTTAATGCTGCCTATGATATAAAGGTGTCAGAACACACAGCGCATCGCAGCTTGCTGCGTAGCCGCAGACAGGCCAGAGTGCCCATGATGACCCCTGTCCACCGCCGAAAGGACCTACAATGGACATGTGAGCATCAGAACTGGACCATGGAGCAAAGGTGGTCTGGTCTGATGAGTCACGTTTTCTTTTGCACCATGTGGACGGCCGGGTGCGTGTGTCACTTACCTGGGGAAGAGATAGTATCAGGATGCACTATGGGAAGAAGGCAAGCCGGCGGGGGCAGTGTAATGCTCTGGGCAATGTTCTACTGGGAAACCTTGGGTCCTGGCATTCATGTGGATGTTACTTTGACATGTACCACCTACCTAAACATTGTTGCAGACCNGATAATGCGCCCTGCCACACTGCAAAAATTGTTCAGGAATGGTTTGAGGAACATGACAAAGAGTTCAAGGTGTTGACCTGGCCTCCAAATTCCCTAGATCTCAGTCCGATTGAGCATCTGTGGGATCTGTTGGACAAACAAGTCCGATCCATGGAGGTCTCACCTTGCAACTTGCAGAACTTAAAGGTTCTTTGCTGCTAATGTCTTGGTGCCAGATACCACAGCACACTTTCAGAAGTCTTGTGGAGTCCAGCACAAGCGGGACCTACACAATATTAGGCAGGTGGTTTTAATGTTATGACTGATCGGTGTAGTTTGTGGGTATAAATGAAATGAAATGTGAAATCTTAATATATCAGATATGTATACCTTTCTCTTTTTTTAGCTTCCTAACCGTGCAAAGGAAATTAGATGTACATAGCTTCTTTTGTGGATAGATTATTGTTTTGAATAAATTCTTACATAATTTCACATAATAAAGAACAGTAGGCTCCGTGAAATTTTTTACATTTAGTTACAGTGGTGGAAATTACAACCCACAATTATCAAAGTATATTTATTTTTGAATTCTTATAGCTGTTACCCTGGTTGACTGATCACTTGATTTAAGTTTAATTCAAACAACAATAACTAAAAAAAAAAAAAAACAAGTCGTCCTATATATACAGTAAATAATGTTAAATTGGACTTAATGTTCTGTCAGTGGAAAGTTCAGGCGTCAAACATTCTATGGCGTTTATTTCAGAGTTAAATGAATCATTTTGTCAGATTTTACTGAAATAAGTCCTGATGTTTTGACATTGATGCTAAGATGAAACATTCTGCTACTTGATTGAAAATACTTTTATCCATGTTGCACCATATGTGTGATTTACATGTTTATGTTCCTCATTCTACTCCTAGCTGTACCTGTGAGTATTTTCAGGCTGAAGCTTTGAGTCTCTGAGTCTCTTGGGAAGAGCTGGTGTGGTCAGTTGGTGAGATAATGAATCCTTAGAGACATTAATCAGACTTCCACGCTGTGAGCTTCACACACCGTCTTGCACATGCTCAACTGCACTGCTGATTTGCTCATTCTCATGTAGGAGAAGTGTGTCCCTTAATCTACACTACACTACCACATGTGAGCTGATCATAAGCATTGAGTTCAGAAAAGATATGAAATGAATGAAAACTATGATTTCTTTTATAGTGTAGTCTCTTGGCATCTGTTTGTACAGTGATTAAAATAAAACATGGTAACATTTCATTGAAGTTAACTGAGCTAGATTGAAATGAATTGAAAGACTGACAGATGATCAAGAAGAAAGTGAAACATAGCTCTGTGTGTGTGTGTGTGTGGTGTGTGTGTGTGGGGTGCGTTCTGCATGCTCTTGAGGAAATTTGCTTTGACCAGAGGACATCATGCTTTGCATGCTTTTGCATAGCTACAGCAGTCATGGTGGCCGTGCTGCCATAAACTAGAGTTCTCCAAACCATGCTACGGTAACTAAAGCCACAGCTCACACACACACACACACACACACACACACACACACACACACACACACACACACACACACACTATAGGACCAGGGACAAGCCATTAACCGTTGTGAGAGACTGATCATTAAACTGATCCTTAATCTCAGATCAGCATGTAGAGCCAGGAAAGTCCCTAAACTATGCATATGGTAACAGCTATACTACAATGTTAATTTGCACTTTTACTGTAATTGTAAGCAAATTGAAATTGCATGTAGGTAGAAATCTTTGCAACACAAAATACCAATCCCCCCAAATACAGACCTCAGAAACCTTCGGGAAGATCTTTGTCCCTGCTCAAACCCTGATATTTAACTGTTGGAGTAAACACTGATGTATTTACTAAATACAACATAATGTGATGTCAGGGTGCTGTTTCTGTGCACACATTTGTACACATTTTGTATAACTGTACACTTTTTTTTTATTTTACTCCAGTCTCATGTTCAATTAAAACTTAAACAAATAGGCATACAACAGATCAGTATCATCCATCAATTTATATTCTTCTTCTATTTCTGTGAAGTGATAGTGGCCATAGATTCTCAAATCCATTAAGAAAATATGATGCAACATTTGTGTCTATATTAAAATTTGATTTGTCGATAAAGTAAAATAGCAATGTATAAATAATAACACAATAATAACTTATCTAATATTTACCTTCCGTCATCTAATGACTGGACGGTTGTATGCCTTTTTGTTTAAGTTTTTTGAACATATGCAATGTACGTGATACGGAAAAATGTCTCCGACATGAACACAGGATGCTACATGTTTTAAAGCATGTTGTCATTGCTCATCTGATGTTTCACATAAATGTGCTGGGAAACGCAGGCATTGGCTGATACACAGCTTGTAAAGTCCATTGGTATCTTATCCGAAATACAAAGTATGAGCTAGAGTTTTCTTTAGTTACCATGAGGTAGGTTGGTTTACAGTTCAAACAAATGAAAATCAGTGTTACACCAATTTCTGATGTGATGAAACCTGTAACAAATGTAACAAAACAAAACAAAACAAAAAAAAAACCAACAGAAAAGTCACAGTAAGTTCACGAAAAATAAACGAATGCACTCCATAGTCAAACTAACACATGTCTGGGTATACAAAATTTTCCAAAAATATTTCCTCGGGGTTTTTTTTTTTCCTTAAAAGATGAGTCATTATTTGGTTATCTGCTACACCTGATGTAGCCCATCAAGGGCCTGATAACAAGCTCATAAATGGAACCAGGATTGATAGAGCAAGGAGAGAGCTACAGTATTTGTTTAACCTTTGCTAATTTCCTGACCATTCATTTTCTGTACTGCTTATCCTACACGAGGTTGTAGGGGAGCCTGGCGCCTATCCCAGGGAACTTGGGGCACAAGGTGGGTGCCAATTCATCGCAGGACACGCATTCACACACTGTGTACAATTTGGAAATGCCAATGCCAATCAGCTTACAACGCATGTCTTTGGAGTGGGGGAGCAAACCGGAGTACCCGGAGGAAACCCCTGAAGCACGGGGAGAACATGCAAGCTCTGTGCACACAGGGCGGAGTTGGGAATCGAACCCCCAACCCTCAACCCTGGAAGTCACCCCCCAATGTGCCACCGCCCCCCCATTTCCTCACCAGCGATGGCTCTTTTTTTTGCCCAAGAGTGTACTTACAGGTTGTTCATGTGGTAAATATGACCTGTAGATACATGTTTTTTTGTTGTTGTTTTTTTTAACCTTTGGTTTGTTTTGTTGTTAGACCTAAAAGACACATTCGGTGGAGAAATGAGATGTTATTCATGTACAGCTTGTTAAAGTAAATAAGAAAGTTGTCATGGTCATGGTGTCACTCTCACAGAAGGAAAGGTAGCACACTGTACTTTTACATGTTGCTTGTGGTATCTTCAAGACTACAGCTTTTTTTTTTCAGCTTTAATGTGTATCTTTGACCAGGGAAGGTGCATGAGGAGTGCATTTAAACAGCTTTTTATTTCTAAAGTAAAGCTTTAAAGGTCTAGCAGTGGGTTTTAAGGTCTATTCATGTACTTGTTTCAAGCTACACTGTTTTCACACGAGAGATACACTGTGGAGGTGCAACAGTGGCAGGTTTGACAGCACCACCCCACCTCAGCAACAAGGAAAACTACACAGTACACTTTCAAATCATCTTCTCTGACCTTTGTTTGTGTATAAAACCTGATGGAATGTGAATATAGAGGTTCATTATGAATAAATAATGATTATGTGAGAGTGGTATGGTGGCTTACCCAGCAGCAGGAGCTTCAGCTCTCTCCTGGAGTCATTCTTATCACGCCTGAGCTGCTTGTCGATCTCCTGATTGATTCTCCTGCGCTCCTTCTCCTCCGCGGACAAACAACACCCCGCCATCACTTCTTCCTCTCTCTCTCTCTCTCTCTCTCTGTCTCTCTCTCTTTCTCTCTCTCTCTCACACACACGTAATTTCACCTACAACAAAACGCCTGTATCTTTCCCTCAGCTGAACTGTTGCTCTTTAATTCATGCGCGCGCTCCCCTCAGAGTCCAGCTGTGTCTATAATCTTAGTCTAAATATCACGTAAAACGTCCGCTATTCGCTTCCCCTTTTCACTTTTTTTTCACTTTTTTCACCTTTTTCATTTTTTTCCCTTCATCCTACTCAGTTCTCGGCTTCTCTCCGTGTCCCTGCGCCCAGAAGACAGGAGTTTAAGGAGGAAAAGTAGTGTTAGTAGTTAGCGCATGCGCAACAAGTCTGAAAGGCGCTAAATGACAGCAGGAGGTGATTTGCATATTCATGACATCATCTGCGCTCATTTGCATATTCACGTATAGGAGATTTTCTGAAGGGAGGAAAAAGAAAAAAGGTTCCAGGTGCTGGGTCTCTGTGCTTCAACAACTTAAACCTTTCTTTTTATTTATTATTATTATTTTTTTTAATTATTTATTTATTTATTTATTTATTTATTTATTTATTTTAAGATTTATGGCAATTTTAAGTCACTTAGTTCCATAACATTTTCCTAGTGTTTTTAAAGTTAATATTAAGACTTATTTTTACTGTTTAACTTTTGATTATTTTAAATGTTTTGTTGTTATTGTTATTATTTCTTATTGTGAAGCACTTTGGGTCAGCTTCCTTTGTGTTAAACGTGCTCTATAAGTTTGACTTGACTAATAATAAAATAAAAATAAATAAATAATAATGTTATTTTTTTTAAGTACTGCCTACATAACCTAAATATTTCAGTTCTATGATGTGATATTATACCTGAGTTAAAAATTTCAAGCCCGTTAGTTTTCTGACTTTATTTTTATAGTAAAGACAATTTTATTTGCTTACAATATAGAATGGATTTTTTTTTACTTATATTGAATATTTAAACAGTAAAACTCATGGTGATGCGCTGTAGTAGGAAAATAATCAACGACTGGGTGGTGCGATGTGGCCTGATGTGAAGCAGAGTTGCTCCTGTAACAGCAAAGTTGATTATTTTCCAGTAATAGTAAATCCCAAAGTGTTTTGTTCCTCTTATATGACAACAACCTGCCAACAATTACAGTGTTAAGTTTAATAATGAACAACATGCTCATATATGATAAAAAAAAATAACAAAAAATGTAATACAAACTTACTAAAATATAATCTTAGTTTTTTTGGGGCGGGGTTATGACAGTTTTTTGTCTTATGGTCAAGACTAAGAAAGCACTAGGTTTGAGGCTGAGAGGAGATGAAGATCATGGTCCAGTGGTGTTGGTTTTAACATTGGCCTGTTTGGATGAGTAGAATCATACTTACTTACAAACTTTCAAACATACCACAGTTAAAGTGTGCTGCTGCGTCACCCAATCAACGTCTTCTTCATTTCTGTTAAAGTAAACTCCACCTTCTTTGATTTGATTGGCTGACTCAAATGAACTGACATTGCGGTGCTGCACAGGTGTTTATGGTCTATGCGGCGACTTATTATTATTATTATTATTATTATTATTATTATTATTATTATTATTACATTTGAATAATAATAATACCACTAAATGTTTTTCATATTCTTTTAAAAAAGAGGGAGCTAAACATCTGAGTTAGTATTCAACATGTGACAGGTAAAAGTTATTGTGTCATTAAATATAAGAGCCAATCATCTTTCAGTATGCAATCTGTATTTGTTGATGAGGGTAGAAGTGTAGGAGATTCTTCTTTTTGGTGGATAAGGCACATCAAGCAATTAATTATTGATGTTAGGCACTTCAAGCAGTTAATTGCTCAGTGTTGGGAAAAACTTTTTAAAACCAAATTTTAGATGTGTCTATGGCCCAGTGATATGCAAAGTAACTAAGGAAAGTAGTAGCACCAAGAGCTGTGCATTTTTTTTGGTGGGGATCTTTGCTGTTAGAAGGTAGAATTTTGCACAAAGAGATGGCTTCTACTCCAGATTTAGTTCATAATACATTTCCATACATCCTTTTTGTTGTTCTCTGAAATACTGTAGCCCCAAACTCAAGACTTGAACATGAGACTTGGTATTGGAATGACCAAAATCTGCATTTAAACTAAACACCAGTGTTTTTATAAAGTCAGTTAGAAATACTCAAAAGCCACTCAAGTCAGTAGGAGAGGTTTTCCTTCAAAATAATTATTTGAAGTTGCCTAGTGTGAATTTCAATATTGTACAAAACTTTCTGTACATTTATATTTCTTTTACAAACACCAAATCTTACTCCTCCAGAAACAAATCAGAGGAACATGGCCATGCTGCCTTGTTGACTGCATTCAAAACATCAAGGCCCAGATTTGCAACTGCTTTCCAAGTGAAAGTGCGCTTTTTTAGTTGCGAATAAGCCAAAGTAAAAAAGCACAGAACCTCATTTCCATGTTAGAAAATCAGGGCACAGGTTTTCTTCTGAAATTTAAGGGAAAGCTTGTGTAGGCCTGATAATATGATAGATAAAACAAAACATGAATATTGTGACACTAGAAAACATTGGTACTAATATTATGAGTATTACTATATGTACTAATATGATATATACAAATATATTAAATTGACAGTAACCTTGGGTGTGTAGCTCATACACAATCCATTTGTTTTACCATTATTTAAAAGAAATTGGCATATTTGGAGAAAGCGGTGTACCCGGTTTGATTTTTAGACATGAAGTGGTAAAGTCAGGGGTACTAAGTGATGACACAGGCCTGTTTTATATATAGAACGTTGCTACATTTGCTGAATATCTACAGCTTTTTGGTCATTTAAATAAACACAATCCTGATATGTTTTATTAACTCTGAACAAACTGACTGGGAGAAATATATTTGGGGTGGCATGGATTACTTTTTATATTTATATGCTTTTTATATTGTTTATGCAGCCTCCCTGCATTTTAATTTGAGGATATAAAATGGTTTGATGGAAGTCTAAATGACCAAAATCTGAATTTATTAATCAACAGAGTTATTCGAATGGCTTCATTCACAAATGTAAATAGAGTAATAAATGTCTTGTTTTCTTTTAAAAGGTATTTATCTGATTTGGGATTTCTGCATAACAGATATACCTTAACATTACTGAAGGTGTACAATGATTTTGCTTTATTTATTTATTTTTTGTCTTTCAATGTTCAATCATAAGTCATAAACCATGTGGCTGCACAGTGAGGAGAGGTGAGATTCCACTTCTCGCCGGTAGAGGCCGCCACTAGAGCATTATCTATCTATCTATTTATCTATTTATTTATTTATTTATTTATTTGGTTCTTGAATGTCCATTAGTGATATTTAGCTGTAAGTTGCTGGTTTTGCTGTTGCCCCAAACCTGACTATACCTCGCTTGTTGTTTGCAAATAAATAAATAAATAAATAAATAAATAAATAAATAAATAAAGTTATTTAATCATAGACCATGTGGCTAAGGTGCATTTCTACTTATCGCCGGTAGAGGCCACTAGAACCACGCATAAATACACAAAAGCCTCTTCTTTTGTCCATTACCGCTATTTGTCATTACTTGTAAACCCCTGCTCTGGCGATTGCCCCGAACTTGATTGCAGATTGCTTGCTGTTTGCAGATTAATAATAAATTAAAAAGTGCGCTTTTTAAATTAGTTCATGCAGAGGTGAGGTGTAGTTCCACGTTTTACCACTAGAGGCCAGAAGAGTCTCGCATTAAAAAACACAGAAGACTCTGTTTGTGTAAATAAATGTCCATTAATGTTATTTCCCTTTACTTGTAAGTCCCTGATCTGGCTGTTGGCCATGAACATGATTGTATTTTACTTGTTATTTGAAAGTTAATTTAAAATAAAAGAAATAGTGCGCTTGAATGATTACCTGTATGGCTTCATTCAGAGGTGAGGTGCAGTTCCTCTTATCGCCGGTAGTGGCGCCCTTCATCAAAAACACAGAAGATGAAGGCGAAGAAGAAGAGAATAAGGGCGTTCATTTTTTAAACAGCCGCGGTACACCAACAACAAATCCTCCCTGGAGGCGGTTGATAAGGAAACAGCGATAACAAACAGGTAATGACACGCATAACGACAAGAAAATGACTTAAAAATTATGAGGGAAAAAAACGACAGCTTAAAATAACTTGCTGTCTCTTTTAGCTAATAAGCTTAGCTAGCTAGCTGATGGATAAAAGTTATAAATGCCGCGTAGAGAAGTTATTTAAATCAAACCAGCTAGGAACTGACATCAGCTTGCTGGAGTTAGCTAAAGCTGCATAATATGTCGTTTATACGTTGTTATCCCAGTACATTACAACAATACTCGTATTAACAGAATGCTGAAAATACAAATTAGCCCCTAGCAAATTCTATATTGTTAATTGTGAATAATAATTCTGACACTTTCTGAAAGGGCTTTAGTCCCTCTTTGGGAACTCTTAAAAGTTAAAAGCGAGAGAATAAGGAGTGAGAACCAGTAAGTTTACATCCACCAAGGCTAAAGATATTCACAGTTTTTCACAACTCCATGCATGTCATGTTAAGATACATTTCTCTTGGTAAGTCAATTGATAAGTCTACTTTGTTCACATCAGAGGGAATTTCAAAACTACCAGTTAGAAACAGATTAATTTCAGATTTAATTTACTATATCAGAAGTCCAGTGGGTCTAAAATTTACATACACCATCTTGACTGTCTCTTTAAACAGTCTGGAAGATTCAAGGAATTGAAGAAGCTTTTAAAAGCTTCTGACTGGCCAAGTGTCATAATGAGTTCGTACGTTTGGAGAGCACCCGTGGCTGTATTTAATCACTGGTGCCATTTTGTCCTCGATACCATGGGAGAATCCAAGAAACTGATCCAAGACCTCAGGAAAAAAGAAATTGTGGTTCTCCACAAGTTCGGTTCTTCCTTCGGAGCAATTTCCGAACAACTGAACGTACCATGCACATTTTTGTACAGACTAATGTATTCAAATTTAAAAATTGGGACTACACAGACACTAAATCGTTCAGGAAGGAGGTGAAGATTAACTCAGCAATGAACGAACCTTAATCCGAAAGGTGCAGCTGAACACCAAGACAACTCTAGCTAACTTATGTTACACCAGATCAGTATCAGATCAGTATCAATGCTCAGAGCAATGATACTGTATATGTGTTGTAGCTTATGATTTTATACTGTACCTACTCTGTGTGTTCTACTCTTTTCTCTGCTCATCTGTCACTAGGTGCTTACGTGAATGATGCAGGGATCTGCTCAGATGAGACGGCGAGCGGCTCAGGACTTTGAGGCCTGCTACGAGTCCTTGTGTGCAACTCAGGGCTCTGCTCCGGTTTCTGCCGTGAGGTCGGGTCTGAGCCAAGGAGTGCTGGACTTTAACGGAGATGCCATCAGTTTCCCAGACTGGGCACCTATACTATCAGCATTAGCCATCAACAAACAGCTGCACCATGTTGGTGTCAGAAGTTGCTATCTCGCTAGTCTTGGCTCTCAGGGTTGGTAATTCCATAGCCACCTGCACATTTGTGTGATTTGGGGGCAAATAGTGTACTTTGATTGAAAAAGATAGTGGAAACTCCTAAAAATGCTCTCTCTTCCATGTTAATCACAGCAACAATAGCCAGTGGTGGATGTCTGAGCTCATGTATGTGGAACAGGACAGATAGTGCTTTACGCTGAGTGTGTTAAGCTGCTCTGTGGTGCAGCATGAGCAGTAGTTCAAAAAGATGTTGCCAGGCTTCATGTGTCTTGGAGGAAGCACATGATAGCATTGACCCTCCCAGATTGGTGGCTGTCATATAATGGGGAAGACCTAACTGGTGGGTGGGAATTGGCCAAGACTAAATTAGGGAAAAACTTAAAAAAAAAAATAAATAACATTCTGAAATGGTGGTCATATTGCCCAGCATTGATAGAATTTGGGCATGGAAGTAGAGAATTTCCAGCTCGGTATGATTGGTTTAATATTTTAAGGTAGCCAAACATTTAAATTTGTGAATTTACTATGTCTCACTTCTATAGAAGTGAAATATACAAATATAAATAATATCATCACATTATATCTATTAATGGACTGAAATGGTGAATTGGTTTTATAGAAGTGAGAGAATCTTAATTCAAACCTCTTGTTAGTCATGTGATACTCTGTGATTCTCTCCTTCAGGTTCCTATAAGACCTCCGTCAGGAAGAAGATTCCTGTTATCCATTCAAAGAGCATGACGTTTCAGCTTTGCAAAGCTGTGCAGAAATGCCTGGGTGTTTCACCCAGCCTTAAAACACTCCACCTTCACGGGCTGCCTCTGAGAGAGAGAGACCTTGACACACTCACTAAGGTAGAAGGAGAGAAAGCTGCTTAAACACTACTATTTTCACTTTGTTCATGTTGAGACTCTCTCTTTCTCCTTGTAAAGGGTTTGTCCAAGAGTGTGTCATTGGAGCATTTGTCTTTGGCACACTGTCCCATTGCAGACGATGGATTAGAGAGTGAGTCAGAAGTGTAAAGATATTTCCATATAAGGCAAAATGACATTATTTGTTGCTGATTCATACTTTTTATTGATTTAGCTATCTGTCAGAGTGTGAAGTACTCAACAACTATTAAAACGGTGGATTTCACTGCCTGTAACATTACATGGCGAGGTGCAGAGCATATGGCAAACATTATAAAGGTGAGCTGGTTTTTCTGTTTAAAATGGGTCGAGTTGAGATGTGGTGACTGAAGGCCATAGATTTTGGCTGACATAGACTTCTGTTACTGGGTAGCTATATAATGTCTTTGTTGATTGACTTCATTTGAGGCAGTAAAAAAAAAAACAATGGGAACCTAAGGGGAGTAAGCAAACTATAAGTAACTATACCCCATATATATTAAGCATCTATATCTAAGAAACAAAATGATTTTGTACAAATATGGGTGGGTTGTTTTGAGCAGAACCAGGCAGTGAGGCGACACAGCACAGCGTGGGCGGAGACTTTGCGGTACAGGAAGGCGGAGTTTGAGGCGATGGGGGGGCTTCGCAGGATCACACTTAACGAAAACATTCTGATCGGTGACAGAGGAGTGGCATCCCTCGCTCAGGAGCTCACAGAGGACCTGTGGGTCAAAGGTCAGAGAACATGCATGGGAGCACCTTAACCTTAAATTCTTAACAAATATGGCATACTTGGTGTTTAGGTGATTATCATTTGTTTCTGTATTGACACTATAGCAGTGGACCTGCAGAGGTGTGGCATCTCTAATGACGGAGCTCGTGTTCTGGAGAAAATGCTCCAGTCCAACACCACTCTGTGTGTCCTGGACATCCGGAGGAACCCCCTAGTGGGTCAGTCACACTCTTCAGAGTTCACTTTAACACACTCGCATATAGACCCAGAACATTCAGTTGATGTGAAATACTGACCACTCTTTGGTTGTTTTTTGTTTCTCAGATGATGAACTGGTGAAGTCTGTGATTAAGAAAGTGCTTATGAACAATAAAGGCCAGGACTCACAAGTAAGACACCTCCACATCTGCATATGTTTTAGATACAGCAATATGTAGCATCAGGTTTTCTTCTAGGATTGCCCTGTAATTGGCTCTGTCGATTTTACCTTCAACTCTGACCCATTTTCCAGTCCCTGCTGATGAAAAACATCCCCAAAACATGACGCTACCACCACCATGCTTCACTGTAGAGATGCAATACTCAGGATGATGTGAATTTTTGGGTTTTCCACCAAATATAGGGCTTCATGCCAAGGCCAGAAAGTTCATATTTGGCCTCATTAGACCATTTAGGCCAGAGAACCTTTAGTCTCTGTTTGGGTTCCAGCACAGCATTTCATATGGCCTTTTTCACTAATGGTTTTTTTCATGCTGTTCTTCCATAAAGCCCAGCTACTATACTGGATTACTTATAAAATTGTAATGTTAGTATAATGCACAGAATTAAATGCTGTCAAGATGTCACCACTTCGAAATCAAATGTCCGATTTTTTTTTAGAGATGATTGAGACCTCATGTTATTTGTGAAACTAGATAGATTAACTGAATTACATAAGTCCCCATCTTTTAAGTTTATACATCTAAAGCCCTTTGGAAAAGGCAACACAAGTTAATAATGGTGTCTGTGTTGGAGTATTTATGGTTGAAGCCTCCAGCTAAGGATGCAAATGACCACTCGGGACAGGCGACCAGGAGAAGCACAGGAAGAGCTACCTACAGAATCAGTAAGAAAGCCTTTTTTTAAATTCATTTAACATGAATTGTTTGACATGTTGATTTAACACAAAAAATCAGCACAACAAGGCACAGAATCCAAATAAGTTATGATGTAGGTTAAAAATTAGGATTGTATGACTATGCAAACTGGAAACACCTCTCAAACTTCCTTTCTGTACAAAATGGCATTACTTGGTGTGTATTTGCATATTGGAATCTGATTGGCTCTTATAGTTATGATGTAATAACGCATAATAGATTTAGAAAGCTTAAACTTTCATGAGAAACAGACACAAGATCTGCATGTAAATTAATTAATTGCCCTTGTGTGATATGAGAGAAAATAGATTCTTGTGAAGTATTGATTTAAATGTTTATTCTGTTAACAAATTAACCCAGTCATGTGATCTGTTGTGTGTTTGGCAGATGTACTAATGTAATTTACTTGGTGTATTAGCTAAAGGCTCACGGCGGGCAGCTTCAGCACAGTGTGGAGGGAGGCCTCCTCGACCTGGCAGTACTGGCTATATCCCATGGCGCACTGCAGCACGGGCCAAACTTCAGAGGTGGGGACACTCAGTTAGAAGTGATTCAGGATGCTGTCAAACAATTCATACTTTTCATACATTTGTCAAATTTGAAATAAAATGCTCATAGAACACAATAAGTACTGTGTTATTAGAAGGCTCATTTGCATACTGCAGGCTAATATTAGTATTGCACTGGCAGTAATAAACAATGTATTATTAAGACTAAATCTTTTGTGTTTTGGTCTTGTTTAGGGGTCTCCCTCAGAGTGCCACAACAGCAGATCAGACCTTTCAGGTTTTTTCACATTTTTCACTTCACATTTTCCTTTAATGCAGCATGCTCTAAATCCAAAAGTGCAATGAATTTCTAGTTCACTATGAAATGTATTTTTTTTTTTTCTTCCCCCTGCTTCCCCTTTCAGCATGCCTCCTCCATTCGAGTCACATTAGAGTCAGAGAGCGAGTCGGAGTCTGAGGAAAATGAAAGTGTGTCACTAAGTGTGCGTGCACGGAGTGCTCGTGAGAACATTGGCAGCAGCCAGTTCAGACGTCTACAGGCAGATTACAGGAGTCTGCAGGTACCACATTAGTACAGTATTAGCACTGGTCACGCTACAAGTACCTGACTTAGATTTTGTTCTGTCTATAGCACCGAATGAGTTAGTAATTAACATCTGTTTATCTATTTGTCTGTTTCTCTGCCTATCTGTTTATCTATATGTCTGTCTTTCTCTGTGTCTGTTTATCTATAGGTCTGCCTGTCCCTTTGCTTATCTGTTTTATCTGTCTATTTGTTTATTTTCTGTCTGCTTGTCTGTCTGTCTATTTATATATTTGTTTATCTTTCATTTTGTCTATCTACCTGTGTTTGTGTCTTTCTGATAATCATTTGATTTGTCTGTATATCTGTTTGTCTATTTATTTATCTGTTTGTTTGTCCTTCTATCTGTTGGTCTATCTTTGTATCTTCGTCTACCTATTTATCTGTCTGTCTGTCTGTTTTTCTCTATCTACCAATCTGCTTACCTGCCTGTATATATGTTTTATAACAGTGAAGCAGTGCAGTTTGCCATTTCTCTTCCAGGAGCAGCTGGAGGAATGCAAGCTCAGGCTCACCGAGGAGAGAAACGCAAGGCTGAAAGCCACTTCTCGCAATGTCGAGGTACAGCAATCCATAATGTGTGTGTTTTTTTTTTTTTTTTGTTTTTTTTTTTTTTTTTTTTTAATTATTATTATTTTTTTTTTATTTTATGTATTTTTAAAAAAATAAATAAATATTATGTTCCTACACTGGTACGTGTAGTATGTCACATTCTCTTGCCTGGTTTTCTGTTTTCTATTTTCTCTCACTAGCTGGAGTTAGAGAACAGTCGCCTACGCAGTGTGAATCAGTCTCTGTCAGAAGCTCACGTCAGTCACTCTGTCTTGGAGGACGAACGAGTGCTGGACAGCATCGAGGCTTCCTTTCACAAATTCCATGCCTTCCTTGACCTGCTTAAAGACGCAGGGTTAGCCAGAGTTTATTGATTGCATTTAGATAAATATGTTGCCACAACATAGTACAACATGTCAGTAGAGTATGGTGGAACATATAGAACAAAATTAGGTGACATTGATGGTCATTTGCAGGCTGGGTCAGTTGGCATCCATGGCCAACATTGAGCAGTCAGACTTCGGGTTTCTGAATCATCCTCAGTTCTCTTCTACACAGCGAAGAGGACAGCGAGACAGCGAGCACAGGAAAGACAGCATGGCTGTAAGTGGCATTAAGCCTGTCTGCATGACAAGAACGTTTTCAGGAACCTAGAAAACATATGTGTGTTTCTGCTGGATGAACTGAACTGAGGAATCTTTTCAGTTTTTTCTTCCAGGAAATACTGTGGCAGATCTTGAAATGTCTGTATATCAATTAATACTAGTCAGCCCCACTGCTAGTAGTCACACTTTAGAACTTAATAGTTAGACTATAACTATTTCTACCACAGCTCTGCTGAATTCTTGAATCTGATTGGACAAAGGGTTGATTTGTTTCCTATAACAGTAGCTCTGCCAGTAGATCTGGCTGTGATTCAAATCACCAGCTTGTATTAATGCACTCATTTGTATAGTAACAACTCATTCACAGGGACTTGTATGGTAGATGCTCCACAATAACCTAAGATTAATAATAAATGGATTAAAAAACCCCGCTGTTATTTAAGAAAGAAAATATCTAATTGTTGATATGGTTTTCTGTAAGGAGAAGTTTATTTAACATTGATGGAAGGTGTCTTTGTGGCGGTCAGTACAAAGTCTTCACAAAAGACATGTAACATGACAGGCTGCATATTTTATTCTCATTAACTTCAAGAGAGAGAACTAAAGAGAGGCTGGTGAGGGAACAGCTGTTTACAGCTGCAATAAGTGACAAATGTAAACAGGAATACACTTGTTTTGTGGACATTCCACAACATTAAATGTAGCTAAAAACAGATAAAAAATATGATGTTATTCATTAATAAATAACCTCATAATAAATAGTAATTATTGGCAAATTCCTTTAACAGCTTCGGCATGGTAACAGTATCTCTGCTGAATCACACCACCTTGTCATTAATTATTATTTTATTATTTATTATTTTATTCCTCTTATAACTTAATTGCCTGAAATAATAGTTAATCCTGTCTTTCTACACATGCTCAACAGATAACAAACAACCTTCAAAAAGCATCAAGACTTCAATCCGCCACATCCTCCTCTGCAGCTTCTGTGGTCTCCAAGACCTCTCGTCACCTCCAGTCCCCACAGGAGGTGATCCTCACTCCAGCTCCGCTCCACTCCAACCCCTCACCTTCTCCTCTGGACCATCCCGAGTCTCTTCACCCACAGCGCACCGTCTCTCCATCCCATTCAAACTCAAACAGGGAGTCTGGCTCTGATAAACCCAGAGGCTCAAAATCAGGCAGTTCAGCCAGCAGTGTCCATCTTAGTGCTCACAGTAAACTCTCTTATTCTTACAGGGACGACTTCTCAGAGGGGAAGCTCTCAGCAGCTCTGAGCTCCAGATCTTCCAGTGTGTCTCAGTTTGACTCTGAGAGACTCACTGTCTCCGAGGGCCAGAGGAGTGCTGTTGGTTTGGCTGGTCTCTAGATACAGATCACGGTTTTGATGTTTAGTGCCAACACTTGAAATGTTTACATGATCGATTGTACCATTTATAATAACCTCAGTGCTCTGAAATATAGAGTGGATGTCAGAGATGGTGTGAGATAATGAAAGAGCGATGCTGAGGAATATATATTAATGGTTTTTGCATTATAAATTAATTAGAACTAAACATTGATTACAGTTTTTACTGACGTTTGTTTTTACTGAAGTTTGTTTTACAGTCTTTCTGAATTTGTGAAAACTGAATATTGCTGATAATTGAGATAGTGCCCTACTCCTTATTCCCTACAAACCAATAAGTGCATTGTGGGTATTCTGTACCTGCTACAGGTGTAATTATTTGGCACTTACCTTTAGTTGTGCATCGTTGAATTTCATGACTTTTCAAGTTTAATTTCCACTATTCTTATGGACATTTTGTGTAGCTAAAGAAATTATGCCAATTTTTTTTTATAGTGCCTAGCTCCAAAATTAATGAATGTATGAATGAATGAATGGAAATTAATTGTATATAATTGTTAATTCTTGTGCTGTTGAGATGCTCGTAGAGTGTCCGCTGGAAGCCATTTATAACTTTTAAGACACAGGGTTTTGTTTTATAGCTGTATATTTATTGTGAATCTTTTTATCGATACTAGAGTCGATTGTTTCAGATGGCAGTCTTGGATATGCTTACAATTGCTGTTTACAAATCGTTATGACCAGCCTGATGTGTGTGTTTGTATCAGAATAAATGTGCAACCAAGTCATATAGATGAGGAGTGGAAGTAAGAACAATGGATTTGATAAAAATGCTACTAAATTAAAAAACAACAACAACTTTAAACAGCCATATTATGTGATCTTTTCAAAGATTCTTTGATTTTAAAAAAAAGTGCAGATTGGATTGGCTACTCTAAATTACCCCTAGGTATGAATGTGTGTGTGTGTGCATGGTTCCCTCTGACGCACTGGTGTCCCATTCAGGGTGTGTTCTCGCCTCACACCCAGTGTTCCCAGGATAGACTCCGGATCCACCCTGACTTTGACCAGTTACTGAAGACGAATGAATTAATGAGTGAAATCTATAGTTTTCAGAACACTGTGTATATAGTAGAAAATGTCAAGGGTTTTCCCAGGCTGCTACACAAATAAGAAAAAGATAAAATAACAGAATAAATAAGTAAATACAACTCAGTAAAAAATAATGAATAAATAATCACCCTAAGGACTGTTTGTAAGTTTATAACTACCTTTTTGTTATTTATTTATTTATTTATTTTTAAATCAGAACAATACCATCCCTCTGTGTACTCGGTGTGTTACCGTTACGGATAATTTCCTTTAGCAGTGATCTTTGTGGCGTTTCTGACTCGCTAAGTTAGCTGAAACATGATTGGCTCACATGCGGCGCGCGTGCGTCCTATCAGCCAATCAGATTTCTCAATATTGGCTCCAGAAGCTGCGTTATGGCACAGACAAGCTCGCGCATCTCTGAGACGGGTGAGACTTGCTTGAGCGTAAGAAAGCGTGTAAATATTTATAAACAATAATGATGAATAGTGTGTAGTTACGTTTTAATATATATTTTTTAGAGATTTAAAATGCGATATTTGTGAAGTTAAAATATTTTAGGGAAAGTTCTGCACAGAGTGACCGGCTTTAGTTGAGAAATTGTAAACAAAAAGACTAAAGGTGACTAGAGCTAGCTAACTGCTAACGGTCAAACTGAAAAACAAAACTGCCCGACAAGGATATTAGCTTCGCGTTAGATAAATAGAAATATGAATATGAGAGTGTTTACACGTTCCTGTCAGTATTTGATAGATAAATTAGTCTACCTTTTAGGTCGTCAACTGTGTTAATTGTATGTATTAAAACAGCAAAGCAGTTTACCACAAACCCCAGTGAGACCTAATTAAACTGAAATTAAGTTCAGCTCAGAGTTTCTGTTGGTCAGACACACCACCGCGTCCTCCTGCTAGCTGGTTAGTTAGTCGTCTGGTCTTTGTATGCACACAGCTCCATCTGGAGCCTTTTGAGATCAAGGTCATCTTTGTGGACTGAGATTCAATGGTTTTACTTGTAAGGCTTTTAACATTAGACCTAGTCACAGAGCAGCTTAGCAGAAATCAAGATGTAGATCTACGTCCCTAATGACATGAGCAAGAAAACTGCTTCAAAAAAGGAGCTCATTCTGTTCTGGGTGACAGCAGATAGTTGGATTATAAATCATTACGCTATACAGATGTAGACGAGTAAAGACAATATGCGTGTTGAAAGGATGTTCAGAATCCTGGGATGAGCACAGGACAGTTTTTATGATTACAGCAGCAGTAATGAATTCAGCTTCTTTATTAACATGTAATATAGGAAAGTCTGAGGTAAGATTATAAGATATGCCTTGTCTCAAAGGCACACATTACCCTTTTCCAGGATTCCGTGATTGAGCATAGTTCTAGCTCTGCTGTTTGTGTTCCTGTTAAATAAAAACAAAGAGCAAAACCACGGCCGCTGTGGCTTAACTAATTTGTTTATATTTTGAGAAAATGAACCAACTAAACTCTTCAGTATAAGATCCTGTGAACATCTGTACTTCATGCACATCTGCATCCTCTTCACATTGCATTGGGAGATAAAAAATAATGATACTACCACTTCTACGCGTGTCAGAGAGTTGTGTGTGTGTGCGTGCGTGTGTGTGTGTGTGTGTGTGTGAGCGCGTACATATATTTTTATAACTTGGTAGGGACCAAAAGTTCCCACAATGAATATAATTTCGTTGTTCCCCAAATGGCCAACTGCTTTCTTTTTTTTTATTATTGATATAATTTTTGCTCAGCGTTCTCTGTCACTCTGCTCGAGTTCCCGTTGATTAGCTAGGTTTAGCTGGTGAGCTGTTGTGTGTGTGTGTGTGTGTGTGTGTGTGTGTGTGTGTGTGTGTGTGTATGTGTGTGGCCAGGTGTCATAGCGATCTAACCCTGCGGTGATGCCTTGTGCTTTTACAGAGCAGGTGGTGGTGATGCTCAAAAACACATAAAAGAAGATGGTAAGCTATATTTTCTCTAAGCTAAATTGTATCCCAACCTGTGATGAGAGCACTGTTCATTACGTAAGCTCACTTGTGTCGCAGATCCGGATTGCTGCTCTTAACGCAGCCTCTGAGACTGCAGATGAGCACGAGGATCCCTTTAGAAGTACAAAACCGAGTCAGACCAAGGAGGCTCAGGTGAGTCAGTTTATCTTTATCATTATCTCAGGAACGATGCAGTCATTGATGCTCTGTATTAATTCAGTCTTTCTGCCATGATGTGCTGCAGGAAGCAGAGGCATTTGCGCTGTACCACAGAGCTCTCGATCTGCAGAAGCATGACAAGTTTGAGGAGTCGGCCAAAGCCTATCATGAGCTCCTCAAGACGCCGCTGCTTCAGGAGGTGCTCTCATGTGCCTCAGCTTTTAAATTATACTTTATACTTTTAGCTTTGAGTCTGCTTTAACTATTTGCTTGATTCTGCCTCTATCGCAGGCGGTGGCATCTGAAGATGAGAAGGTTGGGCTGAAGCACCCGGGACTGATGCTGAAATACTCCACTTATAAAAACCTGGCCAGCCTCGCTGTGCTCAAAGATGACCTGGATACAGCTACAGACTTCTATGTGGAGGTAAGAACTCATCACGCTCATCGCATGTATGAATGAGTCACATCTAGCCCCACAATGGAAGAAGCCTCCCAGCCAGCTGACCAAAAACGTTAGTAACATTAGGTGAATGTTTGTTGGTGAGAATAAACAGTGTGCCATTTCCTTGACGTAACATTTACGCATTCTGTTCTTATCCAGCTTGATAAATGAGACCCATTGTTAGCGTCATGGTTATTTATAAAAGTAAATATAATTTCTAGGAGTGTCTAGGTGTTCATTCTAACTCGTGTATGTGTGTCATTTTTGTGCAGGCTGTCATGCTGGACTCCACTGATGTGAACATGTGGTATAAGCTGGGTCAGGTGGCTCTGAGGAGAGTGAGCATCCCGCTGGCTCGTCATGCCTTCGAGGTGGGACTGCGCTGTAACCCCGACCACTGGCCGTGCCTCGACAGCCTCATCACTGTCCTGTACACGCTCAGTGACTACAGCTGTACGTAATCCATGAAAGGTTTTTTTTGTTGTTGTTTAGTTTGAGAGTTTTTAATACTCAAAACCTAGACTTATCTCGGTCTTATTTGTACTAATTGACTTTATTGTATCTCAAAGCATAGCTTGTGTCTCTTAGTAAATATATTGGAGATTTCTTTGGCTTAATCAGTAGCATGTAAAGAATAAATTGGTTGTCATTGGTGGCTGGGTGGCAGGTTGCCTATACTACATCTGCAAGGCTCTGGAGAAGGATATAGGCTACACTAAAGGCTGGGTGCTGAAGGAGAAGATCTTTGAAGAGCAGCCCTGCCTCAGACGAGACTCCATGAAGTTGTTCTCAAAACTGTATGTCCCCCTCTTTCCTGTTCATCCAGGCCTGATAATCACACAGATCTTCATATATAGAGAAATCTGACTGTGATTATGGGATTATGAGTTGCTTTTTGTGTGTGTGTGTGTGTGTGTGTGTGTGTGTGTGTGTGTGTGTGTGTGTGTGTCCTGTCTATAGCGATATGAACATGCACTATAGTGACGCAGACGAGGAGGAAGCTCACAGTATTGTAGAGGAGGCGTTGGAGCTAAGGAGACAGAGGCAGGCGAAACTGGCACGACCTCCGCTTCAAGACCTACAGCTGGTGGAGCCCATCAAATGCTTCACGTGAGTCAAACATGTCAACTACTGAATAATAATGAACATCAAGCATATGTGGATGAAGATCCATTCAAGTTGGAGAGGCTGAGAGGCCACCAATAATATATTCATCCATCTTCAGTAATTGCTTTATCCTGGTTACGGTCATGGTGGATCCGTAGCCTATACCAGGAACACTGAGGATGAGAAATACATTCTGGGCAGAATGCACTTATTCAAAATGTTATTTTTTCCTGTTAGTGAAGCTTTTCGTTATGGACATTTTACATCATCGCGTTGTCTCTCACTGCAGTTGGAAGAACGTAGGCGAGAGCCTCCTGGCCATGTACAAACACCAGAACGAGTGCCTGGTTCCACGACCCGACTTCGGTCGCCGAATTGACCTCACCATGTACCGTGATCCAGACTGTGTCCTCCAGACACCTTCAGATGCCTCCCAAGTTCAAATAGCCCCAGCCACAGAGTCTCCCCAGTCCTCCACCTCTGCTCCAGCATCTGAGCCTCTTCCTCCACCTCACGCAGACTCCAGCAGCCCCAGTGCCAGCCAGTCCATGCCCTCTGAGTGCCCTCTTCAGCCACAGGCTCAAAGCAGCAGCAGCAACTCAGGACAGCTACAAGTGAGCCAGAGCTCCATGGAGGTTGGCACTGTTGCTACAAGCACTACTGCTGCTACGAGCACTACTACTACTACTACTGCTGCTGCTGCTGTTTTGAATGGTATTACTACTTCTCCTCCTACTACTACTACTACTGCTGCTGCTGTGTCTGCTAATTCTGCTGCACCCCATGGTGGTGAGTAACCTGCACTGAGAGCTTGTTTACAGATGCAAAACCTGAATTTGTGTACTTGTTAGCCATCCAAAAAGCTTAAACACTGAAGCAGAGTATATTTTATAGTGTGCAGCAATATGTTATCAATGAAGTTCTGTTTAAAATTGTTCAGTCGTAGTTTGTTCTGATGCAGTCTGACAAATGTCGACTGAAATAATTATCATGAGTACAACACATTTAACACATTCCCTTTCCTAATATTTTATGTTAATTGCTTCCTAGAATTTCATGATCCAAATAGATTTATTCAATAAAGATGTCCCTACAGTTCTTGACTCGCCTCTGAATGACAAAGTGAAGAAGGCCCCCAAGAGGAAGAGAACGATGGAGGACTGTGGCGAGACGGCCAAGAGGAGATCTGCACGCGTTCGCAACACCAAAAGCAAGAAGGAAGAAAAGATCGATTTCCAAGAGCTGCTGCTTAAATTTCTGCCTCCACGGTACTAACATGCTTTTACAGTATACTGATCTTTAGCTAAACTGCGACAGGACTGAGCTGGACAGCATCATCATACTTGTATATATTTACTAAAGAGTTCATGTTATTTGTTTGTTATTAGTGTAAATTGTTGTGGTTATTTGTACGCTCTGTATGTGTATCTCGGTAAAAGGCTGAAGAAGTTTGATGTTGATGAGGATGAGGAAAGCTTCAGTAACATGGACACACAGTGCGAGGCGAAACCCAGCTCCAAGCTCAACCAGGGCACTGAGTCGAACCTCTCCGACTACATCAGCTCAGCAGAGAAAGGTAGAGAGTTGAATCTATTCTCTCTCTTACTCTTTCTGTCTCTCTCTTTTATATGTGCTTCATAGCAGTAGCTCCTGGAAACACACAATGATTCACATTTTCTTTTGTCGGTAGAAAAAGGTTTGTAAATGTTCACATGTAAACATACCTACTGTGAATGAAAGATTGTCTCTGTATGAAGACAAGTCTTGAAGCTTCTTAGACTTAGCTCTGGAATTTATGCACTAAAGCTTGATATTGTCAGGCTCAGAGCTTATGTTCAGCCATCATTGACCTAAATGTTATGTTCACGGTCAAAACTCTATTGACTTTTTGCCCTCTTTATGCCACTTCATCTCCGCTTGTAATGACTTCTGAATGCTGTTTCACAGAGCATGAGGAAGTGCACTCCTTCCTGCTAGCTAACATGGAGAACGGTGGCATCCTGGAACTCCTTATGCGCTATTTGAAGGCAATAGGGCAGAAGTTTCTGGAAGAATGGCCCTCCGGAATGAGCGGAGTGGTGATGGAGATCTACAACTGCTGGAGGCGACATAGTGCGGGCCTGCCCAATCCACTGCTCCGAGACTCCAACAACCAGCACATCAAGGTGAGAGAGAGAGAGAAAGGCTAGGAGTAAGCAGAGGCAAATGATCATTTAGGTTTTTTGCGTGTGGGTTTATGCACTTTCTTATAGGACTGTGTTGTTTGTGTGTATCCCAGGAGATGATGATGATGAGTTTGTCTTGTATGGAAATGCAGTTGGAACAGTGGGTCCTCACTAAGGGCAAGAACAGTAAGAATGAAAATCTGAAATATTGTAAAGCTTATATTAAAAATTTTAATTTGCTTATGAAATGACAGATAATTTACATTAATTCTCAGTGTAGTGCTACTTCTACACTTTGTCCTGTTTGTGGCAGAATAAAATTATCTATCAGTAATTAACTAAGATACACTATCTGTCTTAAGAAATGCGAATTGGAATGCAGCACAGGAGTTTGACTGTCCTAGTTTTTATTACATGATAACAGCAGCATCACCGAACAGGTTTAATAAATGTGCGTGACAACCTTTCTCGAGTGGAAATGATGCATGAAATCCGATCATAAGTGTTCACCGGAGACGCATTCATAATGCTCGGTGTGAACCGCTATACATCTCGGGTGTCCACTTGTGATCGCTTGATAAGGATGTTAATATCACACGTTAATAAACAGGGCCTATGACAGGGTGAAGTGAAGTGTCCCAGCACAAAGCGATACTGTTAGCAACCCAAAGTTGATTTCCTATAACTGCACCTCTCGAAGTGTTTTATTCCTCTTATACAGCAGCAATTTCCCAATGATTAGGTTTATTAAAAATTAAAGAATAACGTTCTAGAAAGTTAACCAACACCTTCTGAATGATCAGAATGGAGAACTCAACAGCGCTGTGGTTTATGTCGTCTTATCAGCGTCTCAGAGGAGGAGTGTGTCGGGTCATGGGGGTGATCATGGTGAGCGGGACAGCCAGGAGAGCCGCTTCCTGACTGATCTGTACATGCTGATCATGGCCTCCTCGCAGGCAGACGTGTTCGAGAGAGACTGGCTGTCCTTCGCAGTCAGAGTGCACTGGCTCAAAGCTCGGCACCTCGCTTTTCAGGTAACAGACGCAAAAGTGGTCCTGATGCTTGTCTTTGTTCTTCTTGGTTCCTTTATTAGTTAACGACGTGTTGACTATGTGAGCTTTATTTCAATATGTAAATATCTGAGAATGCTTAGACGTATGCAGAATAAGCCTCGTGCATTATATTTCTAACACATCGATTGCACTTGCTCTGAACTGTAGGGTGACATGGAAGAAGCACTGGAGCGTTATGATGTGTGTGTAGGGCTACTGAAGAGCCAGCCTCAGACCAGTGATGGAGGCAAACTCTCCATCCACATGCCTAACCTTTGTGTGGATTCAACCATTTCTGAAGAGGAGGTGCAGTATTAGACAGCATACACACACACTCACACATAATAGAAAAATTTGAATGGAGCTCTGAAACTTATTTTCCTTATTTTTTTTAAACTTATTTTTTTTATTGAAAAAAAGTTATTGAAAGCCACAGAAATATATTTTTTTAATATTTTGTGTGCACCATATACTAAATCCTGTGCACAATATTAGATGGAGGTCATGACTTCACAAAGCTTTTGCAGAAGCTCTGTTTCGTGCTCACATTTTCTTGAATTAATGAAATAACGCCCACATTTTAATCCAGAAACGGACCTTCTGTTACAAGTACAGCTCAGTTTGAATAGTTAATGCTTCACTTAAAGTGTATTATGAATTACAAAGGCATAATGAAACCTCCTGCTTCCCCTGCCATTATTTTGAATAATAGAACCAAGGATGTTATAAAGGTGCATGAGATTTATCAAAGCCAATAGGATCATGTGCATCATTGAATTTATTGTAAATCAGTTGTAAAGCTACAGAGATTAAATGGCTGCTACAGCTGGATGTTTTCAGGAGGATGTCACTACATCTGCGTGATGCATCCTTAAGAACTTACTTGGTTTTATCTACACCTACTTACACTTTGCTGTAATCACAGCATGTGGTCGGCTGTTCCATTAAATCACGGGCTTATTTGGTTTAGAAAAAAGCAAAGGCGCACTATTTTATTGATTTTAGACCCGTTCCCATGCATTGTGATTTCCTCATCTCAATTTAGTTGCCTCGTTTCACAAAATAATGGGAAAAAAAATCATTTCAGAGCCTCTACATGGCTGAAGTTTTGTCTTGTAACACTGGATTTTCTTAGCAGTAGGATATCAGTAAAAAAAAAAAAAAAAATGCAGCTTATGGTGTATGAAATATGCATGCAGATTTTTTCTTATATTGAAATGTTTGGTCTGTGTTAGATTGAGAAGAAGCTGAAATCTCTGGAGAGGTGCCAGTCACTGGAGGAGATTCAGAGGCTGTTTGAGACCGGCGACTACCAGTCCGTGGTGAGATTACTCCAGCCCACGCTGAGCTGCGGGTTCAGCTCATCACGGCCTAAGCCATTGGAGTACATCAGCTCAGCTCCTGAGAGACCAGCACAGCTGCTGCTGCTTCAGGTGATACACACACACACACACACATTTATACATAGCTAGTTCTCTGTTCAAATACTCAGTTTACTCTCTCATGTCCCAAAGAACTCCTTGCTTCGCATGAAGGATTATGCTCAGTGTCTGGAGAGTACTGAAGTGGCGCTGAATGAGGCCATGCAGCACATAAACTCCATGTTACCCAGCAGCCCCTCTGCTAAGGAGGAGTGGGTAGCCACAGTGACAGCCATGCTGCGGGGAATCGAACAGTGCATCACGGAACAGCCGCAGCTACTCACCAGCACGCCACCAGCCACCAATCTGCCTCGCCTCGCCAACAACCTCATACAGGTGCGTGAAAGAGAGTGCGAAATAAACGTTAGCATGCGGCACCACTGTCTGATAATTCTTAATAGGGCTGAACTGATTATTGATGATATCATGCTTGTGTATACTCTATGTAGCTGAAAGTCCAATATGTTGTGTGTGTCTGATATGTCTGTTCTATCTGTAGCTAATAGCTTGCAGCATGGTGTTGCCCGACGACCCTAAGGAGCCTCACTTCTCCTCCATGCTGCCGTGGATGCTGCTCTATCACCTGCTCAAGCCAGACGAGGCAGAGCTCGACTGCACACTCCGCCAGCACCAAGCCGATGATGACGATGATGGTATATTCCACGAATCACATCACTAGGGGAAATATCGTTACATAATTACAAACATCATACACATTCACAAACATTGTTTTCATATACTGTTGACTGACGCAGCTAACCCTAATCGACCGAGATCCTAAATCCTATCCCGAGTGCTATCCTGAGAGTTATGGTTTTGAGTATACAAGGTTTGCTCACAGATTGCTCAGACTTATCTAAAAGTACTTCAGGCACAAGTTATTGAGTGTAATATTTTGTCTTTAAAACATATTATTTAACTTCCCTAATGCATGAGCTATACTTTTATAGGCAGGCTGTTGCTTTTTTTGAGCCAAATGACTCATTTCTCCCCCGACTGCTTTGCCCTGATTGTAGTGTGCTGCCTAATTAATCATTTAATCAGTTTGTTTTGCTAACTGGCAAACGGAGATACTTTACCTACTTCTCCTGATTTTTACTCTCACATTCACACAGGATTGGTAACACAGGGAATAAAATATTAACCAAAAAAAAAGCCACTTTAACCACAGCCACTTAATTTGCACATGACACAGATAAGGAATGAACAACTTGAATGAATTGGTGTTTCCTGTGAAACAACAATTCCATCATTCACTGTGATTTGTATGTGTGTGTTCTCTAGATGACGACAGTCCCCTGTTGCCCTCGTCTCTCATGTTGTTAAACACAGCACATGAGTACCTGGGCCGCCGCTCCTGGTGCTGCAACTCTGATGGTGCTCTGCTCAAGTTTTTTGTGAGTCTGAAGACAGTGATAACTTTCAGAATATTACCAAATACCTTCTACTCCCAGCTTAATAAACTGTTTAACTGTTTGCGTATGCGCACCGCAGGTGCACGTACTGCAGCAGAAGCTAGCCGAAGCAGATGCACTGCCTTATAAGGAGGATCTGGAGACAGCGCTGGAGCAGTGCTTCTACTGCCTGTACTCCTACCCGAGCAAGAAGAGCAAAGCACGCTACCTGGAGGAGCACTCTGCACCACAGGTAGTCTCGCCGTTCCAGTTCAGTGCTGAAGTTGCTGCGATTTTTATACCTATAACATGTTGAGAGCTACTTTAAGAAACAACAAACATCATTCACCAAAATAACATGGAACTGTTACTGCTTTACCGTTTAATCTTGCCCATGCTATATTCCTGCAAAAGTCAGGAAAAAAAACACACACGCACACTGTTACAGACAAAGAAAGTATCCCAAAGGCACATGGCCTCATTACTTTTACATGTGACTGTAGCTCTGCTCTATAGTGGCTTTGATTGCGCTGCATTTTGATTCAGCATCACCCGCTTGAGTTCCAGCTCCCTTCTCTCTCTGCTTGATTACCTTCTCCCCTTGGCTCCTTTGTGAGCTTTGTTACTTAATGAGTTTACGAGTGTTTTCCCAGAGCTAATTAGGCAGCTGGGTGGCATGAGGTCTCCAGCAGGCTGACTCTGCACTAATCAAGCGATTGATTCTCTTGTGGCCACATACATACACACCCTCGCTATTCACTGGTCTTCTTCTTCGAGGGGAATGCCCTGCATGCATTCAATAACAGGAGCAATGGAGGACAACTCTTCTGTTTTCTGACTCTTAGCATAATCGTTTTGCCGTTACACCACAGTTCAGTAATAAATTAAAAATTGTAATCGTCAGCAAATTGCTGTAGCATAAGAGGAAGAAAACATTTTGGGACATGCTGTTATTGGAAAATAATCAACTTCAGGCTCTCAAGCTAGTATTTTCAGCTCATTTTGCCAAGATTACAACTTTGGAAGAGGGCACCGGGAGACATCCAGTAAAACCCAGCAGATATTGTTATGTCCTCTGTTCTCTGATCGTCTAATAATTCCATGTTTTGTCACTGCATAGTCTTGATTATGTGCAAGTTCATGAAACCCGCTCCTCTTGCGAGTAATTGCACAGCTGCCATTGTAGCGTCAGTATTATACCCTTGTGGTGGCGAAGCACTTGCCATCACCCACTAATCCTAACAGTCACACTTTACAGTGCCTTGCATAAGTATTCACTCGCAGTGAACTAGTCCACGTGTCGTATTACAAACTGACATGTACTTAACTGGGATTTAAATTACATTTTTACCATTTGATTTATGCAATACAGGGTGATTAAAAAAAATAAGTATGTATGACCTAAATTTAAGTATGTATGACATAATCTAGCTATGTGAGTCACAGTCCAGTGACTTCTGTTCCGGTCCCAAGCCCGGATAAATAGAGAGGGTTGCGTCAGGAAGGGCACCCGGCGTAAAACGTTGCCAAATTAAATCGTGCGAATCGTCAGTACTCCGAATTTCATACCGGATCGGTCGAGGCCCGGGTTAACAACGACTGCCATCGGTACCGTTGACCTACAGGGCGCCGGTGGAAATTGGGCTACTGTTGGTCGAAGACGTAGAGGAGGGAGGAGAGTGCGTAG
>CM074952.1:23032869-23045145 GCA_037577455.1 Pangasius macronema
CTATTTGTGTTGGGCCCCACTGATGTACAAGCTATTTATTTAATAGTGGTACTACTGCTGAACTGCATGATCACTAAACATGATTAGAATAAATGGCCACTAACTACATTACAATATTAGTGATATTTATCAGACAATCTGCCATCACTAGAAGAGGCTCTTGCGTCAATCACTACAAGAGCTTCTTACCTCAGTCACTAAAAGAGCTTCTTACCTCAATCACTAGAAGAGCTTCTTACCTCAATCACTAGAAGAGCTTCTTACCTCAATCACTACCAGCCAAATTCAAAGTATAGCCCAATACCCACTGGCTCTCTCGCTAACTGAAACACTCGGGTGATAAACCCTGTTTGGCTTGCCATGTTCACACCAGGTGAATCATTTCCGGTGTGTGGATTCGACTCAGATTTTTTTAAAACTCTTTTTGGGATCATTCCAACACCTTAGGTTGACACACAACATGATAAGAAAATTAAACAATATAGCGTTTATCAAAAAATTGTTTAAAAAAATGAAATTTGTTACCAGCTATATCTATTAATGAATTTTAGCTGTATTTTGTCGATTAGTTGCATCAGCCCTATATTAAACCTGATGTTTTTCATGACTGATGAAAAAGCAAGCATTGAGATCAGACTTTAAAATCTGTCATCTGTTTAAATAAAAAAAGATTGCATTAAATGCCTTAAAAAATGTTTTGTAGTCAAATCTTTACACTGAATCAAAGTGTAAGTCATATAGCACTAATAATAGAGTCAGATCATGGAAGTAGATAACGCTAGGAGTGTGTTTAATATTCTTTATTCTTTCCTCAGGGAAAAACCACCTTCACTGAACGATGAAGACTCGCACTCCTCCTCAGCAGTGGCGGCGTTGGCAGCAGCAAACTCTACAGCAGCAACCGTGCCCATGGCGACATCGTTGCCTAGCGACGGTGCGGCAGGTGTGACTTCCCCCCCGTGCGTGGTCACTCCGCTCGACCACGATTACGCCAAACGTAAAAAGCTGCAGCAGAGGCAGGGGCAGCCGCAGGACGGTACAGTACACCTGGCCTGGAGTTCATACTCACTCACACACTCACTTACCTGGGGGTGACCATGATCACAGTAATGACGGCTAAGCCTCACTCAGGGGTTTGGCCAATGGGCTTGGGTTTATAGCAATGACTCCTCCCACCCCTGCTCTTACCATCCGCACGCTGAGGATCATGGGAACACGAGCGACAAAGCTGGCAGGGCCCATCATACAGACGGGTTACTGAGGCGAGAGTAGGGTGTTGTTTGTTAGTCAGAAAAGGAACTGAGGGAAAGTAAGATGCTGAGTAACGCTTAGTAGAGCGAGGCAGTTTTGCCCAACTGGATATGACCTAATTTGTTTATGAATCATTCAGAGAAGCATTTTCACAAGAAATTTGGTATTCGTGAGAATCCAGTTAGTTCATAATTGTCCAAAACAAGCGGTCTGTCTTAGCTATTTGCAGGCTGTCCATCAAACAAGATTTGGGATACAGCCTAAATTTTTATTTTTCGACACACATTTTTAGACACACAAAAGGAGCACAGTGTTCAGTAACCACTGATGCCATTCTCTGCATGCACCATGATGTACACAGTACACTCTGTTTAACCCTTTTATTGGATAGCTGGAAAAATAGAAAAGCTAGAAAAAAGTATTTTACTTATTCAGATTTTTCCCCGTATTTGTGCTTTGAATAACGCATTAATGGAGCATTACACTGGGCTTTTTTGGTTAAACGGAGGTGGTGCTCCTGAATCTGTGTCAGATGACAGGCTTGACCCAGTTACTGGACTGATATGAACTCGGCGAGCTTGTCTCTTTGGAATGCTTTATTCACATTTGAGGCTGAAAAATAGGTCTGCAAGCTTGTTAGTAGAACGTCTGGTTTGATGTGTAGCCTCAAACGATTGCTTTACTATAATTGTGTTCATCGCAATATTATTTATGAGTCAAACTGTATCTTAGGATGCTTTCACATATTCCGCATTTAGTCGGTTTGAGCCCTCGTGCGTTTGTTTCCCTCGGTGCGGCAATAATGGTCCAGATCGAGAGAATCGGAGTGAGGTGATCTCAGTCTGCGTCAAAGAAAACTCTGGTGCGTTTTGATTCCATTAACAGGGAAAAGCGATTCGATTCTGAATTGTCACAAATGTGGGAAGTGATTCAGACATGCTGTGTGTAGTTTTTTAGACGCGAGCTGCTAAACTGAGCCGAAGGACAAAGCTCTAGTGGAAATGTCCTCAGCATGATTGAAATTGTGCTTTAACAATAAGCATTAATAAGCAGAGTCCAGCGAAATTACCACCATTTTATATTTTCATCCGGAGCCCTAGGGACAGAGTCAGGCGTTTTTGTGAAATATTACACGTAATTTTTTGTAAGTTTAGGAATTTGCGCTGTAAAAGTGTGGCCCCTGCAGCTGTGTCGCGCTGTTCCCATTCTTTCCTGCAGCCTACTCAGGCTCCCTTCCTCCCTGCTGCCTACCTGCCTGCTCCCTCTCTGCCTGCCTCTGGCCTGCTTCGCATCTGCTGCTTCTTAATCAATGCATGATGGGATGAGGAATTAGCTCTCTGGATTATAAAAGAAAAATTTCCTTAACATCCCACAATGCACTCTGCCCGGCTGTGTGTNGTGTGTGTGTGTGTGTGTGTGTGTGCTAAATGACAGCTGTGTTTGTTTGTTTTTTTTCTTTGGCTCACTTGCACTGGGAAGGAGGTTGAAAAAAAAAATGGTACATGTGTATGTTTGGGTTTAGAAATGGTTGCCAATTGCTGGTGTGTGGGTTTTGAACTGTACTGGGCTCACCTGTATATTAATTCTTCATAAGTAAATTGGCTTGAGTACTTCTGGTGTTTCAGATGCAAATCTAAAAAAAAACTTTTTCTCCAGCCCTGTACAGGAATAAAACACGTCAGATCTCACACCTACCCTCAGGTAAAGCCAAAACTCTGAATGCTCCGAGATTAGATCTTTTTTTTTTTTTTTTTTTTGCTGTTTTCTAAAGCCATGGTCTCCTCCGCAGCAAACTTCCCTCACGACCACGATTACTGCGGGTCTGGGTGTGCACCTTCTTTGCGAGCGGGACCTGCGTATGGTATAAACTACAGACACCTCCCTCCAGTCCAAAAGCCCTAACTAAACTTGGCTCTGTTTAGGGCTGTGGCAGAGAACCACTGTCCAAATTTTTACTTCCATCCAATGAGTGGCGGCTTGTCGCTTAACACGAAGTCACTGCATGACCTAAAAAGCAATCCACCAAACAGTGCACTTAATACATAGACATTATATGAATCTGAAAACACTCCTTGCATGAGTTTTATACTTTTACACTCCAGCATGCTTAAAATAAAACTCTACTCTAAAACACATTAGATATGTTGCTGCTAATTTGTTGGTTGATGCTGTGTTTTTATTATTACTCTGAGATGTTAGCGGTCACAGTGACATTGATAAAATTGCCACAGTGGTGTTTAAGAGGAGAAAAAATTCCAACAAGGAAGTAGTGGAGATGCACGTGCAAACCTTGGACTCGTTCCAGAAAGCAGTGTATTATACATAGCTATATATACAACAGAGGCCCAGCTAGTTATTGAGCCCCGAAATGACGAGCATGATGGTGTTGATGATGGTATGATGCTCTGTTTCAGCAGAGTGTACAGAGGAGGAAGTGACAGAGCTGGACAGACTAAAGCACTAAAGTGACGCTGCATCGCTCTGTTTAGGTAGAGATGACTTTTGACTGGCAGCTCTATCAGCACGTCGTGGAATGGCCTTGTCAATAACGTAAGCAACTGTTAAGTGAAAAGAGACCAATGTGTCGATGAAAGAAGCTGAAACTAAAACCTTAGCTCAGATTTTCATTAAATAAGTGTTGGACTCAATTAAAGATCAGTAAACCCTAAACACTAAAGAACTAAAGCACACAGTCCTCTTGGAGTGCACTGTTTGTTGGATTTGGATTCAGCAGCTCTCATGTCATCATCTAATCAAATGTTTGATGTTTGGATGAAATGTGAAGTGGGTTCTCTGCCACTGCTCCACTGTCTGTCCTGATCAATACACTACTAAACATTTTAGCATTCAGCAGCTATATTCTGCTTCACTGCAGTTGCTGTGTGTGGCTCTGTGTGTGTGTGTGTGTGTGTGTGTGTGTGTGTGTGTGTGTGTGTTCACACTGTGCAATCAGACTGGAATATTGACTGTACTGTTTCACCAGTCACTCAAAAAAAAAAAAACTGGTCACTACCTAATTTCTTAATTGGTTCTACCAAACCTACTTTGTGTGCTACTTTTAATGCAAGCACCTCGGCTCCATATTTTTTGCTGAAGTATTTTTTTTTTTTTTTTGGGTCCTACCCCATGCTGAGTTAGCCAGTACATTGGCATTCTTCACTAAACTGCTTGCTGACAGTTTGGTACCACTTCTGCCAACACGCACTCTCCAGATCCAGTTGCTGACTTTCTCAGTTTCTCAGCATGTGAAAGCTTTCCTGAACATTTCATTTCGAGGAAAATAAAAAATGAGTTGTTTTAGGAAGCACAGTGGCACACTTCATGCGAGAGACCAGTAATCCTTCCATGCTTTGTGAATACACTGTGCTCTTGCCCTGTGTAAAGGAAAATTCCGGCTCATTACACCTATCCTGGCATTTCAAGAAATCATCCGCAAACTTTTGATGAAGTTTTTCATCCCTGATTTACAATTTACACGATTGCAGCTTATCAGCATGGCTTTCTGTGACTCAGATTAAGTCTAGCCCTGGAATTAAGGTAGCACTAAGGTTTAATTTTGCTCAGTCTTATCTATGAATCTTGGGATTTCGGTGTTAAATTGTGGGTTCTTGTTTAAAACAATGCAGTGGCACTATCTTTGATTTCTCTTTGATCGATCTTTGAAGTAGACCTCATGGTGCATTTGTGTGTGTGTGTGTGTCTGTCTGTGTATCTGTCTGTCTGTGTTTTCCATCATCAGAGCAAAGTCAGGACAGCGTGGCAGTGTTATCGGACTCCAGCTCCCTGCAGGACGTGTTCTTGGACCCAACCAGCTCACAGGATAGCACCCACAAGCTGGATTCTGGGAAATGTCAGTCATTTTCTGAAGACACAAACACGCTTATGAAAGACAAGGCACCTGCAGCGGAAGAGCCAGGTAGTGCCTTTACAGTGTTAATTTAGATCTATTGAGGAGGAGGATACATACTGTGTCTCAGATCGGATGACTTTTTACGCTTGAAGTCCCTTCAGCATTCACTGTACAGCAAGGCCTGACAGTCTGAATGCATTTTTTTATTTCATCAGTTTTTATAGTAAACTGTATTCATTAATTCAGAAAATATGCACCTAATATAGCAAGGGTGGACTAATCATAAAAGCAAAAGCTAGACAAAGCAAACGCTGCTGGGAGGAGAAGGTGAAGATACAAAACCAAACCAATCTTTACCAGTCCATGGGGAGCGACGTCTTATTTTTCAGGTACCCGTGGAGCTGGACCTGATCCCGCTCCTCCTACCTGGGTGGAGTTGAGTCAGAAGTCCAGGGGGTGGACACAACTCGGTGCGTTTCAGGCTGGATAAGTATGTTTAATGTGTTCTTCTGTGTTTTATGACACTGAGCAGGTTAGAGTTAAGGGTTAGAGTTAGAGTTGGGCTTGTGGGAGGAGTTGAAATAGATCTAGCTCTACTCCGGTTTTTTGTTTTTGCAGCGAGGACTATCCCGAAACTGTACACTTATCATTTCACATCCAAATGTAAATGATATATAATATAAGGCTTAGGAGTGTGATATTTTAGAAAAAAACATCAACAGTATTTTCTTATAACAATATAGGAAACGATGATGTATTAGAAGGAGCGTATTAATATAAACTTTAAATTCGGAGCTACCGTCAAAGCTGTGCTGAAAATTGATCTTGTAGACGACTGGTTAGCCTAACAGTCTACAATTCTTTATCGTTATTAATTGTGACGATAGTTGGCAAACTTACTACTATGTGCCTGTTTTGTGCCTTTTCATGTTTCTCAGAGGAGAAGCACATGGATGTGAGCTCCACCACGCACTCTCAGGAGTCCTCAGACACCACTCTGTCCGTCACTTCTCCCGAGATGTCCGTCCCCAAACCCCCTGCCCCGGACACGCCCACCCAGGCACCGACCGCCCTGCTGCGCTCCGCCCCTCGCCGGCCCGAGCCACCCGCACCACCCGAGCTGCTGGAGGTGCCCAGGTGTCTGCCGACAGGCCGGGAGGAGCAGAGGAAGGTGCTGGTGGAGATGTGTGTGAGAGCTCTGTTTTTGTGCCTCAACCGCTTCCCCCAGCACTATAAGAGCCTGTACAGACTCGCCCACCTGTATGCCTGCAGCAAGGCGCACAAGGTGAGACACACACACACACACAGAGTGTAAAAAGAAGCTGTTTTTACTGACACACCTATATAACATTTCTATATACAAGGAAGTGCGCTGAAAAGCTAGAAGAGACAAAAACAATTCCTGGAAAACAATACAAGAAAATGAGAGTGACTAAGTGAATGTAAATCCATCTTTTCTTTTTTAACCTGAAACTTAGTCAGCTTTTGAAAAAGCATTGTTCAAAACAGCCAATGTACCAAACTGTCTGCGTCACAACTAGCGCTGTTGAATTCTCGATTCTGATGTGCTCAATTTACTGGTTAATTTTCTATAACTGCAGCTCTGACAATAGTTCTGTAATCCCAGTAGTAGTTTTCACAGGTTTATGTTAAAGCAGTCATTCTAATACTTTTTTTTTTTTTTTTTTGTAGTAACAGCTTACACAGGGACATGTATAGCAGACACACCACATAAAGTCATACAAGGTGATACAGACATTTACACACAGGATTACAACTGTCCATACAGTCTCTCTCAACTCTCTTACACCAAGATACGACCTGAGTGGTACTAGATTCTCTAGTGGCACTAGATTCACTGAAAGCTTTCAAAACTGGAGAGCACCTGAGCAAATACGTGATTTATGATGGACTGGTGATCACAGAACATTGCATATCAGAGCCATATCTAAAACTCAAACCTAAATAAATTGTGAAGTGTGAAGCTGTGTGACAATTTGCAATTGCGTTCCAAAGATGAACAGCTCAGGTTCTGTACAATATTCCCAAACTGCAACCTTGCGCCAAATAATAGTATAAGTAGGATAAAGAAATGAGCTGGGTAATCAAACTCGCATTTCATTCGTCGCCGTCCCAAAAATGATTAGAAGTTGAACACCGTTCTCCGAGCAGTCTGTAGCAGCCCTGCCGCCGATAGTGCTGATAATGGACTTCTTGCTCAGGAATGTAGAACTAAAGACAGACAGTAGTGCTAATGCAGTCTTACTTGGTGAAGCTTTGAATCATTTGTCTGCTACAGGAATTTTCTTTTCGGATGCTTTCTCATACGCATTCACGTCACACCCTAGTGTGTTTTTCCCCACAGTGCGGTTTGCGCTCAGCAGGAGCCCACACCTGGTTTTGTCGGTTGGACTTTCACGGACTCACTGAATCAAAACCAGTTGAAGGTTCCCTACTGTAGCGCACTGAGAAAGCTATTTGATTTCGAATCAGCACGACTGCATGAAGTGAATGAAACATGTTGTACAGTTTAGGTTGCAGCATTTATGTAAGCTGCTAAGCTGAGCCAAACTGAGCCAAAGAACGGAGCTGTATCACTGCAGAAATGCCGTGTGTATGTACACACATGACACGGGTTTACTTTACCGTAAACTTTCCATCGCAGTATTTTCAACCAACGATTGAAAGAGTTTTACAAATATGATCTCAGCCGTACACATCCCCTAGCCTGTATTTTTTTTTTCTTTCTTGGTTATCTTTGGTTTGTTTACTTGTGTGCATTGTGAAACCACACCAAATAGCAAACGAACCAAAACGTTCAATTTCAGCCTCAGCAAAACGACCGGTAGGTGTGAAAGCACCATGATATATTCTCCATCTATGGAGTGTGCAGAAATGTACCACGCTACCATGTAACCTTGCAACTATAGCATCTTGCAGGATGTGCACCTTGACATACCCAACACCCTCTGCCTTAAGTCGGCAACGGTGTCTTGTTGTCATTACAACAAACAAAAATAAAAGTGGTTAAAAGTCCTAAAAGGCACTGCCTGTACAGCTCAAGCCATTCTAAGACACACTATTCTTGTTTCAGTGAACATATATTATCACTTACGGTTTTATCTCATTTAGGTGCCATGTTAAACTAAAGAACAACTCTGGTGTTTTTCAGGCTATAACTCCTCGGCTAGCACAACACGTACAGTACGTCACCTCGTGGTTAAACACATCGAGGGAAAATAAAGACACTAGCCAGACTTGAATGTTTTTATTTGTGATGCGAGGGGAAAACACTACAGTTCACAGCCATAGTTAACCTAGTCAGTTGTTACATTTCCAGACGACCAAAACACAGGGCTAGCGAATCCATTATTTGTCCGCCTCTTTCAGTAATAGCTAATATTTCCCCCCCCTCACCAATCAGCATGTTGGGCAACCTTGAAACGCATTGCCAGAGGATTCTGATGCTGATTTAGTGTAATAATATTATTATATGGTCCTGATGTGCATAATGGGCTGATTTGGAGCAAGGCATGCGTGTGTGTGTGTGTGTGTGTCTGCATTTGGACACCCGTGCCATTTGGCATGAGTGGTAACATAAGCTAGACAGCATGAGTCTGCAACGATACCCATGTCCTTTCTTACTCATTGCCAACGTGAGCACAGGATGTAGTGCACGCTCTGCTGTTAGATTAGGCTGTGTTCAGCATGACAGGAAGTTGCTGTAAATAGGGAAACCCCACACTTTGTGATCATTCTATGTGGTCACCTGAAGCAGGGGACAGACCAGGGGCTTCCCCCTTTCTCTCATTTTTCATTTGCGGTTAACATGTGGAACACACTCGGCTCCTCTTCTGCTCTCTTTGACCAGCAGATTTGGCGCCTTTGCTTTAATTTAGTCTCTTGTGTGGTTGCAGGTTGCAGCGTTGTTGCGTAACCCAGCTGAAGTTCTCCGGTACTGTGGTCCTTCATGAGTGTGTGAAAATCTCTGTTTGCCTCTGGGAAAGCCAGAGCTCCATTGTCCTTTTAAAAGCGAAAACCCGCCTCGGCGATTATTAAAGTATCCATGGCTATTGGGTGAGCGAGAAAGGCGGAGAGATAATTGCAGAAAAGGCTGTAATCAGCTGCACTGCTGTGAATACACACAGCTCTGTCTGAGCTATAAAGCTGCCACGAACTGTGATTATGCGAAGGCCTGACCTCGGTGTGTGTGTGTGTGTGCACAGAATGTGGCGTAAGCTAACAGAGCTTGCAGCTGTGGTTTTTCTGTTGACTTCCTGTTTAGCTTTTTTTGCGGAAGCTGGTGCTATATAAGCAAAAAGCTGGTCAGGTCATTCTACATGCTATGGTGCATGAATATCTGTGTCTATATGGTGCTCAAATTGTTGTTTTTGCTCTAGTTGTTTAAATAACAGATTAGGGGAATATTTGCCTCTATCCCATGAGGCATTTTAATGCTTTTTCATAGCAGCAATTATGTTCCAGTCCTTCTGGCAGATTAATTAATTCAGCCCTTAAATTTGTTCATCCTATCATGGCTAATGCGATTTTATATTATTAGTCGAAAAAAAGGGTGTTTATCTGGTTTAACTGTGTTGTCTTGTGTGGCTTGTGGTGCTGTGTGTGGGTGTGTATTTGAAACCTTTATCTATTGCACTAGAACAGTTTTTTCACCAGAACTCTATAACGTGATATGTGATATGTTTTCCTGTTAAAATGTGTTGTTAAAATATTGTTAACATCACCAGCTAATGTTATTTGGGGGCGGGGCTAGCAGCACTGCTTGTTACTGGTTAGTTTTGTGTACCACATCACACTATAAAACCCCATATATGCATGCAAGCACTGAATATACAAACAAAATAATAAAATAATAATACTAATAATAATCTGTTTCATTAGTGCTGTGTTTGTGCCAGCACAAACATCATTGCTGTTTCAATATAATCTTTAAAAACATATCAAAATAAAAAATATTCCAACTTATTTCTCAAAGTTTTTCTTCAGATCCGGAAGCTGTGAGCATTCAGTATGACGGAGAAAATGCAATCAGCACGCATGCCCTGTCACACGTGAAAGCATGCACTAACTAAGTGAATATATTTTGTGTCTCTACAGAATCTGCAATGGGCAAGGGATGTGTTGCTAGGGAGCAGTGTCCCATGGCAACAGCTGAAGCACATGCCTGCACAAGGACTTTTCTGCGAGAGAAACAAAACCAATTTGTTCAACGTAAGTAACATACACCGTTAAGAATGCTCCGATTCCTAAGGCTGGTCAGTGAGATGACGGTCAGTGTGTACAGCAGTTTGGAAAACGGTTTGCTGCCAGTTGTTTGTTTCCCAGTTCAGTGTTGAATGTCATCAAATATCATCAGTAACACTAATCGATTGAATATTAGCTAATAATTCTTATTCCGTGTGCTGTTTCCCCCATGTAGTTTGTAAAGCAGACATTTGTTTTACTATAATTCAGTTTTCACATATTCGTGTAACCATTGGTAATTCACTTAAATGCCTTCAGCTATGGTCAAGGTTTTGACTCCTAAAAATTTTGGAGTGGTCATTTTGAAATTAATGTAGGCTACTTGAATTAGTAGGCTACTAAATAACAAAATATGTTTAAATAATGAGATAATGACTTGAAATAACAAGATACTAACACGAATATATTCACTAGTTATTAAGTAGAAATAATGAGATGTTAAGTAGAGATAACAATAACTATCTTGTAATAACAAGATGATAACTTGAGGTCACCTCGTATCCTGAAATAGTGAGTTATTAAGTCAAAATAACAACATGCTGTTTTGAAATGAGATAACTTGAAAATAATTTGAAATCGAAATATTGAGATGTTAAGTCAAATTAAAGACATCTTGAAATAACATGATGATAACTGGAGGCAAACGCATATCTTGAAATAATGAGATAAAAACTTGATATAACAACATCCTGAAATAGCAAGTCAAAACAACAACTGTCTTGAAATAATAAGATAGCATGTCAAAATAACTACATAATATCTCAAAATGATGAGAATATAATTGAAAATAATCAAAATTCAAAGTAATGAAATTATGTCAAAATGAGATGCAAGTCGAAATGAGAACCGATCTAGAAATAAGATATGAAATAAGGTAAGTTGAGATAATGAAATATCCTGAAATAACAAGATGTCAAAATAACTACATACTATCTTGAAATGATGAGATAACTCAATTATCAAGAATCAATTATGGAGTTTATATAAAGAGATATTGCATGAAAATGATGACATCTTGAAATAACAAGATAATTTGAGGTAAACACATGTCCTGAGATAAAGGTGTTAATTTATAATATAATGATATGCTAAAATAACAAGATAGTATGTCTTAATAACTATACTATCTTGAAATGGCAAGATAATAATGTAAAAGTAATCTAGATTTGAAATAATGAGATTAAGTCAAAATAAAGAGAGATTAAATCTGAATAATGACATCTTGAAATAATGAGATAACTCGAAGTAAACATGATATCTTAAATAGCAAGTTAAGTTAAAATAAGGAGAGACTATCTTGAAATAACAAGATATTTCAAAACAAATCTTGAAATTACATGTCTCTTAAATTATAACTCAAAAATGATCAAATGAGTCAAAATTAGATATTAGGTCAAAATTTTGAAATAATGAGATAATTCAGACAGAAAATCTTGTAATATCTTGTAATAATATGTAAGTGTGTGTGTGTGTGTGTGTGTGTGTGTGTGTGTGTGTGTGTGTGTGTGTATCAAGATGTGATGGAAGTGTAGACTTTCAGCTTTATTTTAAGAGGTTCCACAAAAAATATGGCATTTACTATTTAGGAATTACAGCCATTTTCAGCAAAGTACCTCCATTTTCAGGGGCTTAAAGGTATTTGGACAATTGACTGGTAAGAAGTTAATTGACCAGGTGCGCTCCATTCCCTCGTTACTTCAAGAAAAATGAAGCAGATAAAAGATCTGGAGTTGATGTCAGGTATTGAGTTGAAGCTGAAAAAACACCATAAATCTATAACACAGATCACAAAAACCTTAGGTGTGGCCAAATCAACAGTTGGGTACATTCTTCAAAAGAAAGAAAGCCCTGGTGAGCTCAACAACATCGAAAGGCCTGGAAGACCACGGAAGACAACTAAAGTGGATGAT
>CM074952.1:23053197-23067369 GCA_037577455.1 Pangasius macronema
ATATATTTTGTTAATCCATTTATTTCTGTAAAGCTGCTTTGCGACAATGTCCATTGTTAAAAGCGCTATACAAATAACACTGAATTGAATTGAATTAATAAGAAAGTACCAAAATGTCAGGGCTTGTGGGGTGGCGTTGTTTGCACAAAAACTTTATCACCGATAATATCACCAGTGACTCAATTATATAATTATACATCATTCCAAGATTGAAGTTAAGTGTAATATTATGCGGGATCTCTTTGCTGTGGCCATAGTGGTCTAATTTCTGTCTCACACACTACAATCTTAAACACGTCACAAGTTAAGTATCATGGCTGTGAGAAGCTTTACTCATAGCCTAAATACAGTATATTAATTAATGGGCACATCTTATTGAAAAAAAACAAACAAACACTATGTCACCTCAGAAACTCTCTAGCTATGAAACCTTTGTCCTTGCATTTCCAGCAAACACCCTTCAATCCACATATAGAAGACCAGTGACTCCGTTTTAGATATTTGAACGCTGCACATTGGATTTGTAATGAAACCATGCAATAAATGGTAACACTGCAAATGCGTCTAGCCAATATGAGAGTAATCAAACTGCCGAGTATTTATGTAGCACCTTTCCTAGCCAGCAGGTTCAAGCACTTCACACGGTCCAGTGAAAGCACACATGAAAGTTATCAGTCAAACATTTCAGGCAGAAACGCTGCTCTATCCATCACCAGGGCCATTCACACAACGCCTGAACACAAGTCATTACAGAAAATTACAGAAAAGTCCAGTGAAAATCAGGTTCGGCTCAGAGTCCATTTACAGAACTAAAAGGTAATTTGCGCGGCTTGATGAAAAGCGGAAGAATCCTAGGTAATGACTTAATTCGCTAATAGGAATAATTATAGCGCAGCCAGAGGCTAACTCTGCTAGCTGCAACAAGAAATATTTCGCCCTGCGCTTATCTTTGCTAATTGTCTTGAATAATCGCAGTGTATTGTATTGCGTTTGGAATGTGAACTGCTTAATGATTAGTAAATCATAACCTTAAAAATACACTGCACTAGAAGTGCGCAGACTAACGTTTAGTGAAGTCTTTGTTAACGTGATTTGTATTTTTTTTTTTTTGTCTCAAAAAGGATAGGCTAGTGAGGAATTAGAGCTGCTATAATGCACGGAGCTACCTTCCATACAAATGGATAAAAAGTACAGTGTATCGTTGTGTAATGAGACTTTTGTACTCTTGTTTTGGCTTTGACCCTTAACAATTTGTGTGTGCTGGACTTTTGTGTGTGTGTGTGTGTGTGTGTTAGAAAGAAATAGTTTATTACTCACAAAATGTGACAGTGAACCAGGAGAACATAAAGTTGAGAAGTAGTAAAATGACCCCGCAAAATATTTCGTCACATTTCACATACTTATGAAAAACTTTGGTCCCTGAATTACGACAATACCACAAACAAGTGATTGCAGTGTGCTTGTGTGTGCGTGTTAACCACAGGAGAGGTCTGAATCCTGAACTGTAGCGTGTAGCTAGCATGCACATGCCTGACAATGCCTCGATTATAGAATTACTCACGGCAGAACTGCTTAACCAATTAAGCCTGGATGTGTGCCGTTCGCTCACAGTGCATCAGACGCAGCAGCACAAAATCCTGGAAAAAGACAGAATACAAAACACCAAAGGAAAGAAGGAAAATTCAGAGGACAAAGGCAAAATGCTAGCTGTTTGTTTTTAGCAAAATCCTCCAACTCTTGGGAATGTGTAATCCAACTCTGTGTATCTGTGTGTTTGTGTGTATTGCATGGGTTTTGGGGTATTAGTGGATTTCTTCCTCATTGGAGGTTCTAGATTAGGATAGAAAGCCCTGCTCCCTGTATGCTAACATTAGCTGGACTAGCATAGACACTGGCAAGGTCCTGTAACAGGAAACAACAAAGCAAAAGAAGCTAAATTTTGGGAAAGGTCAGTCACGCAGGCAGCACCGCTTGGACAGGAGCGTTAGCAAAGCTTAGCGTGGATGGTCGACGCCGCTCAAGCACTTGGGTTCTCATTGCGCTAACAATCATGTTGTCTTTCCATATCAGTCATTGTTATACTTTCCCTCTCTCTTTCTCTCTCTCTCATTTAGTCTGTCTTTGTTTCTATCCCTCTGTTCACTCTCTAAATCTTATTTAGAGCTGAGGCACGGCTAAAGGCTAACCACCACTTGATGCTAAATCTGGAGAAAAAATGCTCAGCCTCGAGCAGAAAGAGATCAGTTGACATTTCTGTAATGGACAGAAAGACCTGAGAGATTTAGCATGTGAAAAAGTGAAATGAGAGAGAGAGAGAGAGAGAGAGAGAGAGAGAGAGAACTACCAAAACATTTCTTTAACAGCTGACAAGCAACTTGAGGTAAGTTTACAGGTTTAGCCACAGTTAGCCTGATAAGTAAATTCAGCTAGCATTAGCTCTACAAGTTGTATACAGAATAATTAATTATACTTCTGACAACAGGTAGGTTGAAATAATGAGCCACAACAAGGGCTAGTCTGACCTGACACACTGATATATTTACATGTCATAATAAAACTAACTGAAAATGTTTGAATCATTAGAAACCCGACAGCTAAAGCTAGATAAGTAGCATGAGCTTGTTACCAAATAGGATAACTAGCTCTGCTACAAAGGGTTGTCATTGGAGCATGTTAAATAAACATATAGTTAATAGTGCTAGTTTATAGTTAGATAAACATTAACTACTTAATATGACATAAATTAAGGTACTCAATATATCTAGCAGTTTGAAAACTTCATTTAAACACATACTCCTTTATTTTCCAGCTTTCTAATTACTTTTTAGATGATGTGTTTGTATTTTTTGAACAATTTTACAATTTAGCATAAGTAAATACCGGTAAGCTTTTTCCAGAACTATCCAATGGATCTACCAAATTAACTAACTCAATCTGTGTTTTAGCAGCTAGCAGCTAATCTGACCAAACAGTACGTTTAGCATTTAGGATGGCATTAGCATTTCACTGAAGGTTATTTATTGGAGTAACCAATCATAGAAAAGGAAATAGCTAGCTAATATGGTAGCAACCTGCTGTCAGTCTATAAAATTAAGTATTAAAATTTATTAAATAAGCCAATAGTATGCTAAGCAGCTATCACCACTCTGTATGTAGCTTATGTAGCTGTCTAGCTCAATGATGTAATTTGGATGGGTTTGTAAGGACGATGTCATGCAAATGATTTTGTGGAATCAGCTTCAGGAATCGATTCCCTCGATTCTGAATATGAATCAGACTTTTCTGAAATGAATTCTGAGTGCTGAGATCTCAGGATTGAGTTAGCTGTGAAAACGCCTCAGGCCTCAGCCAGCCTAAGTAATGTTAATGTGTGTGTGTGTGTGTGTGTGTGTGTGTGTGTGTGTGTGTGTGTGTGTGTGTTGCAAGACCATTATCCTTCATGCAGTGTATGTAGTGAAGCAGCTAAAACGGAAGGTGATGTGCAGCGAGAGAGGCCGGCATAATGGGTGCAGACGCATGTCAGGTCTCTTCTCCTCACAGCACCGTGGCCTTGGACATTATTTACACACACACACACACACACGCACACACACATGCACACAAACTCGCACTTAATTAACCCAAACTCACTTACAGACAGCCTCAGACTGTCTGTACCACGTTAACTGTGCCACATTATATAGGCACCATACAATACGGATTTTAAATTTAACTCCAAGATAAATAAATAATACTAAAATATTTTATACATATCAGCATAGTGTGCCAGAGTAGAATGATCTCAAATGGTGGACACCTGGATAAGTGGATCGACGACTGTAAATGACTGCAGTCCCTTCCAGGGTGTAACGCTGTTGAATGAAGATGAATGGATGAATGAATAAGATGAAGAGAAGATAAAATACATGCAAGCAAGCTGCTGAACAGGAAACTCATCGCTAAGTACATAACAGCAGGCTTAAAGGTGTCAGAGGGTAGGATTTAACAACATTTAGGTGTGTGTGATCCGAGTGTTATCCTTAAGCAACATAGAGGGTCAACACCTCTGGAACAGAGCCGTCAAATTAGAAGGCTTTTGCTAGATGTGGTAACAGCTACTAATTGGTGACAGCGAGCACACCCTGTTAAAGCACTCTGGCTTAAGGGCTAAGGCGTGCCACGGGGGCAAGTGTATCTATTTTATGACATTGAAGATGAGTGTGTGAATCTGTGTGTGTGTTTTGACACATCTTCTATCATGGCCCAGAGCGCTCACCTTAACTCTCTCTTTCTCTCTCTCTCTCTTAAACTTGACTTAAACAGACTTTAATGTCATTCAAATATACAGTAGATGTATACAGAANCAGCATAGCAGGATAACAGGATATAAATACAAGTATGTGGAAGTGATAGCATGGATCTCACAGGTAAGTAGATGTTTACATAGAAGAATTATGGCAGTATTAGATACATTACGACATTTATGGCTTAGTGGAAAAATAGTAGAGTTATGTCAATTGTTTAGATACAATATGGCATTCATGTGCAAAAGTGCAAAAGAGGTGGATGACCTCAACTATTCAATAGTCTGATGGACTGGGGGAGAAAGCTGTTGCAGAACCTGGTGGTTCCACATTGGATACTGCAGAACCTCTTACCAGAGGCCAGCAGGGAAAACAGTCCATGATGGGGGTGTGTGGAGTCGTTGAGNAAGAGCCTAGCGGTAGGAGCTGCGTAAGTGTGCACATATAAGGGGTTTTTACAGTAGCCATAAGACGCTTGAGGGGGAAAAAAAGCTGCTGTGTATCTGTTTTAGTTAAGATGTAGGCACTAGAAAAGTTGACACGCACACAAACAGACGAGTGGCAGCTTTTCCCCCCAGCCGCCTGGTGGTTACTGTAAAGTCCTGTATGTACACACATTCCAATTTCTGCCTTAGACAAGTGTCCTGTGAAAGGATTATACTGAAATTGTACAGTGTTCCCCCAACCCACACCCAGTGCTACTACACAGTATTCCTCTTCAGGGTTGGTAGATCTGCTGAGAGCTCAATCAGAGCAAAAAACCTAAAGTTCACGCTTAAATCGGAATAAAAGCTACAGGTTGTGGCCAATCTGAATAAAATTTACAATCACACTCTTTCACTCTGTGAATGTACACGATGCTCGCTGGCCTAGCTGAGGTTTTTCTTTTTTTCTTTTCCTTTTTTTTTTTTTTCCTCAACATTCTGCTGACTTCCTGACCTAATGTCAGCTCTCTAACAGGACACAACAAGAACCATACCCTCCTCACCATACCATGTGACATGTTACATGCCTCTAAATGGACGTTTAAAGCGACCGCCGTGGCAGAAAGTTTATTTCCAGTCTGCAGTCACCATAAATGAACTTGTATTGATTAAATCAGTGTGTGGTGTAGGGACTCCCACAGGTCAGTGAAGCATAACCAGCTACAAAAAAAATTAAGAACCCCTGGATTAACCAACCCGGTTATAGATGGACGTTTAGGGGAAGGAAACACTTTCTGAACACTGTGACCCCAAGAGCGAAGGCCACACATTTTATTCTTGGTCCAGGATTTCCAGTAACCTACAGCAGGCGCCATTTTTCTTTTAAAAATAATTTGGCGTATCGCTTACGAAACAGATTGAGATCATCGTTTCACTGCTTTTACCATACGACTAAATGATTCTTAGCCTAAAAATTAATTCCAGACAGAGTTCCTAAGTAAACAGAGTTCCATAACTGGGTCATCGGATGTTTTGCACCAGATAGCCAGTTATTTAATGCTTTATATAACTAACTTTCTGTGCCTCTGTCCCATATAACACATAACCCAGTGCTGGCTGCTTTGACTTTCATCACTGAGATCCTACAACCATATAGTCATCTCTGGGATTGTACAGTAAGAGCTTTATGCACATGAATAGGGAAGGTTTCAGTACTCCTCGTTAGTCGCGTACACATGAATTTCTCAACACATAAGTGTTTCTGAAGTAAGGGTGGGCGATATGATGAAAAAAATATCACGCTACTTGAAGACATTTCTGTGATGCATTGATATGTAGCAACAGTAAAAATTAAAAAAATTGAATTAACAGAATGAATAGACTGTAGTTTCAGAAAGCAACAGAGGTGTGTGTGTGTGTGTGTGTGTGTGAGAGAGAGATTTGGACCATAGCACCACAGTTGACGCGGGACGTGGCAGAGACTCAGACACAGCTGGTAGAATTACATCTGCTTTTCTGTCAGTACATCCCCCTTCTGTCTGTCTGTCTATCTGTTTGTTTGTCTCTGTACTTCTGTCTCTCTCTCTCTCTCTCTCTCTCTCTCTCTCTGTGTCTGTCTGTCTCTCTTTATATGTCCCTCTCCATTTCTATTTGTCTCTCTCTGTGTATCCCTCTTTATCTCTCTGTGTCTGTGTGTCTTTCTATATCTCTCCCTCTCTGTATCTCTCTTTTCATATATCTCTCTGTGTCTCTCTCTGCCTCTCCATGTCTCTCTCTGTGGTTTTTCTCTCTGCCTCTCTGTATGTGTGTCTCTCTGTGTGTCTCTGTCCCTTTCGGCCTCTTTCCTCTCTCTAGCTCCCTCTCAGTGTTTCCCTCTCTGTTTCTCTCTCTCTCTCTGTGTTTTTGTCCTTTTTTCTGTCTCGTCTGTTTCCTTCTTTCTCTTCTTCTCTATCTGTCTCTCATTGTGTCCCTCTCTTTGCCTCTCTCTGTCTTGATATGTATCTCTCTCTCTCTCTCTCTCTCTCTCTCTCTCTCTCTGTGTCTGTCTCTGTCTTTCTCTCTGCACCTCTCTCTCTGTTTTGATCAGTCCTCTCTTCTGACTTCATTCATCTGGATATACAGATGCACATTTTGTCCCAGTATCTTTATTTAGAGTACAGAGTAAACACAGTAAACGGAACGGGTGTCAGGCATATGAGGGCCAGTAATTACTTCTCAAAAGCTTCCTGTTTAACCATAACCCCCCTCCCACGCCTAGTCATCTGTTCATTAGCATGGTTAATGGGGAAACTCCACTTTTTCCTTCCTTCTTTTCTTCCCTAATCATTCGGCCTCTCTCTGACAGTTTCCCCATGTGAGATTGGGAGGAGTTACCCTGACCTCTTTATGATGCCTGTCATATAGTGGTAGTGTGATGTATTAGCTGACGCGCTCTGTGTGAGGTTGTGCACGACTCGTGTACATGTGTGCCAGTGGAAAAATGCAAATGCTGTGGAAAAAGTCCATGTACTTTGCATATGACATGTCCGTAGTGTAATACGGTTCTATCTGGCACATAATCTATATTGTTTTCGTCGGCTAATATTTAACAATTTGAATAGCAAACCTGACACGTAGTTCAATTTATTCAGATATAGGTGTAGTTGAATTGTTATTAGTAGTTTTTAGTTCGAATTGTTCGAATATTTTAACATGAATGTCTTTCTAATTTTAATGTATATAGTGCCTTTCTTGCATTTATATGAAAATAAAGATAATTTAAATGATTGAGCAGAATATACGCGTGGTAGTCTGCAAACTGTAGAAAACAGTCAAAGAGGAAAAATCAGATTTTGACCAAAACTGACAGATTTACTTAAAGAAAACGTCAATACATTCGCCAAAACAATGTGGAAACTATTTTATTTAGGTTACTTTCTAACCAGTGGGCAACATTTTAAAATATTTAAATGAAATATTTAAAAAGAAATTTGGCCAACAGGCCCGAGTGAACGGATCTGTGATTATTTTATTTTCCACCGATGTTGGCTTGAACAGAGACGAGTGGAGTGAAGAGAGGACGATGAAGCCTGGCTTTAAATGCCACGATTGACTTTTCGCTCAGAGGCGCGATGTGGATGAAGCTGATAATCAAAGCAAGAACCCCTTTCTCATTGGAAATGTATAATTCTTTGTCACTAATATTGTTTTTCCATAAGATAGATGTAGAGGTTTCAGTGGCACTGGAATGAACTCTTTAAATGCCGTTTTCTCCCAATGTTAAAACTCTACAACTTTTACTTTTAATGCACCAAAGGAGAACCATTTCAGTTCAGAAAAGCCTGTAGCTTTCAGAATTATATATAGGAATAAATGTTAAAGTTCGATCGTGTGGAGGGTTTTCCCACGCTGCCACGCACATGATGAAATGAGTTGCCTAAAAAAGGAACGAGTTCTACCAGAAGAGCTTATCTGCTACACATCAACTGATACTAAAACAGCCAGATGTACTTGTAAAATCAAAATGTGTACACGTAGAAAGAATCTACTTTCTGCATCATCTCAGCGTTTTGATAACCTTATTGAAGTGAAAGCTTAACTACACACAAGCATGCACATTTCTTTTAATTCCCGATGTCTCACAATTAGAGCTTCTAGCTTTGGGTTTGGGTGAAAATGGGCAGTGCTTTGCTCCATTAGCAGGCAGGAGGGATCTTGTAGATTTTAGACACTCTAATGATGATTTCTGCAACGAGTTTTCACTGAGCTGGAACTCCAGATCCCTCCTGCCTGCTAATGGAGCAAAGCACTGCCCATTTGGGTTCACCAGAAACACTGTCCAGATCAGGGACGCCCAGAGGCCCAAACACGAGGCACCTCCATCAATACTGACGCATATACATCACAGCGTAAAGTGAAGGCAGAGAGGGAAACACTAAGAAATGAGGAATGACTTGAGGTAGCAGGGTACAGAGAACTACGGCGAGAGGATGGATTGTAGGAGGGAGACGGAAAAAAAACATGTGGGCAGATTGCTGGCACTTTTTCTCTCTCTCTGCATGGCCCGAGCCCAACACATCAAAAGCTCATTCTGTCCAACCTCAGAACAGATGGCCTTACAACAATAATATTATGCCTACGCTCTTCTCTTCTACCTCTCATCTCTTATTCGTTTCTTTCGTCTCTCCCACCAGCATTTTTACAGTGCTTTCTGTTTCCCGACGTCCTAATAATCCCATGTTTTCGGTGACTGCTGATGTCTTACTTTGTTTAAAAATGTGGATTTTTCTGGTGTACAACTGATCGCATAAAGTGTTATTTTTTTTTTTTCTTCTTATGGTAATACCTTCTGGTTTTCTCTCTTTCCAGGGCATCTGGCGTATCCCAGTAGATGAAATCGATCGCCCCGGTAGTTTTGCATCTCATATGAACAGATCCATCGTGCTGTTGCTGGATGTTCTGTCTCAGTTAAGGGATCACGACACGCTGCTGAAGATTTCCCTCATGCTCCAGAGAACCCCTGATCAGGGAAAGTAAGATCAGCCTTTATTTCTTGAGTGTTGCTTCATATTTATTTTGTAAACTGGCAGTAATGAAAGGTGTTATTTATAAAGTGACTATCTTCTACTCCTTGTAGCACTGTGTAGTACTGGTAAAGCTCTTGCAGCTGTACGTGCTTGCGTCCGAATTCTTTCATCTTTCCTTTTGGGTTTGTTTTAGGAAATATTTGCGGGATGTGGACCGGCAGGTCTTGGCTAAGCGCGCCTTCTTCTTCACTGTGAAAGTGCTGGAGGACAATCTGGATAAACTCACTGCGGTATGACGGCTCTTCTTTATCTTTTCATTAATCCGTTAGCTCACGTGGAATGCTCTTCATGCTGCTGTTATTGTGCGTTCTGATTACGAGTTATGTGCCGTGACTCATACCCAACAGGAAGCAGGGTTCAGCGAGGTCCAGCGAGGTTCAGCCCTGACAATTAGCCTGTCAGAACCTCTCTTTTCTCTTGCATTTATTCATTCATTCTCTCATACAGGTGTCTGATCCTTCTCCTAAGCCTTCCACTTCCTCAATGGGTGAAATGACCACAGCTGACGTGTCCAGCCGACCTCCTGCCACAGAGGACGCGAAATCCTCTCAACCCGCTAAACCATGCCTTCCAGACTCATCCTTGACGCCAGGCTTTGATATCACAACTTCAGGCCCCTGCCAGCCTCTGGCTCCACTCTCTCAACCCACCCTAGAACCAGGAAATCAGAACCAAGGCACATCAGCGACTTCTCAGCCCAGACAAGGTAACTCCACCCTGGTGGAGCCTATGGAGCTCGAACCTGGAACATGGACAGGTGCTCCAAAACCAGGTCACCCCCAGTCAACCACGGACAGTCTTTCCCATGAGCAAGGAACCCCCAGATTTGCAGCAGAGGGGGCAGAGAGACGCCTGGAAAGCGCCCGGACTCCAGAGCTGTCTCTGGAGGAGCTGAGCATTAGTTCCAAACAGCAGCTGATGAGGGTTCAAGCGAGCACGGCCCACAGAGGAACCCACACTCTGACCGCAGCACGGCCAAACAGGAAGAGAAAGCTGCTGGAGGATGTTGAGTCGGGCAAGACACTCTTACTGGATGCATACAGGGTGTGGCAGCAGGGGCAAAAGGTCATGACCTATGATCTGGGGCGCATTGAGAAGATCATGTCGGAGACGTACATGCTAATCAAGCAGGTGAGTAGCAAATACTATGTTTTTAAAAACTCATTTGCATTCTATTTATCTTAATTTGAATAAATTGGAATATTAATGATAATAATTTTATGCTGCTACAGACAGAATGAAAATCAGCAGTAGCACTACACTATGTTTTCATATCATTTGTTTTTTTAAGCAAACTATATAACGATGATGCAGTGTCACAATTTTATCACGACTTTAGAATTTCAGTTTGATTTTATTTATCAGGAATGTTTCGTTGTAGCTGATACTTGGCTTCTTATGGGACCCAGGGCACTGTAAAAGTTTCTTCGATTCATTCTTCATGGAGGAATAAGCACCTTCAACATACAGTTAGATTTAATCCCAAAAGACCTCCTAGTCATTACGCTACGCTCACTACATAGAGTATAATAATGGTGAATCTGCACGGCGCACTAACACCGTATGAAATTCAGCCACAGGAAAAGCCACTCCAGTACATACTTGTTGAAAATTGTAAAGTGGCGTTTGATGATGCTTAATTTGAAAAATAAAAGGTGAAAATAAATTGCCATAAATGACAGACAATTACTCAGACAACCCAGTTGTCCTTTGGCCCAAACACTGAGGAAGCTCATGTCTCAGTAGACTTAATCAATCCAAAACATTGAAATTAATCTTTTGAATATATACATTTTCACACAAAATCCTACTGTGATTCTCTGCTTTTGTTAAAAGCTTCCCAGCTTTTGTATTTCTTTATTTTCCACTATGACTTGCAGTGTTTTTGCTGTCAGCGTGAAATGTTGACAGTGCATCTTTATAATGGTGTAATGATGGGGAAATCCTCGGCCCTCCGTCTGATGACTCAACATGAAAGCACTAAATGTTTCAGGGGAGATCCAAAAAAAGCCCCGCAGCATTCGATAGGCCACATAAGGTGATGTCTCTGCCATTGCTATATATATACTGACATGTCATGTTTGGAAAAAAAAAGCTCAAAACACCTTGTTAGCCAGTATTGCTTTTGAAATTGGGATGTGTAATTGCTTTTACATATGCACAGGGACTTGCATAAGTATTCCCCCCCTCGACCTGTCCATATTTTGTAGTTAAATTGGAATTGTATGCCAAGAAACTGCACAGCGTGGTCCGTTATATTGAAGTGTGAGGATAAATCAGTATAGTTGTGAAATGATTTACAAATAATAAACCTAGTTAAAAAAAAAAAAAACAGTTAAAAAAAGTTTATATTCAACTCTGTTGGTGGGAAACCCCGAAGTTATTAAGTTCTGGTGTAGCCAGTTTGCCATCAGAAGTCGCGTAATTATTTAAATGGAGTCCACCAGTGTGTAATTGGTGTAACATGACCTCAGTATAAATACAACTGTTTCTGGAAGAGAACATTCTTAAACAAATAGTATGAAGACCAAGGAGCCAGGTCACATTTCTAGAAAATATCAGTCAGGGTTTGGTTATAAAATATCCCAGACTTTGAACATCATGTGGAATGCAATTAAATCCATTAAAAGATGGAAAGAATATGAAGCGACCACAGCTCTGCCTAGAGGAGGCTGTCCAACAAAAATTCAGTGACATTAGTCAGAGAAGCTACCAAGTGTCCAAGGGTAACTCTCAACTTGATGCCCCCACCACCATGCTTCACTGTGGAGATGGTGTTCCTATGGATATTTGATGCCTGTATAATATGTACACATGAAATAGTGTCTTCATTACTTTGACTGTTTAACTATTCTGTGGAATCCTATTGATCTGTATTTATTTACTAATCCTTTTAAAGAGTAATGAAGTATAAGCCTGACGATGCTTTTGCCCAACATGCAAACTCAGCCTTTTCAATTATACTAAGAGAAAAACAAACTGCTTAAGTTTCCATTAAGGTTATATCATTACGTTGAGAGGATAATGGCTTATCCTCTAACAGACACCCACACACACACACGTGTACACGCACAAACAGTACAATATTCTACTGGTCCATTATCAGCCTCTACCTCCATCGCACTGAATCACCTCTCATTTCCCCCCTGGACAGTGTAATTATATCTACTGCTGTTGTCTTTCTGTTATGCGGAGTAAGGAACAGACGGCATGATGTTCTGTGTATCGTGTGGTTGGCCTTTGCAGGTGGTGATTCTCCATGAAAAGTTCCCCACATCACATCACTTCGCAAATCAGTCAGTATCTGTGTTATAGCGTTAGCTGGTATTGAGATGTTGTCTTGCTGTGAAAGAGCAGGTCCTGAGCTTGTGGTGTGTCAAAACCTGCTACATGGAAGTCACACAGATGGTGTGATGATGGTATTAGTCTAAACAACTTACAATTTCACCACCACAAGNTCAAAACCTGCTACAAAGAAGTCACACAGATGGTGTGATGATGGTATTAGTCTAAACAACAACTTACAATTTCACTATCACAAGATAGCTACAATTCTGGGAGGGTAACACACATTAACACACATCCTCTGAGATAGCATCTTTGTAATGCTCACACACACGGTAGGGTAATTGAATGTATTCTGGGGAGCTACTTCCCTGTTCTCTATGTTTCTTTCTGTCTGACATTTATGGAACTGTAAATCAACATGCATCCAGAGTTCACCCAGTGTTTGGGAGATTGCACAGTGAAACACAGCGTTGCCACAGCTTTCTCTAGACAGGAGTCTGAGAGAGTCCTGCTGTCTGGCTGAGAATGATGGCCTCGCTTTCTCCACTGACACCAATTCGAGGCATGAGAAATTGTCGGCAGGGGTGACAGATCAGCAGCCCGGTAACCCAGTACTAGCCTGTTTTGTGTCTGGGCTATTGGTTTGTTATTTGGTGGGGCAACTACAAACATGTTCACAAGTAGGTTCAAACACCAGAGAAAGAAAAATCCTGCTCCTTATTGACTTTTGCAAATGTTTTCATTTGTTGTATATGTTTAAACTTTATGCACTTGATGCTGTAACTATAGTAACTGTATCGAATTCCACCCCACTACGCACATTGTCTGAGGCGTGATCTGGCCAACAGCAGAACGCTTTTTACTAGACGGATTAATTAGGTTACACAGACAGTGATTGTCTTTTCAGAATCAGGAAGATTCAGGTATGTGGAAACCCTAAGAAACCTGAGCAAAATAAATTCCAGCACACACCGTTTATATTTCTGTAACTAACTAAAAATGCTATAAGATCATGGCTGCAACGTTGGTCAAAGACTTGCTGACTTGTTGTGGAGGACTCAAACATGGGTGTGCTACATCAGTAATTTTGTCAGAGGAGGATAACGATCATCTACTTGTTTGTTTCCCTTAAACTAGCTAACCAGCTTGCCATACATCATTATATTATGGCAGCAAACACTTTTCGTCTTGTCAGTTTCTAGGCAACCAAAACATGAGACTCGGTAGACCTTGGAGTTTTTCATTTGCCCAGTGGGCTGGCTGATGAATTCGATTTGTCCGCCCCTGTACACATACACTTCATATGATGTGTAGGTTTAGGAATATGTGGGTGGGAGTGGTCAGGAGTGCAGTATTGATGTCAACTATTACATACTACATATAGTCCCCTCTGAAAATTCTGGAACAGCAAGGCCATTTCTTTTGTTTTTTGTCATACACTGAAGATGTTTGGGATCAAAAGATGAATATGAGACGATCAATCATAATTTCAGCTTTCATTTCCTGATATTTTCATCTAGATGTGTTAAACAATTTAGACCTTTGGTGGCAGGCCACCCAATTTTTAGGTGAGCAAAAGTTTAGGAACACATAGTCTTAAAGTAAATAACA
>CM074952.1:23067469-23106004 GCA_037577455.1 Pangasius macronema
CCCAAGGCTCAAGCCAAGAGTAGACTTTCAGTTTTAATTTCAAGTGATCAGAAATATTGTAACGTGACTGCCAGGTGTTTCTTGTTGCCCAGGTGTGCCCTGTTAGACTGATGGTTTGCCTTGTTAGAATGGTTGAACAAATTAATCACTCTAACAAGGCAAACAATCAATCGAGCAGGGCACACCTGGGCAACAAGAAACACCTGACAGTCACATGTTACAATATTCCTGATCACTCGAAGTGTTCGTGATCACGCTGTCATTTATAGTCAGTTACATGGTGCAATTCCTTCAGAAGTTTCAGGCGCTTATCAGAATAGGAGTCCCTACATCATCTCAGTGGCACTGCGCTACCCACAATACGGCAACACTTACTGGCCAAAGTATCAAGAGATTCTCTTATCTGGAGAAATAAATAAAGTGGTTAAAAACGAGCATTCCGTTTTGGATCATTGGCAGCCTTGTGTTTTAGCGAACACTGCTATCTCTCCCTCAGTATTTCGCCTATTAGCCTTTTTAGCTTAGTCAGAAGCATTAGGCCCATTATAGCCGGAGTGCTACTGAGAGCACAGGGACGTGCGCCAACATGTTTGCATTCGTTTTGTCTATTCTCTCTCTTCTCGCTCGCTCTCTTCCTCCCACACACCGTTAAAGGAGAGAGCAGCACGCTCCCAGTAGCTGACATAAAACAGACACTAGGGACGCCCAGTCATGCCCCCCCTCTCTGTTACCATGGACACATGAGCTCCAATAAGAGGTCTTATTAGGTCAACGTGCTCCAAAAGTTATTTGGCCCATGTGTCCGAGAATTGGAGAAAATCCAAGGGTTTTTTTTTTTCTGCAAGATCATATATTTTAATGCAACAGTATGAATGTTTTGTGCTATGACCGTGTAATAATTTAGACAACAGCCATGATTAATGCAAATAAAGCATATCCTTAACACTCTAACTATCTGACCACGGTGCATAGTCATAACTCTGTATACTCAGCCCATGAGCTGTAAAACCATGGTTTGTCGTGAAATGCTGTCAGCTTGGCCCATCTGGGTTAAAATGGTCACTTCATGTCTTATTGAATTGATTGCAGTCCTTCATTAGAGTAAGTGTCCCCCAACTACAAGCCTTCATCAGTTGATTACCGAGAGCTTTTTTTTTTGGCACCAGACCGAATCACACTGTTTCTTGCTTCCCGAATGGATTTTAAAATGTATATGATAGAAAAAGACAATTAATTCTTTTAGTTTGTTAATAAATACAGCACTGTGACAGATTAGGAGCGAGTTTTATTGGTGATGTATTAGAAGATGTATATCAAGACAGAACTAAAAGGAAAGTAAATGCAAGGAATAACTATAATCCAGCCCTCAGTTTATGATCAGATATTTCAAAATGTATTACAAGTGGCTTGAGTTTGAAGCTCTGAAGTGTGCTGGTTGTGTTTTAAACACCGGTTGCCTCACAGATTCGTTTGTGTTTCTCCGCAGGTGGATGAGGACGTGGCGTTGGACCAGGCTGTGAAGTTCTGCCAGGTTCAGATGGCAACATCAGCACAAAGACAGGTAACACACGCACATTCAAATTTGGCAGGAAATATCCCGCTGTGTGTGTGTGTGTGTGTGTGTGTGTGTGTGTGTGTGTGTTCCTCTGTGCAGTGGAAACCCTCGACTCGGTGAGCTGAGCTGCTCCTCCTTCACTGAATTCCACTGAGACACTTTTTCCCCTAAACAGTCCTGTGTGTCCTCATAGCGAGCTGATTTCCCTCCCTCTGTTCCAGACTAACACCCTGTCTACAGGCACATCACTCTCACGCACTCTCATCTAGCTAAAGCAATCACACATCCCTTGTCTGTCTGTCTGTCTGTCTGTCTGTCTGTTTCTTTCTCTCTGTCTGTTTCTCTGTCTTTCTGCCTGTCTGTCTTTCTTTCTTTCTTTCCTTCCATAACTATTTCAGCTATTTCTTCTGTTTCACTGTCTGTCAGTGTCTGTCTTTTTTTCCCTATAAGTCTTTCTTCTTTCGGCTTTCATTTCCTGATGTGTTAAACAACTTAGACCTTTGGTGGCAGGCCACCCAATTTTTAGGTGAGCAAAAGTTTAGGAACACATAGTCTTAAAGTAAATAACACTTAATATTTGGTTGCATATTCCTTACAATAACTGCGTCAAGCCGGCGACCGACTTGTACTGCAGCTCATTTCAGTTGTTGTTGTTTGTCTTGGGGGGTTTTTCCCTTCGGTCTTCTCTTCAGGAGGTGAAACGCATGCTCTGTTGGGTAAAGCTCTGGTGATTGACTTGGCCATTCTTTCTTCCTGTCTGCCTTTCTTACTTTCTTTCTTTCTTTCTTTCTTTCTTTCTTTCTTTCTTTCTTTCTTCTGTCTTTTTATCTGTCTCAGTCTCTTTTCTTTCTGTATTTGTCTTTCTCTGTCTGCCTCTATGTGTCTTTGCTTTCTGTCTATCTGTTCCTCTGTCTCTCTGTCTCTATCTGTTTCTTTCTGTCTTTCCTTTGGTCTGTCTCCATCTTTCTGTCTCTTTTCTTTTGTCTTTGTCTGCCTATATGTCTGTCTGTTATTCTAACCGCATTTCCTTCTGTCTGTCTTTCCTTTGGTCTCTGTCTTAACGCACGGGTATGAAACTGACAGACAGAAAGATAGGCGTGCGTTAAGACAGAGACCAAAGGAAAGACAGACAGAAGGAAATGCGGTTAGAAAGACAGTCAGACAAATAGTCTTTCTTTATTTCCGTCTTTCCTTCTATCTCTTTCTTTCTATCTGACTTTCTTTCTTTCTGTCTTTCATTCTGTATCTATCTGTCCTTGTTTTCCTCTCCTTATTTTCTCACCCCCCCTCTCTCATCCTTTGTTTTCTGTCATTCAAGCTCCTTCAGTATCTCTTCCCTTCTTTCTTTCTTTCATTCTCTTACTCTTTCTCTTTTCCTGCCCTCAGTCCTGTGCTTTCATTAACGCTTCATTAGCATGCAGCAGCCAGTTAAAGCAGCTCCCAGGATGACTCTGTACCTCTGTCTTACTCTCTGCCTCACGTTAATGTCAGCCCTTGTGTTCAGCTCCATCTCTGTCCAGAACTCTGCGTAGAAAACAGACAGATGTTCTGCCTCATGCTAGCGATGTGGCTCTCCCGTGTTTATGCTTGTCTGTTTCAGTGGAGGCGCATGTACAGCACAAGTGTCACACCACGTTATAAAAACGTCTGCGTTTTGATTGGTCCCAAACTGTACCACTTCTGTGTGCATTATGAATTGAATGTTTGTAATCTGCAGATAGCTGTTAAATAGTGTTTGGGATTGTTGAATTCAGGTCATTACCTCTTTACTGTCACAACAGGTGCTTTTTTTTTTTTTTTTGCCTTTCTTTACTTCTGTGTATGGAGAAGGAAGTTTAACAGGAAGTGTGGCTGCCGGTGGGAAGCGTGGGCTTGGAGGTGGTTTGACTGAAAGAGAGAATTGAGTGGGTGTGTGCTCATCGGAAAAAGAGTTCTCAGTGACGACGCAGAATACAGAATATATTCATTATATTCATTTCGTTTCAATTCAGTTCATTATATCCGTCGTTTCCGAATATCCCCTTTAAATACATCGCCTCGGTTCTTAATGCGTCGGGCTAATGATCAGAAGGTTGTGGGATCAGTTACCAGCACCACCAAACCGCCACTGCTGTGTACTTGAGCACAGTCTTTAATCCTCAGCTGCTCAAGTGTATCCTGTCTTAAGTGGAAGTTGTTTTAGATGAAAACATCAGTCTGAGGAGTCCAGGAGTGGTGAAATGAAACTTTGTTCTTCGCATTAAGACGATATAATTAAAACGCCTGATTTTTTCCGGTACAATAGACATAGTAATCGTGTCAGCCGCATTTAAGCCTTTTTAAATCCTCATCTCCATAATTGCTGGGGGTCTAATGACTATCTCACGATCCGTCCTGTTTCTGTTCGTCGCTAGTTTTCTGTCTGTGCTACTCTGAAGGCGAAGGACTTGTGTCTCTCTCAGGTACGGTGCTGTTTGTAGTGGGAGTTGGCCTACTGAGGCTGCTTGGAGCAGGGGAGGCTTTGTTTACTGTGTTTGCCATTGTTAAGCTTAATGTGGTCATGGATGCGTTGGTATGCACTTTTAGGAGAGATTTGTGTGTGTGTGTGTGTGTGTGTGTGTGTGTGTGTGTAGGGGGCATTGTTCAGGGAGAGAGTTGGTTAGGGGGGTGTTTGAAGGTTTTAAAGAACAGATAAGGCTGAAAATTCGCTCCTTTGTGTACTCTCTGTATCTGAAGTGCCCAAGAAGATCGGCTTGGGAATGGTTATTTGAGTGCAAACGTTGATGTATATAGACACATGGACTGAAATTCCGGTTTTATTCCACTTATTCCCCAGCCACAAAACAAGTTAGGTCTTGTTATCACTTGCATTATAACAGCACTAGGCTTTCTTTATCATTTCTCTTGAAGTTAATAAGATTAAAAAAAAGGGACTTGGCATTACCAAGAAACAAACTCGTCCTTTCCTGTATCAGATAACTTGGTTTCAGCTTCACCTCTGACTGTTACAAAGTGCCGACACTGGAGACTCCTTCCAAAAATGCCAGATAAACATCTCCTTATTGAAAAAGCACCAACAACAATGGCATTATCTGAAGGATGCATTAAGCCTTCATGTCTCAAGGTATTAGGGAGCGACTTTGTCTTTACATGGAAGCTAGAAATGACTTGAAAGCCTCAGTCGTAGCCGTGGGTAGATTATTCAAGCTTTATGGTTCATTTTTTATTTTTATTTAGCAAGTTAGATTTTTGGTGCTTAATTAAGTGAAGTTGTTGAAGATACATAGCNTATAAAGTAGATACTTCCCAAAAGGTAAGATGACAGCTGCTTTATGAATGTGTTAATAACAGCGAAGTAATAATTTCCCAAGATATAGATAAGAAAATTATAGATGCAGCAGTCTTGAACAGACTAAATCAGTATCTAATGTTCTTCCCGCACAAGGCGCATACTAAATAAAAACTCTGTTGCTTGGCGAGTTTGACATTTTGCATAAATCCTTCAGCGTAGCCTCCCTTCCAATAAACTGTTAACAAAGGTGTGTAGTATGTGGTGCTCGTACTGCAGGGAATATATATTATATTATATTATATTATCCTCCTGTTGTGGGCTCCCATTTGCTGTTCTTTGTTGTCCTTCCGAGACGTTTTGTTTATACGAGACATTGAATCATATCATTTCGCCTACGTGCGTGAGTATTAGTACATTACATCATTGTCGAGTTTCTGACCTGGTAATGATTATGTAAGCATGAAAACACAGCCATGATGCTTCTACCTTTACTGTCTCCATAGTAACAGGCTGGCACAGCAGATGTGTTGCATTGCTCCACATTTGTCTCTGTACCTTGAGCCGGATCATATACGTCTAACGCAAAGTCTCTCCTGTAGAATTTTAGAGATTTAGCCTCATTTTAAATCTAGGTTCCTATAAATCACTTTCTCCACTATCTGAGTTTAACCACTAGGCCCTCTAGTGGCTGAGCACGAGCACCGCTGTCGTGTTTGCTTTCGGCATCTCTTAATACCTTCCTCCCAAAAAAAATTTACTAACTCTTTCAAGTGATGAGTGTTTAAGTTGTTCCAACACTCCCATACCGGTTTTCACCAAAACTCGTGCTTCTGTTCTCTAGCCAGAGCATGAAAGTCGGACAGGGGGAGGAAAAAAGAGTGAGAGAAAAAAAAATCAAGTGCGTGGTCGTTTGATCAGCTATTGGCTGAATTCCGCCTCGGTTGCCGTGGCAACGACCGGTCCTGTTGTTGTCGGGCTTGTTTGTGGTCCTCTAAAGACACACATTCTCCCTGTTCCCCCCCACCACACACTCACGCGCACACACACACACACACACACGCGCACACACACACACAGCCTCAGGGCCCTGGTAGTGAGTCGTCTGCGCGGTGTTTGTTGAAGCGTTGTGGCAGGACTTGCTGAAGGAAAAGCGCACACCATCCGGAGCGCCGCTTTCGACTAGTCACGAAAATCAGTTTTGAAATATAAACGAAGTCGTCCAATAAAACTGTTGATGGGCAGTCTGAAATCTCCTTTGAGACGTTGTTTACTTCAGCAGGCTCTCTGACATAAAAGCTGCAATAGGTTACTTCTCTCTGACTGTATCTTTGTTTATTTTTATGATTGTACTTGTTTACAGATGTTTCTCCAGCAGCTAACCTTTATTTCTTTATTTTTTGTGATAGAGAGTAATCTGCTCTTAAAATCCATGGGAGAGTTTTTCTTTTCTTTTCCCATGGTTCTCACCCAGGTTTTTTTTATTTTATTTTATTTTATTTATTTTATATAATGTAATGACAGTTATAGTCATTACATTATATAGTCATTATAAAGTTATAGTCATTATAGTTATTGTTTTTGTAACTTTAATTAAATGGGTTTAAGTTGATTCCAGTCACATGAATGTGTTTCGTACAGGCAGTTGTTGATTTTCTAACGTAAAAGTCATTCATTCAAAAACAAATTAAATCAAACTGCAATTGGATTCAAATTCTGAAAAGTGCTGCTGATGTAGTTTAGAGTATTGTTTAAACATTGTAAGGAATAACACTTTGAGCTGTGCTGTTATGTGTTCTGACGCCACAACAGAATAATTGTTACCGCCGTGTAGTTGATTATTTTCTAAAAACAGCACATCTTGAAGTGTTTTATTCCTCTAATACCGCAGCAGTTTACCAGTGTGGACAATTGTTTAGCGATTCAAAAACAACACATTATACTTTTCATCAGTTTATAGTTGCATTTAATGTTGTGGAACATCTGTCAAACAAGATGGCTCCTGTTAACACTTATGTTATAGCAGCTATAGCCTGTTGTACCCTCACTGTATCTTAAAGTTAATGAGACTGAAATGCAGCGTGTTACTGAGAGACCACAAGTGTCAGAAAACCTAAAGTTACAGCTTTACAACAGATTGTTACAAAGTGCTTACACTGGAGACTCCTTCCAAAAAGGCTAAATAAAAATCTTCTTACAAGAAACTTCACAGTTTTGTTCAGTTATGTGGAGTGTCCACCATATTGTGCAAGATGTTACTACAGAAAAGTTAACAGATTGAGAACATTAATATAAACCTGCTGTTATAGAAAATTATGATCAGTCAGATTTGAGAATTCAACAGCGTTACTCATTGGGGTTTTGTGGATGAAAGGTTTCATTTGCATATTTTCCATTTGGATTTGCTAATGTGTGAATGTCTTCACACTGAAACATGGCACATATCTGTTTCCTCTCTCTCTCTCTCTCTCTCTCTCTCTCTCTCTCTCTCTCTCTCTCTCTCTATCTCTCTCTTTAATTGCTTATAAAGGAGATACTTAAAGCATATTTTTTTCTTGTGCTTTCCCAGAATTCCAGTGATGCACCCATCACCCCTAAGTTCAGTAAAGAGCACAGAGACATCTTCTTCCCTGCTTCTGTCTCTAGTCCATGCCCCCACACACACACGCAACCTCTACCTGCCCAGGAGCACGAGACCAAGCTGAGCAAGCCGCCACGACCTCTTCACACACACTCGCACTCTCATACACCCAGCACACCGACGCAGATGTATTGCCCGCCTCCAGGCCAGCAGGACCAGTCACAGCCCCGGGCCACACCCAGTCAGCCAATAGCAGGCATGGCGTTCTTACCCCACACAGGTAAAATGACACGCCGCTTTTCAAAGTATGATGTATTTCACACGTATAATGACAAGTACACTGTTTAGCTCCACCCTTTCTTCTTTAGCTGAGGTAATTTTCTACGTAATGTGTGGGTCCAACTAAGGCAACTTTTGAAATTTTATTTATGAACACCAGCTCAGAGACCAGTAGTGGTCAGTGCTACCATAATCTGCTCACGTCTGATGTCATGTACTTGTATGTGTGTGTGTGGGTGTGTGGGTGTGTGGGTGTGGGTGGGTGTGCGTGTGGGAGGGGGCATGGTAGTCCCTCATTACTATCTCTCATCTTGCACACTTTCCGATTTATACACACACACACACGTGGATAGTGAATAGGTGTGTATGAGCGTGAGTAGACCGGCCGCCGGTGTTCTGAGCTCCACGCTTAGTTGCTAGGGAAACAGAGATGGAAAAGGAGTAGGATATTTCATTAGGCGTTTGTAAGTATCCATGATGCACACGATGCGTAGTACGTGTTTTCTGTGCATGTGTGTGTGTTTGTGTGGCTTACGTGAAATGTGAACATGACAGAAACACTCAGGAATACAAACAATTACAGCTGCTATTACTGTTATATTTAAGTTTCTCACAACACACAATATTTAGTCATATTTAACAACTGTTGGTTTCTTTGCTGTTCTGATTCAACACCTATCAGAAATTATTCAACCGTTAAAAGTAAATAAAGTAATCCATAAGAAAAGGACTGCGTGAGGGATAAAACACTTTGGGTTGTGCTGTTATTGGACAGTAATCCACTTTGGGTTTATTGGTAACAGTAACTGCGCTTTGTGACAGACTGACTCGCACCACTCTGTCTTTGATTATTTTCCTAAAAAGGCATGAACTGATGGTATAGCATAACAGTGCTAGATATATAATATCTAAATATACAAAATGATCTGATATCCCAATTTAGTGTCAGAAATGTCTGTAAATACACAATGTGGTTTCTTCATTTTTATTAAGTAGTTAATTTAATGCACTTTTAAACTTTTGACCCACAATATCCCTCAGTGTCTTGAACTTCCTTCCATCTGTCCATTTTTTTGGCCCCCCATTCATTCATTCATTTATTTATTTATTTATTCATTCATGACCAAAGCATCACCCCACTCCCATGCTCAGGCACATGAGCACCGTGAGGAGGACGGAGCCACTGACCACCTAGTGGTCATCTTATTCCAGTCTGCACTCGTACTGTACACTTTAAACTATCAGCCAAAGATCAGATTCTCAGAACAGCTACTTCATCTGTGACTAGAATATTAAATGCAGTTTAATATTTCGTTGCTGTTTTAGTGCAAAATTTTGGTTAGTTTTTTAGCAGGAACAGATAATGATAGTGTTCATTTATTAGTGTTCTTTTATTAATGTGTGTGTGTGTGTGTGTGTGTGTGTGTGTGTGTGTGTGTGTGTGTGTGTGTGTGTGTTTAAAGACAGAGAAGCCTCTGCCCCAGAAGGTCTGGCATATAGACAGCAGGAGTCTCATTTGTGTCAGCAGATGAAGATGGCCACAGTTTCGCAGAGTCACAACACGCAGGAGTGGAGCAGTCACGAAGCCGCTTCCTGCTCAACACACACAGACACAGGTAGCTTCGCTGTGTGTGTGTGTGTGTTAGCGGCTGTATGCAGGAATCTTACTGTTGAAATACTGTATAGATTGTTTTAAAGACAAAAATCCACATTTAAATGTTCCTATTCCAAGAAATATAAAGTGTAGCAGAATAGTAGTAACAGGAAACGATTCAGTTTCAAACCCAACAGTTTCTTCCTTTTGTACAATACAGTAATAACACAGTGCAGTGCTACTGCTGTCTGTCCTCGGACACCGATTAATTTTAAGGTCACGTAAAGTCACCATTTATAAAATTCATTAATTTTAAACTTGAGTCAAAGGTATCGGAGTTGAAAGGCTGAGTATGTACATGCAGTGTTTGGCTGTAAAGAGCATTTATGAGTGTCATTTTTCTGTCTGTGCAGAAAGCGCTGATCAGTCGAAGCAGGGCGATTCGAGTCGGATCCGCTCCCGAATCCCTCCCAACATGCCCAAGCTGCTCATCCCCTCCACAGCCACCAAGTTCCCCCCAGAGATCACGGTCACGCCCCCAACTCCCACACTGCTCTCACCCAAAGGCAGCATCTCAGAGGAGACCAAGCAGAGGCTCAAAGTAAGTCTGCACCCGGACGTCTGACTGGTAGAACAGAAACTAGTTACGGTCTTCACACAACTCATCATGCAGCGCAGCACACATCCTGCTGAACCTGGAAAACACTTGGGGTTATGATTCTATAGGCATATAATCAACAACAGAGTGATGTGATGGGGCTCAACGTGGAGCGGAGTTACTGTTAACGCTCCAAAGCTGATTATTTTATATCAGTGTTTTATTACTCTTCTAATTTTTAAATTGGCAAATAAATCCATTTTGCAATACAACACATTTTTTATCCACTTATAGGTACATTTAATGTTGTCTCATCCTGAACTCATGGCTAATGCTCCCTGATTGAGTTTTATACAGCAGTGCCGAGCACCTGAATTATTATTATTCATTCAACAGGACTTCCTTCCTCACTTCATTTCCCCTCCTTCTCTTTTCCAGAACGTGATTCTGGCGTCTCAGTCGGCAGCTAACGTGAAGAAGGACACTCTGACCCAGCCGGCGCTGGAAGTTCAGGAGACGTCCAGCCAGGAGTCGTCGCTAGACAGCGAGACGGACGAGGAGGACGACTACATGGACATTTGAATCAGAAAGCTTTCTGACTGTCTTTATCTCTCGCTTTCTCTTTCAATCTTCCTCTCCTTTATCGGCTCCTTCTTTAGTCTTGAATGGATGAAACGTTTGCATCCGTGCACTTCGTCTCTTCGTCCTGCCGCAGTATGCACATTCTTTACGCAAAAGGGCTTTTTCCTCGACGCTCAATGATGTCCTCTCGCTACATATGCACTGTGTTCTCTTTTTTTTTTTTTCCCCTCGCTCTTTTGCTTTTTTTTTTCTTTTCTTTTCAAATAATGGTTTTTGCGACGATGCCGCGAAGTTTCAGCTCTGTGACCAGCAGCTTCTAAACCCCAGTGCACGAGCGCTGTTTGTTTCATGCGCCTACATCGGAGGCTTTAAATGCAGGGGTCCTATGCACACAGTCAGTTTAATGCAAGGCATTTATAATTACAGCCACGCGGGCATTAGATCAGAAAGTGTTTCCCTTTTTTCCCTCTTTACATTAAATGAAATGAGTTTACATCTGGAATAAGGTGCTTAAACTCATGAAATATCGACGTGGATATTTGCTCTGATGCTGTCAGCATGCAAGCACTAAAACCTTGCCAGAATTTTGTGCATATAAAAAAATATGTATGTATATACATATATATATATATTGTTTGTGTGTGTGTGTGTGTGTGTGTGTGTGTGTGTGTGTGTGTGTGTGTGTAGGGTCGATATTGTGCTACCCACAGCGAAAGCCTCTTGCTTTGAGCATGGCTGCCTTGCTTGTGTGACATGTCCAGTCCAACAGCAGCATGAGTTTACAGTTTCCTGTAGCGCCACTTTTCTACACTGTTTTTCACCAAAGTTTACTTTCGACTGATGGATCAGTCTAATTATACGTATCTTAGAGTTCATAAAGTGAGTCACTTTGGCCTCTGAAAGTCCTATTATGAAACCCCCCTATTTTCATAATTGGACTTTTTTTTGGACTCCTGACATTTAAAACATTTTTTCTGATCAAAGCAGCTCTCGTAATGACTGTACTCATGTTTGTGTTACGTGGAATCATGTTCTGTCTTCATTCGTAACTTCTTCTGTACTGAACTGTAGCTGGGCATGAGAGTTCTGAGCACGCGGGTCTGAGTCCTGCCACCAGCATCGAGTCGGAGAGGTGTTCAGCTTCAGCTATATGTACTTATGTAACCTGATTACACAGAGGTATTCGGTTGGTTTGCTTTAAAGCAATGCACCTTCTCATAATCAAGTGTCTAGCATCATACCAATGTCAAGATCTTGTCATCAATAGGGGAATATATATTTTAAAAAAAAAAAGTGAGAATGTCTTTTTGAGAGTGATGGCTTTGAGGCATGATCCTGGACATGCGGCATCGAAAGCCGGTGATGCGTCACTCTTCAAGCTGTAGAGCATTACGTGCATGTTTAAAGAGTAAATGTATATTTTTTTGAAAAACAGAAAGCACAAGATATGTTGTGCTTTGCCTTCCCCTGCACAGAACTTCTGGAGATCATGTGGACCTCCTTCCTAAACAGCCGAATGTTTTTTTTTTTTTTGTTTTGTTTTTTTTTTAAATATTAAACTGTACTTTTCTACAAATGGAATGGAAATACATTCCCTCCTGTATTTTTCTGGTTATTGAATAAAAATAATAGTTTAAAAAAAGATTTTTTTGCAAAATAAGGGAAAAAAACTTGTCAAGAGAAACAAGATGTGAAAATGCAATGGACATTCGACACATATGTCACACCAAACTACCTGCAAATGGATAAAAATATTTGTATTTTTCTCTACATTGTCAGAGCGTGGTGGTAGGTTGTGTGTGTGTGTGTGTGTGTGTGTGTGTGTGTGTGTGTGTGTGTGTGTGTGTGTGGGGCTCTGCTTGGGCTTGCACTGAGAATGTAACTTGGTGAAGGACGGATGGTAAAAGCACTGAGGTTGCCCTCTGTGCTCACACTTGTTCTCCTGAGGGTTGATATTTCTCTCAGTTTTTGACTTGCTGCATTAAAAATTGTCACAAAACCAAAAATAACACTTGATGACACTTTTACCTTGCCCTGATTTCTGTCCTTTTTTTTAAAAAAAAAAAAAAATCTCTAATGTGCGCCTCAGCGTGTTCCGTCAGAACTTGTGAAGCTTATGTTCGCATTGTGCGAGGTTTTTATTAGCTGAGGGTGAAAGATATAGCGAAAGATCATCACAATTCTACATGATGGGTGTGACGAGAGCTACAGTAAATAAGCCGTGGTTTTAATGTCTACAGAAAAGAAGAAAATAGGTAACGCAATAGGTAAGGCAAAGAGAGAAATTTAAAACAACTGGTTCACAAAAAAAGGTCAAATCTTGACTTTCCCCCATAACGTGGCGTATTTCTGAGTGAACAGGACATTTGGGGATGGAATAATGGTTGGTTGAAACAAAATGACATGACTGCATTGGTTAAGTTTAATTTTCCTCTGCCCCTGTGTGGATTTCCAAGAATTTAGCATATTATTACTCAAGAATCATGTGCTATGTTTTCAGATAGTCCTGAACTTTCATTCAAATGCATGTTACTGTAACTGTTATTTATACCACAGCGCTATTGAAATTCTTGAATCTGATATCATTATCGTCTCTATAGTAACAACTCCTTCACAAAGACGTACATGACAGTTGCTCCACATACTATAAGACTGATGATAAACAGATTAAAAATGTGCTGTTATTTAGAAGAAGTACAATAGCTGAAATGGTGAAGACTTCTGTGAGGAGACTTTTTTTTTTTTTTTTACAGTTATGGAAGGAGTCTCCAGTGTCAGTGCTTGGTAAAGGTCAGTAAGTTTTCCAGGACAGGAAACTCTCCAGGATAGAGGACTCAGAGCTCAGAGCAGGTTTCTCTGTAACATGACAAGGTGCCTGTTAACTGGATTACTTTTAGCCTTTATGTAGAAATAAAGTCAAAGTAGGTTTGGAATATTAATAAAACAGGCATTTGCAAAAAAAAAAGAAGAAGAAGAATGTATATGTATAAACTATAAATCCCTGCTTCCCCAAATTGTCATCTTCATTCACTTTTGCTTGAAGCATCTCACTTTCTGATGCTGTAGATGGTCCTGCATGAATAATCTAAAGATTGCACTTCCAAAAAACAGTTTATAACCCAAGCCTCACTCTTGCTTCGGTGGATAATCTGACCTGGATACTGTTGAACTGTAGCTTGGAACTGCTGCTGTGATCATAAACACCGTCCTATGCTCATCCCAGGATTCACAATATACACATGTGAACATCCTTTCAGCATACTACTGCTTAGCTTTATTGTATACATCCTGATTTCTATAAAGCTGCTGCTGTTAAAAGTGCTATACAATTAAAATCTAATTGAATTGCGTATATGAGTATATTGGGTTTGGTGTAGTCTGTGGAATATCCTATATTGGGTATCGTTCATTCTACGAACGTTTAAGGAAGGAAGGTTGGGTATGGAAGGAGAACGTTAGAAAAGTTCATTGGGCTCTCTTTCTCTCGCTCGCTGTCTTTGCCTGTAGCTCTTCACCACGCACATGCTGGCTGTTATCCTTTTGCTGCTGGACCACCCTGTCTGCATTAGGCAGGCTGTGTTAAAGGGAATGGCCAGCCGAGTGTGAAGCCCTCAGACTTGAGGCAGGACATTAGGGCCCATTAGCAACTCCTAGAGGATTCTTATAAAGTGCTGCCAATTTGTCATTTGCTCTCTTTGGCAAGCACGCTACAATTTATATACACCCAAGGTCAAATGTACAGCTCATTCCCTAAAGGAACATGGTACAACCTTTAGTGCTGTGTTCGGATTTGTGTATTCAGCACTGATTATCTCACTATGCCCTTAAATGTCTGGGATCTTGACCGGTTCCTCGTGCTTTCTCAGTGCATCCTAATCGCCAGAAACCTTCTTGAGCACATTTTGTGCTAGTTTATGTGCCTTTAGATGCTGATTTGACTTGATTTTGACTTTCCAGCATACCATGCTTCCAGACATTCCTGTTGATGGCTCGTACCTGAGGACTGAAAGTGGCCAATTAGAGCATCAAAAGGGAGCGTTGCATGGATAATGCCAGTGAAAGGTGTGAGATTTCTCGTCGGGCCCTGGCAGGGGGGCCTTTATGGAGGCCTACAGCCGTCTGATCACGGCCCAGAAGTGCCTGTGTATTGGCAGCTGTTAAGCTATTGAGTACTGATGGTATCCATGTGAGGCATAGCAAATGGCGAACCTGGCTATAACTCTACCGAGTTAGCAAGAAGGAAATGAAGTGAAATTTTTACAATGTGCTTTGACTTTTTTAGTTTCTTAAAAATGGGTCATTTTTGAAGACCAAGAAAAAAATGGTAAGTTTCTTATTTTTAAGCCTTGTAGTCATTTATTGGAAACGGATTCATATAACTAAAAACTTGCCCACAATAAGCAGGGTTATGAAGTGCTCATGGCCATAGCTTTGAACCAAGCTGCTGATGTGATATCAGCTTTTCCTCCATAAAACCAAAGTTCCTAAACAGCATGAGACAAAAGCTGAGTTGGACTTGGGTTCAGGCTGTGTGTGTCAACTCTGAGCTCGGTGTGGGGCTCGGTGGGGCTCTCTTGATCTCTGTGGGGTCTTCAACAGGAAGCCGCTAGTAACGTTTATATATGACACCTCGGACAACTTTACATTTCCTCTACAGGCACGCCATGTGTTTTCAGCAACACATTAATGATATTTTAACCGCATCAAAGAGCATATGCATAATTTTATGATGTGCTTCACAACTTGACGAGGTTAGCTTGATGTCAACTAGCTCAAGGACCCAACTTTGACCTTTCGGAGTTTGAATTAAGCTTCATGAAGTTCAAGGAAAATCTTGATATGGGATTTTGAATAACCATCAAGAGTTCACGTTTATAGAACCACCACACTCTCATATGCATCATTATCATCATATTCCATTTTGGTCTCCAAGTCATTCAGAAAATTGCATTTTTTCCCTCCTTTTTTCCCCCTCATGCTCCATAACTGTAGAATCGTGTGTAATTTCTAACTAGAAAGACACCTTGTAGGTGTTAATAAGCTACTTAACGTGGTCGAGTGTCCAAATCATCGAGCCTGAGCCGCTAATACTGACAGCACTGCACACGCTTCAACCATTGTACCACTTCAGTACCGTTTTAATCCCGCATTTAAACCTGGATTTCTGTTTCTTCTGTCTCTTGTTTCTTTTAGCTTCATCCATCAACCTCGTCACTACCATGTGTAATTCAATTCAGTTGCATTTTTTACATATAGACATTGTCACAAAGCAGAAATACTGACATCTGGATATACATTTAGATCCGTACTGAATGACAGTGTTGACAGTGGGCAAGAAAAAATAGTTTTCTCAGTGAGACCAAAATGGCATACAGTAATATTAGATGCATACAAGAGTGTGGTGGTTCCATGAATGTGATGCTGTAATGACTGATGGTCATTCAAAATCTCATATCAGGTACTTCCCCGGTCGAACTTCAAAAGGTCAAACTCCCTGAGGCGGCATTAGAAGCAAACTTTGAGAGGAACCAGACCTGTTGTCTTCTGGGTGACACGAATAGTGCGATTATAAATCATTACCCTTGTACAGCTAAGTGTGTTGAAAGGATGTTCATACTGTGGACAAGTCTTTATGAATTCAGCAGCAGGTATGGATATACCCACTGAACCAAGGGTAACACTTGGGTATAAACATATTTCAGACATTTGAGCCTACTTTCCTAACAAGAGCCAAAATTAGAATGAGCGAACTTCAACCATGTCCTACATTACAACTTGCATCAAATTTCTACTGGATTGGTCAACACTTCTACACACCAGCACTGAAGTGTGTTTGTCCACAGTGTGGAGTGACGCCAACAACGCTTTACGTGTGCTTATTACCAGCTTCTCTCAGGTGGAAGAACTGAAACCATCACACCTTCATTAGAGAGAAAGAAAGAAACTGGAAAGAAGTCCTGTCCCTCTTTTTCTCCTTTCCTTTAGAGGCCACTTCATGAAGTCTGTCACAGAGGTGTGAGAGGATCTTTGGCCATTCTCTTGCACTCTGTATGGATGAGTTTGCGTTATAAGACCAATATGCATCCACTCGGCCTGGCTTGCATTCAATACGTTCGCAGCTAGAGCAAGCTTTCAACTCGTAAACACACAATCCTGTTGTAATCAGGACTCCCTTTATGAGCAGTTTTAGTCTCGTTTCAGTTGTATAACCTTCACAAAGACACAAACATACATTTCCATCAGTGTCTGTATGCGCTATCGATTGAAACTGAGAGGAGCACTTAAGAAACCAGGTGCATGGCGTTGAATTCCCTTAAGAGCATTGGAAGCAACACTAGTGGAAAGCTATCAAAATGTTAATCCGCTAAAATTCACTTCACACTAGACATAAGTATGTGTTTTAAAGGCTGATTTTAGTATCGCTAAACCTAACCTAAAGGTGCACTGAGGTCTTTCAACTTAATATATACAGTTTTATAACACATTTGAATGTCATTAGTGTTACCAGGTGAAAGGCTATGATCCGACATTATGCTACACTCAAAAATGTTCCTCAAAGGTTCTNCCTCAAAGGTTCTAACATTTTAAAGAGGATTTACTTGGAATCTTTTCTGAGAGAGAAACATCACATAATACCATTTATGGTGCTAAAACGTAAAGATTAGTGACATACATGCCGTCTCAGTAAGTTATGGGCTTTGTTACAAATGATATAGAAATTTTATGTTCCTGGGCTTTGAGCTGCTGTCGATGTGTGCTAATGTTTTATTTATTTATTTTTATTTTATTTAGACCTTACAGAGTTGTGAATTGAAAATGATACTAACTTAAATATATTAAATATTCAGTGTTGATATAACACTGACAGCACCAAGCAGATTTTGTCACTTTGTTCCTTCTTCTAAGCCTCGTACCATTTCAGTACCACCTCCCCAATCATCATCATCATGTAACCTGGAAAAATATGTTTTCTTTTTTCTCCTCTTATCTCTCTTTATCTGTCAACCTTGTCACCGTGTGAAATGGTCCTAATGTAAGTGCTGTTGAAATGTACACCTCGCTCCATCAACATTTTACACGCCACAGCTGCACTTTGGTGTTGGGAGATCAAAATCTTTGACTAGTAAGCTGCAGTATGTACATCCATTACGTAAAACAAGAATGATGAGGGATTCTCAAGAATATTGTTGTAAGCGAATTATTCTTCTTACTCAGTTATGCAATATCAATTTCTGTTCATTTTCACACCTAGAAAATGAGGTTTTATCTAAAGCCATGGTTCTGAAAGTGAAGCATAGCCAGGACGACTGCGATTTTTATTTTATTCCATAAAATTTGTCACAACCCACCATTGTTATTATATGCATCATTAAGTTCTTCTCTAGGAAGCCCTGTGCATATTTGCTTAAAACTCTTTTAGCAGTTCATAAAGACAGTTATTAGCCTGTTCGACTAGTCACTTAAGTTAAAATGGTTCAATCTGAATCTCAATAACTCAAAAACAAGCAACCTAAAAATAACGGCAACTCAAATCCAATGACAATTTCATTGGACATTTGAATTTAAATAACAACCAATATTTCAAGAGTTGGATTACGTTGATGAGAATCATTTGTTTTATGGGGTTGTAAAACATTTGAGAATCCCTGATGTAAAGGATTCTGTGGTTTGTCTGTTTGGGGGTAACGTTTAAGGATTTTGTGAAGAACCCTACAACACAGGGATTCCAAGTAAAACTCATCAAAGAATCCCTGAGGAACCCTTTTTTTCTGATAGTGTAGCTCTGAGAGCTTTCCTTGAGATGCAGGATTGTGAAATGATAACCAGAAGGATTTGTAGGAGTTTTACATTCAAACAGTAAATCAAGTCACATTTTGAAATTTCACCAGTACACATCTTAGAACATGTCTACGAAGAGGCTCCAGACTCCAGACTGACTCCAATGCTTATTTCCTCATCTGTGAATATAGCAGGTCAAGCACACACATCAGCTCGCTTTCATTTGCAAATGAATATGAATAGTTTGTAATGCCCTCCGAAGATTATTCACCCACTCACACTGTTTATGTGTTTGTTCTCTGTAACTGGAGACCCAGTTGTGCTAACAGCCTGTGAAGTACCAGGCCATACAGTCAAATTCTTTCACTGACTCTCTGCCATTTCCCCCTCAACCCTCTTCCACTCCGGCTGTATCCGTTCCCTAATTATTCTTTGAATTTCATTCAGCGTCATCTGCCTCTCATTCTTTATCAGCTTCTCCAAATCCATTTCAATGTGGTCTGTCTTCTTTTCTCTGCATGAATAGAAAACTTAAACCCACATGAGGAATGTGGTGGTGCTCCTAATGAGATTAAGTACTGAAGCATTGTCACGTCTAGACACGCTGAATCCACAATACAAACCCCCCCCCAAACACACATACAGGGGACAAGCTGTCCCTCAGGTAAGCTCATCTTCATGCATGTTTGCCTCAGGGCCTGCATTCTGTCATGACTCTATTAATGTTTTATGTTCCTCTCCCTCAGTCCCTATAATGGACGTGATCCTTCACTCCAGCTTCAGCTACAAAGTGAACTGATTGCCCCAGGGCATGTTCTAAATAAAATAACTAAAGAAATAAACAAAATATAATTCCAAATAACAAATATAAACTAGAAACATGGATGTAGAGAGTTTGTAGTCAATATTTAGCAAGTGATGAAAAGATGTCATTTTCCTTTAGACAGAGAAACGATCACTCGAAACAAATTGTACGAAGTTATTTTAAAAAGTGTCCATCAATTCATGACGAGAGCAAACAGTGTGAAATGGATTAAACTTAAAAAGTAACTTAACCTCCTAATCCTCCATAGATGGTTCCATTCCAAACTCTGTATTGTAATCATAATAATTTCACATAATTTAACCAACCTTAGGGATTGGAAATGTAAAGGAGCACAAGACATTATAAGACAAGACATTAAGACATTAATTAAGTGTATTTCATATGGTTTCCCATTGTTGTTTTCTGCTCTAAGCATGTTCACTATCTCCACTGCTGATATAATGACTTTGTATCTGTTGCTCTAGTGAAAATGAATAGATAAGTCTGTGTGAATTAACAAACATGTCCCAAGTGTACACACTATTCTGTTTGTGTGAATGTGTAAATATGCCATTTAGACCATGGCTCTTCTATGCCCTCACTCACTTTAACTAGCAGCATTAGCGAGATTTTGTTGTTGACTTGTGCTCTAGGAAGCCCTGTGCATATTTGCTTAAAACTCTTTTAGCAGTTCATAAAGATGCCCTGTTCCCCTTCCTGTTGGGACTCTATCAAGGCTCTGCTAAGTCTCTTTGATTTCACCCATCCTCCAATCACATCATGACATTGACTCATCCCTGGGCCACTTCAAAGGCTGAGAATGGGGGCCCAAGCTCCACCCACTAGCAGTATCCCCTTAAATGTGACCAATGTCCTCTGTGCTCCTCAGAAAGGTGTATGCTCTCATCCTCTCCATATCTCTGGACTTAACTTGAATGGTTGCGGATCTTACTGAAGCTCATATGGAGAGCTTGGTGCTGTGACTGAAAACATTTCTGGAAAACACTGATTACTTCAATCGTTTTGGTTCATCTTGATTTTTGTTGCAGACGAAGAATCTTGAGAAATGCAGGCTATTAGAGGTAAGTTTGATCACTGTTAATTGTATTGAGTGTTTCTTGTGAAATTAAGACTTACCTTCTTATAGAAGTTAAAAAAAAACCACACTATCATCACCACAACTACTCAATGCCATGAGGGCTCAATCTCATGCTGTCTCTTTCCTTGTTCCTTTTCACTCAGACCTCAAACACAACTTCAGTATTCCACCACCTTCTGCAATGGCCGGAGCAACAGACTCCTTTCACCAAGGGAACATCAGGATAACCCTGGAGGACCCTGAGCTCTGGAAGTCCTTCCATGAGATTGGTACTGAGATGATCATCACTAAGCCTGGCAGGTAAAAGACCCATCTAAGGCAATTCCACTGTAATAGGTAGCCCCTTTTGTGGTTATGGATATTCCCTTTGAAGAATGATGCATAAATGATGACCAAAATGTATGCCTTGTGTGTCTATTGCAGGAGAATGTTTCCCCATTGTAAGATAAATATTTCTGGACTTGTGCCCTATGCAAAGTACATCCTCCTGGTGGACATTGTACCTGAAGATGGCTTCAGATACAAGGTAAGAATTGACTTTGTCTCTTACTCAAGCTCAAACCACTACAGACATGCATCCATATCCTTATCAAGGATCTTACCTGGTTTTACATATGTCTAGTATTTCACCAGTTTATAAGATGTACAGATGTGGAAAAGATGTAAAGATGTATAGAAGAATTACCCAGAATCAAATGACCACCTAAAAATGTTCTGTCTCTTGTTTTTTTGTGGTACACTGGACATCAATATGCTAAAGAAATTTGAGACAGTAAATTAGTGATTGGGGCAGGTGGTGCTTGTCTGTGTGTCCAGAGTCTTCTCACCACTGATTACACAACTCACACTCCACTTCAAAGGGTCCAAACTCTTCCTGTTTTTACAGGAGCAACTGGGGGTCCCCCTCCCCAAACTCACACTCCCCCACTACCCTTAGCTCTTCTGTCACTGGCAAAGGCAATGCAGTGAATCTTCTTGTCCTTGACAGTTACCTTTGCACTGAACTATATGACCATGACTGTTTTTGGTGAAACTAAAAACTTTTCTTCTTGTGCCCAGTGGAATAAAGATAAGTGGGAGGTGGCAGGTAAGGCTGAGCCACAGCCACCTTACAGGACCTACCTGCACCCAGACTCACCAGCTCCAGGAAGTCACTGGATGAAGCAGTCTGTCTCCTTTCTCAAGCTCAAACTCACCAACAATGCCCTTGACCAGCATGGACATGTAAGTATTTTCTTCTTAACAGAGATCCTGGGATCTTTTGCTGAAGTCCTGAGAAATGGCATGATCAATGAAGATGAACGGCATTTATAACTTTTGATTAAAGCTGTCTTATGCCAACATAAGACCAATTAATTAAGCTGATTTGTTGTTACATATGCTTTTTTCCCCACAGTCATAGAATCAAAAGTAATGCTGCTACCAAATGATGGAGTATACAATATGAAAGTTGGGCAGTGAATAATGACTTTTTCTCTCTGTGGTCCAGATCATCCTGCATTCCATGCATCGCTACCATCCCCGCTTCCACATCGTGCAGGCTGATGACCTCTACAGTGTACGTTGGAGTGTGTTCCAGACTTTCACCTTCCCCGAGACCTCCTTTACTGCTGTCACGGCTTACCAGAACACCAAGGTTTGTCTCTCATTACGTCAAGTAATATCAGGCATGGGTGCAGAAAACTCTTTTGTATGTGGCTCATGGTTGCTGCGCTTCCTTTTATAGATTACCAAGCTGAAAATCGACAACAACCCCTTTGCCAAGGGATTCAGAGATGAGGGCATGAACTCAAAAAGGTGAGCAACTGCAGCAACAGAACTGCATTGAACATCTTTCCTGTTTTTCCATGAGAAAAAGACAATCCAGAATGTTTTGTTTCCTCTTGCCCTACATAGGCGTGCAAACAGAGGTCCAGCTGATACTGAGCGGCTGGCTAAGAGGCTGAACTCGATGGTCAGGGACTCGGATCAAGATAGCCCACCAGGTACGGGTCAAAGCTGTCAAACCCAACAGACAATTTAGCATCCTTTTAACTCATGTAGGTTGTCATTTACAGTTGTAGTACTCTGTGGATACTAACGGGAAGTTTTAACACCTTTCAGATTTGCGCCGCTCTTCATACGAGGGACTGACAGAGGCACGAGCTGGCTGCAAGGAGGGAGTTAAAGAGGAGCCGAATTCTCCATGGGGAGGCGCATCTGATAGGGAAAACAGCGTGGGAAGAGACTCCCCTCTGGGCTCTAATGCTCGAGACATATACAGCTCTGAACAGCTTGTGCCAGGACACAGCACATACCAACCTTACAGGTACCTACTGATCATTTATTTATGAAGGCACTGTTGCAAGTGTATATGTGATGATTTACTTTTTGGATTTTAAACAAGGGGTATCAAAAAAGATTTTTACTAAATGTTATTCTGGCTCCTTTCTCAGATTTCCTGATTACAACAAGTCCCCATCACCAACCTCGTCCAGCATGAGCAGCAGTGCTGGGCGCTCCAGCTTTGAATCTCGTGTGCCTGACATAGCTACCGTGCCTGAGCAGGACGGCAAAGTCACTGATCTGGTTGTCCCACAGTGTCCTCCCCCTGCCACGGCTGGTGTGCAGGACTATGCTGGGGTGCTGAACGTAGCTGTGGCACAGACCAAGCCTGGCATGCTGGGACATCATGCACTCTATGCACCCTATAGTGCTGATCAGCCCCTGAGCCAGTGGAGTGGGACAGGCTCAGCCCAGTACCCATCCCACCCGCACCATCATCACCACTTAGCAGCAGATTACGGGAACCAAGCTGTCCATCATGGCTACCACCATGCCAACATGGCTGACTGGAGCCAGTACCCACTCTTCTCATACTCCTGCTGGTGATCAGAGAAGCGGGACAAAGCGTGTGGACTCAAGGCTTGTTCAGCCTCCTTTGAGGCAAAGCGGAAATCAGAAACGCGCACAAGAAGGTTGAAGAGAGACTGAGATAATTCAAATTTGAAGAAAATAGGGTCGTGTAAAGCATTTTAGCAAACTAGCTTTTTGTTGATTTTCTTGAAGATCTTATCGTTCACTTCAGTTGCTTCACTTCAGAACAAAACTAGCGCTGACTGCATGATGGTCAAATGATCTAAATGAGATGTATGTAGCTAGTGATGTGCTTCCAGTTTCAGAAGTATTAGCTTCTTGCTTGGCACCCCAAAATGACTGGCTTTCATAGAAATGGCTGAAATATGGGTGTGTGTATTTATTTAGTGAATGGTTTCACTACTGCTTAATATTATTTTTGTAAAAAAAAGAAAAAAAAATGGTCTTTGCTGTAAATGGTACTGTAGAAACGATGTGTGGAAAAAGTAAATATTATGTAAAAGTCAGATGTTGTGGTTTCTTCTGCATTGACAATTCTGGTTTCTTCTGCATTGACAATTCTGCGTGCTCCTTAATGTAAATGCGAAGAGTCTTAGTTGCTTGTTATGTCCTATTTTTAGGGGGAAGTGGAGTAGACAGGCAAGTCAGCAGGTAGAGCTGAAGAGAGTAATTAGAAGGTCTGTGTTACATCCTTAACTACCTACTCTGATCTATGATCTGATGGATCAGAACATAAGGAACCAGGTTTCTGTTGCAATATTTATGTTTCATTAGTAAGATTCAGTCTTTTGCTAGGCATTTGCATGATTTCTCAATATTCTGCAGAAGATTTCTTTGCACAAACAGGCCACAGCATGCACATTCTTCTAAACATGGACATGCTAATGAAATTAAAGGGTTCATCTTTATATATTAAAAAAAGTTACGCAAGTTACTCAATATGGTCATTGTAAAACAATCCTTTTGCACTCACAAAGAGAAACATGGTAAACATAAATCTCAAGGTAATCCGATGCAAGAATCCGATGCAACACGTGATAACCTGATTAGAAATTTCAGCATAACTGAAATGAGTGCATTTTACTTTTTGTCCAAATATAAATTATTTTACGGTTCCCCAGTGGTGTTGATTTGCTCATATTTTGTTTGTTTTTCTCATTTTCCCTTTCTTTTGTTGACACTAATGAGGCGCCCACCCAACTCCACAACTCCTTCTGTGCACACATTCATACTGAGAGCTTTTCTGCGACACTGAAAGACTCCTAAGCAGCGTGAAAATGGGGGGATGGCTGGCTCGTTTCACATCTCAAAAGAGCAGACATTGATGGCTCCACTGTCCCTGATCTTAGGTGCTAATCACTGGCGTAAAGGGGGAAGGTGTGTGTCTGTGTGTGAAACAGACAATCTTGCATGTGCAAAGACTGGCCTGTTCACTGTCCATTAATTGAGACAAAATAAGAGCAATGCATTAATACATTTCTAGTATATTCTGTGGAAACACAGACTTTTTGTCTTTTGTTGTCTTTGACAAAAAAGTAATCTTTTGGGAAGGTTGACAGTTATACTTTTCATACCAAGTACTAACTCGGGATCCCAGCACCTGTTTTCTTTGAGAAAGATTAAAGTAAATCTAAGTAAAAGCCACAGATGGGTAGATTTTGTATTTGAAGAACTATGGGCAGTAAAGTGATTTTGGTGTGGCAAAATATTTACACATTTAGCACATTTGACTACAACTACAAGTGTGGGTGGAACAACCTAGACAGGTAACTATGATATTAATCTCATCATACAAATCTATATGGTCAATGTTATATTTAACCCAACTAATGTGGCTGTATGTTAATTACCTCAAGATCCACACGCCAAAATATGGCCCTCTGCCTCTTTTAATTCAGCCCATGCAAACTTGCAAAAAACAATATTGAAATGGCTTGTAGTACCTACTACTCAACACTTCCACACTACACTAGTAATATCTAATATCTACAGTTTACACCAGTGACCATCAGCTTTCTGTACTGTAAAAATTAAGGGCTCACATAAATGCTGATGTGACCTGGGGAGAATTTGAGTTTCGCCCCTCATCTAAAGCAAATATGACTATATTCTCATTTAAAAGCAGAGAAGTAATAGATCTACATATTTACTGTTGTGAATGTGTGAACAGCAATGTTGAAAAGATATATGCTTAAGTTGGGTTGAAGACACTTTCCAAACTTCCCAACTAGGAATTCCGATTTGTTCAGTCTGTCGACACTGTATTATAAGTTGCTGTTATTAGCGTATGCAACAAGTATTCTGTCCAAGGAGCATATTATAATGTCCAATTTGGGTCAAAATGCAGATTTGTTTCGCTACTTAATAACAACATACAGTGTATGAACTGCAAGTAAATTAGCTATACATTACATGGCCAAAAATATGTGGGCCTTCCCCAAATTGTTGGAAGTTTGAAGTACACAATTGTCTTGAATCAATCTGTATACTGTAACATTAAGATTTCCCTTCACTAGAACTAAGAGGCCCAAACTCTATTCATCTCAACCACTCTTCTTGTAGAAATCCAGTGGGTGTTTTTCAGCCCAGCAGTCATTCTAGGTGCTTGAAATGGCCTATCATGCAAAAGTCATCCACAGTAAACCAGTAAATAGCCTATTGGTGAAAAGAGCTTAGATGAATGGTGCAAATCAGTGAATGAGCTACAGCTGGTTAATGGACAGTAAGTTAAGAAAAAGGAGTGTTATATAACCTTAGGAATGTACTGTATTCTTGAATGTTGTTTCATAAAACCTTTTTTTTTTTTTTTTTTTCTCGAGGATTGCTCTGTATTTGGTTCTATCCATCTTGCTCTCAATCTTGACCAGTTTCCCAGTCCTTGTTTATGGAAAGCATCCCCAAATCATCATGCCACCACAACCATCTGTTTTGATTTCTGCCAAACATTTCAACAGTTTGTGCTCTCTCTGAGGTCTAAACACACTCATAACACAAGATTGTCCATGTCTCCTTTGTTTTCACAAAGCCAAATGTCTTCAGATAATATGTAATATAATGTCATCATTCTCTGCACTTTTGAATTATATTTTAGTATGGCATGGTCACGTTTAGTTCTGTTATATATATAATAGATAGGAAGATAGTGGAAATAGCACTTATAATTTCAAAAGTTCTAGATGGTTCAGAAAGGGAAAATCTCTATTTCTTTGAGCTCACTGGCGTGACCCCTAGTGTTAAGAGGTCAGTGAGGCTTTAATGTGTCTGGAGCTGATAAGACAACAGTGTGTCCTGGTGATGTTGTGCCACTAGATAAATACAGTGGTGTGAAAGACAGGGTGATAACAAGCAAGATCAGTGGGTTTGTGTGAACTTGGAAGCAGGGGTGAACAAGAGGGCAAAGGGGATCATGGGAACATTGCCAGAGTTTAATGCAATTTAATAAATCTACTGAATGTTTAAGACGGTAGAACATTAAGATGGTTGAAGTTGGTCACATTGAATGATTCAAAGTGTTGGTATCTTCCAGATCTGTTGATATGCACTGAGGCAACAGTTTACAGCTAACCTCATGGCTGTTGGCGATGTTGCTGGCGATGATGAAACCTCTCTAAATGGTGTTCACCTCCATCTTGAGTGATAGACCAAGATAGGAAAAGAGTGCATAGGTCTGAATATGTGTGTGTGTGAGTATAATGGAAGTCTTAGAAAGTACTTATGCAGTGCAGGAGCCTTTTCAGGAAGCCAGAAATTTGTGTTGCACTTTATCAGAAGATTCCAGAAAACTTTTTAATTTCTGCTCTGGACCAGGAATTATTAGAGTAGGCCTTTCTATACTCACCATCACTGATTGGTCAAAATAGAAGCTTTAGACCAGCAAAGCAATGAAGTCAAGATCATTTTTATACTCGCCCAAGAACAATGTAGTTCTTGTCCAGGAGATTTCCTGAACACTTTAGTTTCTCAGAAGATTCAAGAACCTTGGCAAAGACTGCAATGGGTCATAGAAAACTAGACTCCACTGCACTTTTAAAGTCCTGTTCTGGACCAAGAGGCACTAGAGCGGGCCTTGCAGTGCTGTGCATTGCAAATTGGTCCAGTACAAGCTCCACTGAATGAACAAACATCTTGCATGCCATTCTGACAACTTCAAGCTTTTAGTGGACAAGGAAAGCAGAAATTTTCAGTTAAGCTTGTTTTCACACAGGGGACGATTTAAAAATGTTGCCGGAGTGTATTATGTGCATGCTTTTAGTGATATGCTGCTTGTGGCAAATAGATGCAAAAAGCATGAAAATTAATGGCAGGTTTAAAAAGCATGAAAATGGATGGCAGGTTTAAAAAGCTACATTAATGTTGACATCTTATTTCCACAACAAGGGAAAACAATAAAAAAAAACAACACAAATTCAGTCTCCACCTCCTTAACGGTCACTGTTATTTTGCTTTTGCTGTGTAATGAAATGCCTGTCACATCACTTTTGTTATTTTACATAATGCCAGTGGAAGTGCAGACCAAATACTCTGCCAAGAACAGTGCAGTTCTTGTTCAGAAACTTTAGTTACTAAGAATGTTCCAGAAACTCAATGGAAATGTGCGAACTGTAAAACAATACATACCACTTCATTTTCAGTTACTGGACAGGTTTTTAGTTCCTGCTCTGGATCAGGAGCTACTAGTGGAAAAATGTTGCGAGAGGGTATTTTCTACATGTACATGGTCACAGGCCCTGCAGTGGAAATGTAAACCAAATTCTTCTCCAAGAACGATGTGGGTCTTGTTCATGAGAGCTCGGAGTCACTTTAGCTCCTCAGACTACTTCAGAACCTTTGTGGAAATGCCCCTTTAAAGATAAGTCAAGACTGCAGTGTGCCACAAAAAATAACTACCACTTCATGAACAAAATGGAAGCGTGAATACATGCCTCTTTGAAGCACATTTGTCAGGTGAAACCCAGACACGCATTTTTACGGCAATCTCCTCCTTTTTTGGCTAATTGTATCTAAGCAGAAGGGGATTGAGAAGGCAGGCCACACTGCAGCTACACATGTCATATGTCATGAAGACAGCAGGGGCCTTTTCAAGTGCAGAGTGACCTCGCCAGGGTTCTCTTAACTCTCCTGTCACACTCTGGCTCTAATGACCTGCCTCTTGCTCCATGAAAGTCAACACACACACACACACACACACACACACACAACCAATTGAGAATGCATTTGGACACATGGCTCTTAAAAAATTTGTGTTCTAATGAAAGAGAGTATGTCTTATAAGGTGTAATCACTCCCCAGACACCAGTAAAGTCTTGGATATAAAATGAAGTGTTAAGAGCTCCCTTGGGCCGAGATACACACACACACACACACACATACAAGTAGGGTAATGGAGCTAAAGAGGTTTTTACAAAATACAATACTTCTACAGGGATCTGTAGCAATAAGGTCCTCAGTGGACCATGCACTTAATACCAGTCAGCTGAGACACCTGTGTGGCTGCTGTCAGTCTCTCGCTCTAGTTTTGGTCTTTTATTATTATTTTTTCAGAAATAATTATAATGTATTCAATGGTACCACAACAACAACAACAATAATAAACAATAAAAAACCTTCTTCTTCTTCTTACTACTACTACTATTAGGGATCCAAGCACATAGTGCTGGAACCCTGTTGTTTTTCTTTTTCTTTCCATGCAGATCAAACAGGAAGCTCTAGAGACATGAAATTTGGTGAATAGGTAGCACTCCGTCCCACTGCTCAGGCAAGCGAGATGGGCCCAATCGGTGTAACGTTAGTGCTATAGCACACGAGTTTACGCTTTGGCCCATATCTCCAGAACTGTAAGTTTTGCCCTCATTCCTTGGCTCAAGCCCACTAACTTCGGACGTGACTTTTTTTTTTCTAATTTACAAACTACTCAGCAGAGTGTAAACTTCAATAATTATAACAGTGTATAGTATTTATACAGTGTATAGATATAGTAATTGCAGTTTGACCCGCAGATCTTTCCCAGCAGATGTCACCTGAAAATGAACATTTGGATTTAAATGGGAAAAAGTGTAGGTCTGTACGGAATATAGGAATGTTTCATAACTTCTTACTGCTTTTATATTCTAAGACAAATGTGGGTAATAAATGCAAGATTAAAAGATTAATGATGGCCTTTCTTATTTATTTTACAGAAAAAGGTGTAAATAGGCACAGGCTGCGATTTTTTTTGTTTAATCCAAAATCTTATTAACTGGATTACGTTCAACAGAATAGCATCGATTTAGTTTTAATTCAGCCTTTAGATAAGGAATTACGGCTGTCTGCGGTTGAGCTGCCTGTTTAAGGTGGCAGTAGAAAGGGCTACTGAGAACAATGGAGCAGTAACATGATTTTATTTCTGCAAACGTAATGAACGATGAATGTTTCCAACTGCTCAGATATGAAATTACAATCAAATATTTATATAAGTATTTACTCTCCCACACACTAGACAGGATGAGTCATCATATTAAATATGGGGGAAAAAATCCTGAGGAAAATCTTATTTTTTTAAATTATTATTATTATTTTTCGATGTATCACTTTTTTTAGATAATCGACACGTTATCATGGTAAAACATTATGTCTGTGAATTTGAACTGATAAATCTAGCTCACACCAGACCGACACCTGGCCATTAACACAATTCAGACAAATCTAACACAATTCAGACATATATACGACTATGATACTAAACCTTCATAATATCAAGAGTGGGAAGTCAAAAACAAGGTATGTGTTTATCTTTTTACTCACCTTGGATATTTTACCCCAGTAGCTTGATGAATGAGGACTGCTGGTGGTATCGATGTCCAGGTTTCATTCATGCTGATTTCATGTGATGAAACACTCATTGTAATCCCTTAAGATAAAGGGAAAAGTTTGAAATGAATTCATGAACACTATGTATTGGCAAATGTGTGTAGCCATGTGGTCGAGCTGCACATTAATGAACAACATTAAATACTGAAAACGTTCACCTTTTGGGTTTTGGTTACAACAGTGCAAATTTCGAATCCCTATTAACATTGCAAAATAATTACAATTAAAAAGGATGATCATAGAATTCATTAAGAACAATGAGCAAAATCTCTGGTTTGTTTGGAATTTTAATCTCTTATGACATTTTCAGTGCTGAACAGTTTATTTTATTTACAACCAGAAAAGCTCCACCTTCTACAGTCTCTCTGTTTAAGCCAATAGACTATAACCTTCATGTACATGCATAGTTAGTTCCTTAGACAAGTGACTTGCAGCAATGCTTCTGGAAAGGCAAAACATTTTAAGAGAACAATTAAAAAAACCTTCATTCTTGTTCAGGTATCTATGTTTCTCCTACGTTTTGTAAATAATCTCTCTGTGCAAACTGAAACTTCAGTGAGGAAGGAAGGCGAAAGGCAGAGTCAGTGCAAAACAAACTGCACGTCAAGCAGTTTCGTCATGACTGCGTTAAAACATTCTCACAAAGTTACTGCAGGTGAAGTTTTGGACACAGAACAGAAACTCACAATGATACACAAGTATGCATCATCAACATAAGAGAATCAGGAAATAAAATGTGTCATGCAATTGACCTGGATGCAGATCAGAAAAACAAAACAAAATGAAAATGCAGACTTCACATCCTTACCTCATACATGGTGCTGTGAATAACACAAATTTGTGATCGTTCTGCTTGTGTTTAAATAAGGAGCCTCCATTTTCTCTCGAAGTTAATAAGAAAAAACAGAGCTTGTCGTGTTACCAAGAAACCACAGAGTCCTCCGTCCTGAAGACTGGAGACTCCTTCCCAAAATGTTAAATAAAAACATCTAAATGACAGTAAAGTAAATAAATAGAAAACCATAATCAACAGAGTACACGTTTCGTCGGACGCGTCTGTCTGACAAGTCCCTGCGCTAGCTGTTACTATAGAAATGACAATGTCCTAGAACAAGCGCGTTAATGTAAACCTGTGTTTTGAATGACAGCAGGAATTACTGTTGCTGTCAGCTGCTGTTATAGAAAGTTAATCAACACCTTCCTACCAGTGAGAATGAAAACTTTAACAGCACTGTGGTACAGGATTATTTAATATTGGATAATAATGCACTTTTCTGAGCGTACTGCACTTCAACACTCGCCTTTTTATTGTTGCTGTGATTAAAATCTGATTTTTGTATTCATTATTTAATTTCGTTTGTATTCAACTGATTTTTGTTACTGTCACATAAAAGATTATCTACATTATTGATTACAGCAGGTTTATTAATGACGTTTTGGCTGAAATTTGGTTAGCAAGCCTAAATGTTGTGTAACCTGGCTGTGCCTGTAAATATTGTGATATGATATGTTTGCCACATTACCCACCCCTAAAGTACACAGCAGCACTCACAGCATGGCTCTGTAAAAGGAGATATCGAGACTGTGAGATTACTGATTCTAAAATCTGCCTCAGCCATCCTCGCTGGAGTGGTCCGAATCATCCCAGTCCACTTCCACCCATGACGCTTTGGCTCGGCGTGTGGTGCTGCGAGCCTGCGAGAGTGTGTTTCTAGGCATCAGTGCCACGCAGGCAGACAGGCCCGACACTCGGCTGTCCAGAGGAACGCCGCTCTCCCAGCAGTCATCCTCAGGACTGTAGATATGCACATACTTCATGCGGCTGCCTTTGTCATGTGACCTCCCACCCAACACGTAGATCCGCCCGTCTAACACGGCCATGCCAGGTTCACCATGCCCCGCCGGCAGAGGATGCACCACAGACCAGGAATCTTCAGCCGGGTTATAGCACGCCACCTGCAGGAACGTGAAAAGTATTACTGTCTCACAACTTTTTCAAATGGTCTTGTTCAGAGAGCACAATACAAAATGTCTTTTGTTAGGGGGATCATTTCTATATTTCTGCTATATTATGATTAGATTTTATCTAATTTATTTTAGCAAGCGTATATTCTTTCCAGCTTACAATGCCAGTCAAAAGATTTTGAATATCTGGAATTTGTGGTTCTTAATTAGAGTGGTGATTATTTTGGCTTTTTCAGCTCAGATTAGATCTAGTTATTATTATATCTATTAGATCTTTTATTATTGTTCCAATAAAATAAAGTCAATTATCTTTTCTTTACAATAGTCAAATCGTGTGAAATTTACTCGGCACTGTTGACATGTCATACACCTGACCACATAATCGCTCAGCCACCGTGTTTGCATTGCATGCATATGATATATGAATAGTGGAAGTGGCTTGTGGCCAAGTGTGGTGACCATACTCGGAATTTGTGCTCTGCATCCAAGTGCACACACAGTAGTGAACACACACACACCCGTGAACACACACCCGGAGCAGTGGGCAGCCATTTTAGCNCCCACCTACAATCCCTGCCGGACCTGAGACTCGAACCCACCACCTTCAGGTTCACCTTCGGGTTACAAGTCTGACTCTCAGACCATTAGGCAATGACTGCCACAGTATGTATATGATGATATCATGCATGTGTATATGATGGGACAGTACTAGGGCTTGACAAGCAGGCTATTGTGAGTGATACGGCATTTCACCGTATCACTCACATATCAACAATGTGCGCTAAACTGTATGGGAAAGTAAGAGAGATGTTGGGTACCGTCATGAGATTGGTCAACTTCATTCGAGAGTTGAAGTCTACATAACCACCATTTCAGAGTACTGTTGGAGGAAATGTCAGCAGAAAACCACAATCTTTTGCTGCACAACGTTGTGTGCTAGCTAAGCAAGGGCTGTGTGTTGGAGAGAGTCCTAAGACTCTCATTTCCTTTTTTTTTTGCAGACAGCCAGTGGACTGCAAAGGCCTAAGCATAGACATATAGTCAGCTAGAGATCTTGGAAATGTCAAAATCTTTTTTTTGATAATCATGTTTCCCTAAGAGGTGTAACATATAACCCACAAGCTACTACTAAGTACTAGTACTAGTAGTAGTAGTAATAATAATAATAATAAAGCTGCACATAAAAAAAATAACTTAACGAACGAACATCTAAAGTGCCTGTTAATGTGTACTAGCCTTCAGAACATCCCGTCTGTAGCCGCAGCCGTCATTGCTTCCACCGATGACGTAAGCACGCCCTCCATACACCGCCATCCCGTGCCAAGCTCGCTCCACAGGGCCCTCAGCACGCGCGCTCCACTGGTTGTCACGAGGGTCGTAGCAGTAGGTCTCCTTCAGGTAGGCCATCCCACGCCGGCCACACGCTATGTAGATCTTCCCATCAACCACTGCTCCAGCATGGGCGTACACCTAGAGGAATTGAGTGTGATCCATAATCAGCTACATCATTCAGTACTAAAGTAAATCTTTCATTAGGTCATGCAAGTTTACAAAGACGAAAAATAAAAATTATGCGAAAATTACTGCAGTGGCACGATATACAGAATCGCAAGAATCACACGTGTAGTTGCACCAAATTCACGCCTACCTCACGTTTGAGTGGAGCCACATACTCCCAGGTGTTCGTTTGGGGATTATAGCGCTCCACACAGTCCAGCTCGGTGGTGTAGTCACGGCCTCCAATGGTGTAGATGTAGCCATCCACCACACACACACAGTGGTCAGCATGCTGCTGCTGAAGAGATTCAATATCACACCAGGAGTTGTGTCGAGGATCGTATCTGATAAAGTAAGGCACACTCAGGATGTCTTGAACATTTAAACAGCAGACAATGAAGACTATGTGTCATTATGAATGCGTTTTACGACTCGGCTCTTTTACATTACTGCAATAACACCGACATGTTAGCGTAGTCTGGCTGAACCTAAAATACTCTGGTTACTTGCTCACCTCCAGCACCGTGACTCAGCTCTGAACCCGCTTGTGTTGTTGTCTCCACCCACCAGGTAAACAAAGTTATTCAGCACCGCGATGCCCATGTTGGACATGCGGGGTGCACCATCCGCCCCGAGGTTGCGCCACTCTCCCCAGGCTGGGTGGAACACCTGGAAGCGTTCGTCACTGTCGGCCAGCACGCCAGACGAGAACATGCCTCCAAACCCCAGAATGCAGTGGCAGTTGGACCGTGGCTGGCTCAAGCGGTTCTGCATGACTGGCTGCCAAAGTTTGTTGCTGTGGTAGCGCAGGGCCGAGGAGACGGTGTCACGCAGCTGGCTGGGCTGCAGGCGGCCATGGAGTCGCTGCAGAGCAGATTGCTCCATGAGACAGAACCGCACAGCTTCCATCATGTCCATGGGCTCCTAAACACAAATGAAAACCCAGGAAGCACAATTAATTGTCATAAACACAGTTGCGGTTAATGATTTATTTGTCTTTTATGTTGCTTATACACCACTTCTAAAATATAAATCAGCTATAGTGTAATAACACACAGCTCAGGCTGCACAAATTACACACACAAGATGTTTTGTGTTTTTCCTTATTGTTTTTCTTCACCACTATGTTGTTTCTCTACCATCACAATGCCTTAGGTGTATGACTGAAATTCTATTAAAAAAATGGATTAATTTGGAGCTTAAATCAAGCGGCTACAACATTATGGTATAATACAAACCCTGGCCATCTTGCAACCACAGCAGCACCAGTGTCTCCTTCTCACGCTAGAACATTCTTTTCTTTATATTATTTATTTTATAGTAATAAACTTAATAAATTAGGTTAAGTAAGGCACTCTCAGGATGTCTTAAACACTTAAACAGGAGACACTGCAGACTATTCAGCCACAACCACAATGTGTTTTTATGAATGCGTTTTATGACTCGGCTCTACACACACCCTTTACATTACTGCAATAACACCGACATGTTAGTGTAGTCTGGCTGAACCTTGACCTTGACGCTTGTCAAGAGGAGGTGATTTTATTAATGCATAAATCATTATAAACTACTAAACAAAGTTTAAAAAATAAGTCAGTTAATTAGGTAGTTAAGTCAGTATCTAAACTTTTTTGCAAGTGTTGCAATTATGATTTAGTATCCCTACCTACTACACTGTGGGCAAAAAAGTTTTACTGGCCCCCTAGTACCGTACTCACTGCCTTGTTGATCTTTATTACAAGTCTCTCACAGGAGCAAGCAGTTCTCTCAGACACTCTATCTGGTTATACTAATCCTGTTCTCAAAGAACCAAATTTGTAAAAAAAAAAAATCATATTTGTTAAGCAATGTATCTTCTTGTCCCGGAACAGGAATTATAGATTACGTGATATAACTAACAATCACACGGACCTCGTTACACAGAGTGGACCAGGCACACTTGGTCCTTCTTCACCTGCTCAGGGCTGTAGTAATAGTGCAGTGCTGCCTCGAACACCTCGGTCTCAGAGCTCACCTCCAGCTCATCACTCGACAGCACATGCAGCACCTTCTCAGCCGGGAGTTGGCGATATAGAGGGGTGTGTGAGAAGGTCTGGATGTTCTTCAGGAGGTACGAGTACACGTTCTCGCTAAGCTGCTCCAGCCCGTAGGTGTCGGCCAGCTTCTCCACCTCCAGGATATTATCGTCGTCCAGCCAGGAGAAGAGGAACTCACAGCAGAAGCCAATCACATCCTGGACCTGAAAGAAAGGAAGGGAAGGAAAAAATGAAAGAAAAGAGAAAGACATAAGGAAGGAAATGAACTTTTCATCACACAGTACTGTAAAACTCTTCTGGCTGGAATACATTCCTTTAGGAACTCAACATGTCAGCATTCATGAAGCTAAATAAAGCACAGATTTGAAGCTCCATGATGATTAGGCGCAGAGAGAGAAGAGCGAGCTGAAGGGCTGAAGGCTTTACCTGCAGGAGTGTGGCAGCACACAGCACCTCCTGCACCGTGTCCAGATCCAGCTCCAGCTCAGACGTGTAGATGAAGTCTAGCAGTTTGGTCATGGCAGTGTGTGTGACTCCATGAATGGGGATCGCAGTCTGCTGCATCTCTCGCAAACCCCCAGCAAACATGCCTCTAAAAGCAGAGAAAAAAAATAATATATCAATACAGTGTAACTACAGGATCCAAAATTTGCATCCTGTAGTTACACTGTAAAAATCGGGCAAGAAAGATTATTTATTTAGTGGTTCTCTTTTTCCAAATATAACCACTAAATAAATAATATTTGTTGCACAATTTTCACTGTACTCAATCGGACTAAGGCTGTGCTTACATGCAGTGTTATGTCCATTTGAATGGGACCCTGGTGTGTTTCCACCAGGCCTGATTCTATAGGCAGGTGAGAACAGGCGTAGACCAAATCAACCAATCTGAGAGCTAATAACCTGCTCACCTGAAGTAGTCACAGGACGCAGCCAGGAGGATGCGGTGAGCTTCAACAGGTTTCCCCTCCACCATCAGCACCACATCAAACAGTATTCGTCCATCACGCAGAGCCAGGAGCCCATCCATCAGCCCTTTTGAGTGTGTGCTGCTCCGGTACCTCTGCTTGACACACCTCCCATCCAATCTTGGCCCAGCCAGGGCTGAGTCCAACTCGTCAGCCATCTTTGCACCACTAGACTCAAGATCTCCTGCTGCTCATCACATTGCCTGAGTCTTCCTGTGATATGCAAGAATATATGTTATTGAAGAGTGGAAGGTTGTCATTTAAAGAGCACTGTTTAATGTCATGGTATGATGAGTTGTGGAGCATTACAAATACTATTACCCACAGACGCAGACAATCAGCTGCTTTATTATTATTATTTTTATTATTATTCAATTTCGTAATGCTTCACTAGCTTCATGTCATGTTTCCTCCAAATATCACACATACAAAACAGAAAAGCTGTAACTCTTTTGTTCTAGCCAAGAACAACAAACTTACAGTTTGGTGTAATCTGTGTGATTATCAGCTTTTAGTTTCTCCTCCAAAGGCATTTTGGGGGAAAATGATGAGTAAGCAATCCACACTGCAAATTATCAGCTCAAAATGGAGTCAAAGTTCTGTGTAATCACGTGACATGACTGCCACTGATTGGCTGCATGAAACTACAGTCTTGGCTAAAAAGAAATCAGCCCCAGCCTCACTTCTCACTTCTCCATACCATATTGTGTGGTTTTCCTGCGACCCTTAGTGGTGCTGTTGCACATGCTTCATCCTTGAGACACTTGTTAACAGCAAATAATCTGATGTGGATACGAAAACTGAAACCTTACAGTGATGTCTCTTTAGCTATGAAAGACACAAAGTGCACACCAGCCAGCCTGCTACAGATAACCTTTATGACAAGTTTAGTCACACTTATCACTCATACCTGTGCACATAAATGCTCCACTGGTCATAAAAATGCAAACATACCTGTTAAGGAAGCGCAGTAGCTCAAAACAACGCTGCCAGGTTACTAAAAAACTTCCTGCTCGTCGCTTCTGAGAAGAATTTTACGGCTGAATCCCAAATGCCTTCCTGTAGTTTTAGTGCGCACTACGTAGGGCGTTGAAGCCTATAATCCGTGCCATATATAGTGCGCTCATGAAGTGTATAGCGATACATTGGGATGCAACAGAAAGCTGGACATTAAAACAACAACAACTAGCTAGTTTTATATATAACAATAATTACGTAGCTGGCTAAAGAGCACGCGCACAATTTAATGACTGTTTATTAAAGCACCATAGAAATGTTTTGTTTATTTATTTATTTATTTATTTAAAGAAGAACAACATTACTTGAAATTGAAATGTTTATTGCGGCTCCATATTTGATATGTTATGGTGTATCTGCACGGCGTATCCAATAACGTATAGAGTTAAGACATTTGTGGTAAAAAAAATAATAATAATAATAATTATCGCTATACGAATTACGTTACCGCTGCTTATTGAATAAAGCATTCCACAATAAGCCAGGTTTAAAAAATATAAAGAAATACAGTGAACAGTGAAGAATAAAAGCTGATACCTTGTATAGAATATCAGATATTTTGAACTCTCGCAGCCGTCAGTGCGTTTACAGCTAACTCTTAGTTTCAGGCTGCCACATGACGTCACGTACAAAAACAACCCTCACTTCCGGTGGCGTGTGAAAACCCCTTCTGCATACACCCTGCTGTGATTAGTCAGATTTCCGAAAGATAAAATTTGTTAGGCTTTTAAAAAAAGAGCATTATGTTAAAACCATACTCAATGAAACATTCTTTAAATTATCATTTTATACATATAATTATATTTTATAATACTACTGATACTGATTGTAAATAAAAGTTAAAAGGTGTCCACACTTAAATTTATTCATTCACTGAATTAATCATTCATTCATACTTTAATCATCAGTGCTTTAACCTGGTCTGGATCTGGAACACTGTGTGTGTGTGTGTGTGTGTGAGGCTGGAACACACCCTGGAAGGGACATCAGTCCATCACACACTCATTCACACACTCATTCAGACCCAGGGGAAGCTTAGAGTAACCGATTCAGCACCTAGCATATTTCTGTGAGTGTGGAGGAAACCTGAGAACCCAGAGGAAACCCACACAGGCAAGGGGAATACATGCAACACTGCACACAGACAGTAACCTGATCTTAGCATCAAACTGGGGAAACTTCACTATGCAGAAGAACACAGGCCACACCT
>CM074952.1:23122733-23139040 GCA_037577455.1 Pangasius macronema
ACGCTGGGATTTGTCCAGACACGTAGGCTTGTTCCTGCAAGGCCACCGAATTTTACACTTTAATGCTAGAACATATCCTAAGAGGTCTTTCACATGTGTGATCTGTTTATAGATCTATGGTTATGGGTTATATCAAATTTTAGCTTGTCATATAAGAAAGCCTGCAAAAAATGCAACCCACAACCAAAAATATATAGCATTTTAATTCACTTTTTGCAGCCCGGCTGATTCAGAGTCTAATCGTATTCTTGCTGCAACTGAACCACACCAGAGTTCACTCGGAAGCAGATTGAGACCACCTCGCTCAGATGCTCTCGGGACGTGTTTTTGGTCCACATCTGAGTGTAACTGATGTTTTCTCACCTACCTAAAGACCCACCCTGAGGGGGAAACTGCATCAGGGTTCCACTCAAATGGACTAAACACTGCATATGTGAAAGCAGCCTTAATAAAGTATCTATCTATCTATCTATCTATCTATCTATCTATCTATCTATCTATCTATCTATCTAATAATTTATTTAGTACCTGATGTATTTGCTTTTTGTGATTTCTATGATTTCTATGATTTTGTGATTTCTATTTATTTATTTATTTATTTATTGATTGATTGATTGATTGATTGATTGATTGATTGCATTTTGGCTCTACTGATTATATGCAGTGTGAAACCCAACCAAACACAGGTGTGAACATACCTAGTGAAACAGGAAGGAGCTGAAAATGAGTTGAGTTAATACTAAACAGATGAATAATGAAACAGGTGAGGGTTATTACATCATATAATTTAAGAGCCAATCATGTTCCAGTATGCAAAGACAGGTCATGCAACGGCAGTTTACCTGGGGATATTTTCTAATTCATCAACAACAATTCAATATTGAACATATAAAAATAGGACCTTAAAAATAATTTAGTTTTAGGCTGTTGGGTTTATCTACTAGCTTTCCTTATTATGAAATTCAACAAATTCGTGTGAGGTAGTAGTGCTGGTATGGATGCCTGAAAAACAAGCTCTTTAACGACTTTTTTCTTATTAACAACAAAGAATTGTTTTCACCAATGCAACCAATGCAATTTTGGACCTATCCCTGGCTTTATAAAGTTTTGCTATATTGTATAATATTGGTACAATAGCAGAGCCATCATATCTTATGAAAAAAGACCACATGCATTTGCTGAAGACTTTGAGGCCAGCACTTGTTTTTACTTCGACAACCTTTAATCTGCATTACACTTGATGCTCAATTACGCAAATATGTGGCGATTTTCAATTTTACTCTTCCAGGCGTCTCTTTGCGATTGAAACTCATCGCAGCTGTTAAAAACAATCAGCACATTCAAATCGCATTTATATCGCATCGTATTTCCTCTCATGATGTTTTCTCTTCTTTGTATGCTATTTGTATTCCGTTATGCCATTTGCTTAATCACCTGCAACTATTTATAAAGCAGGTGTTTATCACTTTCTGCACATTAACAATTTCCCGACAGGGGCACAGCAACCTGAGAAGTGTATCCTGCTCCTAAAATGGTAATACACTGTTTATTGATCACACAAACACACACTCTCTTGCTGCCTTTTTCAGCTCAGGTCTGTCTTATTCCTCCTTGTAGGCGTCACTTGTTCTAAAAGGCAAAATGCATCATCTTCTGTTCTATTTTAAATGTCTAAACCAGTGCCGGTACATCTATGAAACATTGCTGTCATAGTCGACTACTTTCAGCTCATTGTCTGTTGTCCAATAATTTGATTTTGCTCTTCCAATAAAATGTCATGTGCTGCATGGTAAAGGATCCTGATTCAATTGCCTCCTTACCTGGTGGACTCAGGCTCGGAGCAGAGAATGACTAAAAGTTTCAGGGGAGCGAGTGCATCAGGAATGCTTAGCTATCACAAACGCATTGCAAGTGGCTCTGAGCGAAAGCAGAAAGGATGCAATAAATAAAGACATATAGACAGAGAGAGAAAGAGAGAGAGACAGAGAGTACTTTGTCTTTCATCTTCTTTACTTTGTATCCTTTTAAAGCAACTCTGTATTGCTCTCTAGGGTGTGCTTCGCTTTCCAATGGTTTTGAAACATTTAACGCATTGTGAGCTGAAAACAATTATTAATCACTACTACTGAAACAACTATTCGATTTATTGCACCCTTCCTCACCACTAGGAGCGGTGAAAATCGCATCTATTTTCTTTGTACATGTGGGCGTGCAGGCCAAGACTTTATAGCAAAGTCACGAAATGGCTGTATGATTGTATGTAGTATTTTATATGTTGTCAAACAAACATTTTGGATTTTCTTCTTCTCACCTTGTACAGTTCTGACCTCACATACACCTTGGAGCTATCTGCTTAGCAGCTTGCGACTCAGTCAGAGCTACAGGCACTTTGTCATCCAACATTGGCAACAGTCTCCCGTTAACTCAAATCTTCTCCTCTCTTCTCCTCGGCTGTGGTGAGTGTAATTTTTTTCATACTTTCACAGTCCATTTGGAATTCCATGGCTGGTAACTTGAGTTGAGTTCCCTCTATCCTTGTGAGCTATCACTTCTGTACAGTCTGTGACAAACTTTAGCTGTTGCTAATATGAGCATCGCCTGCTTATGGACATTACTTGGAGGCATGCCTTTTCAGGAAGTCTGTGCTGCTGCTACCTGGGCACCATTGTGAACCTTCCTGAGATTCTGCAAGGTTAACAAGGCTTCTCCCAGTGGGTTAAAAAAATAACACATCTTTTAATGTCTGTAAAAAATTACTGACATAACATAATTGAATGAAACTAAACTAATAATCACCGACAATCCATTTCTTTTTTTCCCCCCATATGTGCTCGCTAATTTAGTCATGGTCACTTCCCACCCGTCAGGCAGGTCTCCCATCATACGACAGCTACCAACCTGGCAGGGTGAAGGCTAACACCTTCAGGTGTCCTCCAAGACACTTGAAGCCAGCCAACCACATCTTTTCGAACTGCTGCTCATGCAATGTCAGGGGGCAGCGTAACACAATCAGGGGAAATGTTTCATTATTCCCCTGGTAATAAGTGGTTTAAACTGCAGTAAATAAATAAATAATGATCCTGCAATGTTCTAAAACCGTCTGCTATAGTAATTATTTGCTTCACAATGTTATTTGAACTTTGCCCACACAATGTTTGCAGTAAAACAAAAACCATTATTCTAAAATCTAAAATGTTACATTATAGAAATATGTTCTTAAATCAAACAGAAAAAACTCTCTCTGTAGCATTCAAAACATGTTCTGTACCCTAAAAATGTTAGCTTAGTATATGGAAATGATTTGTACAAGCACAACACTCTCAGCCACAGACTCAGCCACAGCAACTCACATTCAATATAAGTTACTTGATAAAAATACCATTAATAATAAAAACATTAAGTGATATTATGTGTCTTTTCTGTCTCACTGTGACATTCTTACCTGAATTTAAATGAGCTTTCTGCCTGCTCAAATGCATCACCAGTCGATTAATTTATTTCTAGGATAGACATTAAAATGTCAGTTGTTCTCGTCGAATATGTGTATCATTATGAAGCATTTTTCCCAGTAACCTGAGTCTAGAAAACAGAGGGATAGCTATGCATTGCTATATGCTTAATTTCTCAATAAATCATGCTTTACTTTTTACCCTTTTTTCCCCCCAGAGCCGTCGCTTTCCAGTATTTGAAACGGCTTTGTCCTCTAGGGCTCAGTATGCCACGAGACTATAACTGCTTTTAAACAGCAGTTATTCCTAAAACAGTTTTCGCTTCATGAAGCAGACACTGGGAGACAGAGAGAGGAGAATAGTGTGTGTGTGTGTGAGAGAGGATGTTAACAGTCATTTCTAGATGCATGGGCACAGATTTAACATGGCAGATCTGGAGGCCAAGCGGAACATCCGTCACTCCTGAATGTGTCAGGCCTTCACTCACTGTGTTAATTTGCTCTCTAGGGACTGCTGGGAATGTATGGCAGGGACCAAGTCATGGCCAAGTCACTTTATGGGTCGTCACAGGTCGTTTCAGCGTCTGAAATGAGAAGATGAGAACAGGAATAGATCTGGCTTGAAATTTATATGTGTGTTTGTGTATTTGAAAGTGAAATAAGCCAAAACAATTGGGTGCACATATTTGCCTGTTAAATTAATTTGGATTTGGGATTCCAATGGGATGTTTTGGGATGTTTTAAAGTTAATCTTTAAAATTTGGGAAGCATAGGTGTAATAAACCATATGCTAGTCAGTCCCTTCTGTTAAATCCTGTACTGTACTCCACTGAGTAGGTCATATGATTCAGACAAAAGCTTACAAATGTGCTTACTGACACAAAAACCCATAGCTTACATGATACTGCCACCAGAAACAAGGACTGATCACAAAGAACATCTGAAACAGTAAATAACTAGCTGTGTTAATTGAATATTGTTGGGATAATATATCCATAAGCACAGCTAAGAGATGCTAGCTAGCTAGAGACAACAGTGCATCTATGGTAAAGAAACCTACTGTATCATAAACAAACAAGATTGAGCAACTTTTCCCTTGCATTTGTACGGTTAACATTTTTGCAACCTCTTGACTGTAACAAAACACTGATACTGGAGACTCCTTCCAAAAATGTCCGTAAATCCGTAAATGTCTCCTTATAGAAAACTTCACCATACCAACAATTATACAGGTTTGATATGGTTTAATTGTGCTAACAATTTTTTATTTATTAAAGAACGATATCATAGGTTTTTTTTAATCTGTTTATAGTTAGTGTTGTGGAATGTCTACGAAACAAATTTCCTGTTATCACTTACATTACAGCAGCTATAAACAGTGTTTCCCACAGCAGCCTCTTTTTTCCCCTCTCTTAGAGTTAATAAGACAAAAAACACACCTAGTCATGTTACCGAGAATCCACAATGCACAAAGGAACACTTACAGACTGTCACAAAGTGCTGACACTGGAGACTCCTTCCGTGTGTCTCTTGTCAAATTAATTTTGGCAGCTACATAGCCTAGCTAGGGATAACCATTGTTCGGTAACATTTGAAAACTAGCTGACTAGTTAAAGATTTGGCAGCGTACATAATGGTTTTAAAGAAATTAAAAAATGAAGCCAAAAATCAATTAGCGCACTAATTACAATTACAAATGACTATTAGAAAATGCAATGTTTTTATGACTGAAACTTGAATTTCATTTAAAGGTTAATCAATTCAATAACTGCCACCAGCATTTTTCGATCCAGATTAATTATACGGCAAGTTATTTTGGGCCTTTCAGCTGATCCCATTAGTAACTCTTCAGAAAGGGAATTCACTTTGTAAGAACGTTACATGAGCATTCTTCCTTCAAAGTCTGTGTAGGCTTTAAGTGCAGAATGTCATTTGGACCACATCGTTCATATCCATAAACATGCTCATAACCCTTTCACCTCAGGCATGATTTGTGATCAGACATGATTGATTTGGATTCAGTTTGACCCAGGATGATCACTCTGAATATTTTCCCTGAAGGTTACAATCTAAAATTTTACAGTCCAAACTTCCCTGACCTGAATTTTCACACCTATGTGGAAATAGCGTGACACATTTTCTAATGCTCTGTTTTTCTTACGCATGAATTTTCAAGAGCTCAATTTTCAAGATGTGAATTCAAACCAAATATTTAGGGAGGTAGTTAGAACATGTGATAAAACAGATACATCATAATTGATGTATATATCTATATATATATACAGTCATGTGAAAAAATTAGGACACCCCATGAAAGCCTGTGTTTATTTTTAACATAGTTAAACATGTGGACATTTCATCTTCATTTTAACAATACTGAGAGATTCAGGTAATATAACTAGACAAATGAAACCAAAGAAAGACTTTTTAAAATGAACTGTAAAATGTAATAAAAAAAAACCAATTTATTGTGAGGAAAAAGTAAGGACACCCCCACATTTATTTGTACTTAAAATCGTTAAAATTACCTACAGGTGTATCACATCAGGTGCAAATTATTAGAACGTCATTACAGAGCATTTTGAAGGAGGCTTGCCTTATTTACACCTCAGAAATTTAGTCTGGTTTGCTCTTAATTGTTGAAGTGAGAGGTATCACCATGGTAAGATCCAAAGAGCTCTCTGAGGCCTTCAGAAAGAAGATTGTTGATGATTATGATTACTCTCCAAAGAATTTGTAATCAGCCATTCCACTGTCTGGAAAATCATTTACAAGTGGAGAACATTTAAAACAACTGCCAACATGGCCAGGTCAGCCGTCCAAGCAAACTCACCCCAAGAGCAGATCGCATGATGCTTAAAGAAACCTCCAAAAACCCTAAAATATCATCAGGGGCCTACAGCAAGCTCTTGCTACAGTTGATGTCAAAGTACATGAATCTGAGAGAGACTGCACAACTTTTAATTATCACCTAATCAACTCGTATCGTGACCAGCTGCATCACACCACCCCATCACTGATTATTTGCCATCAGTAAACTGCTTACTTAATACCTTTCTTTTGTCTGAAGCAAGTTCTGCAAATTGTAAACAAGAATACAGCTTATACAAAGTGCATAAAGTTTATACCACAGGAAGTACAATTCATTTTAATCACAAATTTGGGAAACATTTGGGATAAAATGACTTTGTTGTGTCGTGGAAGGGGCATTTTAAGCAGCACATTGCACAACTCAGACACACAAATCATAAGAAGATAAGATAAGACAGATAAGAAGAGAAACAGAGAAGAAAGAGCCAGATGAGATAGAGAGAGAGACACACACAGAGAGGGAGAGAGAGTGTGTGTGTGTGTGTGTGTGTGTGTGTGTGTGTGAGAGAGAGAGAAACAGTAAAGAGAGCAAGACTGAAATGTAAGACAGAGAGGCGAGAGAGATAGACACAGAGAACAGAGAAAGAACAGAGAGAAAGAGAGACAGATACATGAGAGAGACAATCAAAAGAGGAAGAGAGAGAAGGAAGACAGAGACAGGAGAGCTATCCAGGTGTTAAGGGCTGATGGGAAAATTAACACAGATGGCACACATTATAGAAAGGGTTCATTTCTCCATCTTCTGAAAAAAAAACTGGAAGGAGTTTGGCTTTCAGCCAGCCAGTGCTCTGGAGTACACTGACAGAGCAATGGTGAAGTGGGCAGGAAAGAAGGAACTAGATGTCCAGAAGTGGCCCCAAGTCCTGTGATTAAAAAAATCTGCTTAACTCCGGTGGCAAAAGCTGGTGATTTCTGTCCGTCACTGTTGCCCAAATAACTCGGCACAGCTTGTGCAATTGTGTAAGTACCAGATGGGCAGATGTAGTCCTATCTTGAGTAAATGGAGATTTAGCCAGAAAGACTACTGGCAGAATGAGCTTCCAGATGGGTTTCATCAAAGGAATGTGCTCGAAATGAAAGTTTTAGTGTTGTTATTATATTGTTTATCATTGTTTCACTTTTTTTTTTAAATCTCTTAAGATGAATGTACCAGCTGTGGTTTGTTAAAAGGAGACATAATTTTTTAAATACATTTTTTGTTTTCTGTTGTATTTGAATTATTTTACATTTTAATGGTATTGGTTGCTGTCCCTTACAGAAAACTCATATGATCTTCAAATGAGTCACATGTGAAATTTATTTATGTGCTGTTTAGACACTTCACATGTTATGTTTCACAAATTTTACATGCTGTTTTATTATACATGTTTCATTTTTATTTCATTTTTACATGCGTTTTTTTTTTTACATGGCTTTATTGTTTCAAATTGACAGATAATCAAAGGCAAAGTGCAAGAGATTGTTTCTGTGTGTGTGTGTGTGTGTGTGTGTGTGTGTGTGTGTGTGTGTGTAGTTGAAATGCTATGCTCTATAAATTTTATATAGAGAACAGCATGAATGTTAACACTGTTTCTTCTGTTCAGTGTTCAAAGTTAAATGTTTAAGCTTCAGTCTGCTGTAAGGGGACACTGCTGTGTCTGTCCCACACCACAGTAAAGAAACATGGTTCTCCTGACCTTCATTATTTTCTGTTTCATAAATCTTCTCTAAGCTAAAAATACTGATACTGTGTGGATTGTATTGTGCCTCCTTGGATAAAAGTATCTGAAAAATGGATGGATGGATGGATGGATGGATGGATTGATATGTGATAGATGGCTGGATGGACAAATTAATGAATGGATTAATTAATTAATGGATGATGATGATGATGATGATGATGATGATGATGATGATGATAGTGGTGGTAGATGGATGAATTAATGAATGGATGGATAGAAAGACGATAGATAGTTGGATGCATGGATGGATGAATGGATGCATAGATAAATTAATTAATGAATGGTGGGCGGATGGATGATGGATGCATGGATATGTGATGGCTGGGTGGCTGGATGAATTAATGAATGGATGGATGGAGGATGGATGCATCTAAATATTGATAGATAGAGAGATGGTAGATGGATAAATAGACGCATGGGCAGATGCAGATTCTTTTTTTTGTTTTTTGACCCACAAGGGTTTGGCAAGCAAAATACTGTCGTTTCACTGACCTGTCCAAAACCATGATGAAATTATTTGGAAATGCTAAAATCCTATAGCAGTAAAGATCTACATTGTCCTGTGGTGTGACTATTTAAATATGTGGCATATTAGTGAGATTTTACAGGGCCAAGCATCCCACTGGGTACTCAGATGGCACCTGCTGCTTCAGGCTGAAGCACCAATCAGTAGGAAGACTCGCTCTGTCACCTCCATCCCTGTGCCTACTCATGTGAGGACTGCAGCAGGCAGTTGGAAAAAGAGCTGCAAATATGTAACAAAGGGGAAAAAAAAAACAAAGTTCATGAAATGCAATGAATTCTGAACAAGCAGAAAGGATGGATGGTATATGGATGCATGGATATGCGCAAGTTAACTGGATGTATGGTTTAATTTATTCATGTATGGATGGATGGATAAGAGAATGGCATAATGGCTGATAGATGGATGCATGAAAGGATTGATGGATAATGGACTAATTTATAAGTGGATGGTAGGCTGGCTGGCTGGATGGATGGCTGGCTGGCTGGATGGATGGATATATGGACAAAATTAAAAATGAGCATTTACGTACGTTTTGTCAGCACAGCTTGCCCAGTATACTATGTTTAACTTTTTGACTAAAAAGTGTTTGACCTACAGAATACATTGTGGCCCAATTATAATTAGTCAGCATGCCTCATGGGAGAAATGAAAAATCTACACGAACAAATGACTCACTGAAAATAGGTGTAGAACATTTTTCACAGTCATTATTGTCATTATTGTATTTAGTGGAGCGTAACTGAAGAGATGCAAATGCGTTACTTCATTTGAGAGCCATTGCACAGCCGTTCACTAAAAGAAAACAATGCAGAAAATTATGTGAGCTGACTGCTACAAATCTGAACTGGTCATCAAATAAAAAAAGAAAGTATTTTAGATCATTCGTTTTACACGCTATACAATTATAAAGTTCTTATCTGACCTGATAAATTTGACCCCGTGCACAACCCAAATTTGGTGTGACAACCAACTAATCTTGTGTCAGTGCAGTTCCCCTGATTTTACTAGCAGATTACAGGGCTTCAGATGTACACAACCCCTGCCATCTCACACAGTAATGTATGCATTGTTTTTTATTTAATTTACATAATATGAAAAACAGAAAGAAATATGTTAGACAAACAACCAGAATCATGATTAATGTCCCAGTACAAGGAGAGGACTCCATTTCACGGTCCTCAAACGCTCGTTCCAGGAATACGGAACAGGGTTTCTGAAAATCCTCAGATATCACAGTGTGTCAGACAGAGTTCAAGTGTTGCGTTTGGATGTGTCCCAATCTAAATGTCCTCCTTCACCAAAACCGATCTCACATCAGCAGCTGAACAGGACTTCTAACATGAATAACACAAAATCATCCACATAGTCTCCAGATAACTGTAATGGAACTAAAGGTGTAAGGCATGTGCTTTTAAAACATTTGAGCACCTTAAAAGATTAAGTTTTTAAATCATCCAATCTGGTATCTCTGCTGTTTACACAACCTGTCCTTGCACTCTGAGAGCAGTCATAACATCAGTATCTCAGTTATTCTTTAGCGTCTCATTTCCAGTGATTACTGGGACTTCCAAGTATAGAATAGGACAGTCGTTTATGCTTTTGGCTTGCATCCAGTATAAAGATGGCTAACAGTTATATCCTCTTCTGCCGCTTTCGTGCAAGTAAGCATTGCAAGAACTATAACCATATCACTATAACTGTCAGACTACATGTCAGTTAGCTTTACTGCTATACAAAGGCTGCTAATTACATTTCCAGCTTTTTATGTTGCACTTTTATGTTAACCTTTGTTCAGAGGGCAAAATAGGGTAATTTCCTGTTTTGTTTTTTTTTACTAATTACATTTTTACTGTCCCAAAATTTACGAACTGCACACCAATGACTACTCACTTAATAGCTCATGGTTTAAAAATGTTTCATTTTGCTAAATAAACTAAACAAACTATGATATCGCTATTATTTCCATATTGTTTCTATTTTTTGTTGCCTTGTTGGAACACAATCTTTTTTTTTTGGTGAAAATTTTTTGTATGTCTTTGTGTCCCAAACACTGTAGACTGGGGGTTACGTTTGTTCAGTTATTGAGTTCTGTTCAGTTATTGAGTTCTCCCCAACAAGAGACAGAGAAAGCTCAAATTTCATCAGCGAGTAGAGAATTTATTACTTTGAAAGATGACATGCAGCTTTTCTTGATATTGTTGCTATTTTATTTACACGAAAGCTATATTATACGAAAGCCGGCGTCTACACCACGAGGGGGCCTGAACAAACAAGCTACTTATTTTTGCTAAAAATAAACAAATCAGTGCAATAAATCTGAAAATGCATAATCTGTACCTTATTTAATATTATATAAGGTTGTACTCATTCTTAACATGCACTTCCATGTTAGTTTATGCTCTTAGCTCAGCTCAGATTATTGATTCTGGAAGTGCAGCATGGAAGCTCGTATCCATCACCAGAGCCTTCTTTGGTTGGAGGATGCTGTGTCTGCAGCAACATCTGGAAGGCTTATAATGACTCAGGAGTTGAATTGCATCAGTAGCAAATAAAAACTAGGTTAGAAAGGCACTGAATGCACTCTTTCACACAGTGCTGAATTCACAATGGAATTGATGATGCTACAGTGCAAAGATTTTATTTAAATTTTATTTAGTTTTAAAGGACTACAACAATAACAATCTATAAGAGCATAGTGTTCTACAATGTGCAAGTGACTGTAGTCTTACATGTTGCCAGACTAACCAAGTACATTTATCCCCTCCTGAGTGGTGCAACAGAAAAGCATTCGCACCAGAAGATTATCAGGAGATGACAAGTCCAAATGCCAAAGTCTTTTGTGGTTGGGAGTCCAAAAGAGCAAAACTGGTCTGTGGGTTGGAGGGATAACATTAGTCCAGGGATGTCCAATCTTATCCACAAAGGGCCAGTGTGGGTGCAGGTTTCCTTCCAATCAAGAAGGAGCCACAACTGACTCCACCTGTTTAATCAGTTGACCTTGGCTTTCAGTAGACTCAGGTGTGGCTTTTTCTTGGTTGGAATGAAAACCTGGACCCACACTGGCCCTTTCCGGATAAGATTGGACACCTCTGGATTAGTCTGTCCCCAGCCAATCAGAATGACACTACCCAATTGTGGGTATCTGTGAACTCATGTATGTGTAAGGGGGTAGATAGAGCTTTCCTCTGAGTGTGATTACCTGCCCTGTGACATGCCCTGTGCAGTGGCTGGCTTCACATATCTCAGAGGAAGAATGTTTTACCCTCCCTTCACCCTTCCAGGTTGTTATCGGTCAAGTGATAGAGAGATATAGCAAGTGAGTGGGAAGATAATGACCAATTTTGAAAAAAAAGGGGTAAAAAAAAGGGGTAAGAAAAGGAAAAAAAATCCTTAATCCAAAATGAAAGGCAGACACAACTCAAAAAAGTGAGTAAGGCTTCACAAATAGACAACGGTACAGAAGGGCATAAAAGACAAACTAATCAAGAACCGTACTGAGAACAGGTGCACAAACTAGGAAACAGACCAATGACAGGACAGGGATGGAGACAAGACCAGAAACCAAAACAAAACACTTCAAAATTAAGGCACCTGCATCGCTTGCCATGCTGAAAAATACACCGTACACTGAGGGGATTCATGACACTTCTATATAACCCTTAAGTAAGCTTATGTGAAAATGGACAGATGTGTATCGTATTAAAAGACATAAATGATGCTTTCTGACCTGCACCAACGTGTATAATCTATTCATTCTAAATCCCCTCCAGGCTAGTCTAACTCATAGTTCATAATTTTACTGACATAACACTGTTTGAGCAGTGCAAATAATCATAGTGAGACAGCAAAAACCATTTCCAATTCCATCATGTGTGACGTCTCCAGTGTTATGACCGGAGGGTTTTGAGGGCAGCCAACTTGCTCTTGTCAAGACATGTTTATTACTAGCAAGTGGGTTGGTGACCTGAATGCTGAGATCTGCAAGGTCCCTGTGCTAACATTAGAATGGCGCATCAGACACAAATGGCAGGTTGATGCTTTTATGAGCTGTAACTCCTCCCTGAGTACCAAAATGACCTTCAGTTGGAAAATTATTGCTTTGTTCCTTTCTGATTTAACTGAAATGATGTGCTTTCAGTGGGCTTCCTTCCTTCTGCGTTATAAATAGTGCATTGATGCCTGCTGCTTTGTGCTTGTGCTTGTGCTTTTGCATGTGTGTGTGTGTGTGTGTGTGTGTGTGTGTGTGTGTGTGTGTGTGTGTGTGTGTGCTGTGTGGGAAGAAGGTGCCACAGTGCCAACTGTCAGTTCAAACTCTTCATTAGTGTTATATTGATTTCTACTGGTGAATAACAGTTGAGAGTTGGACCCAGACCCGTTCCCTTCCAAAAGATTACTCTGTCAAATACTTCCTTCTCTTTCTTTGGTTCCTGGTCCAATGTGACATTTTCATTCTCCAGGCAACATGTCATGTTCGCCATTACTAGACTCATTGAACTGAAGTGAGATCAGCACAAGAGTGAGTCACAGAAAGAATGAACTCTATAATTTCCTGTGACTCAGTAATATCTTTTAAGCACTAGCCAAAACTTCTGAAAAATACAGGAGTCCTGATTGGTCTGTATGCAGGAAGATAAAACTGATTTGGTGTGATTAAGTTGCAATTAGTTAAAGGTGTAATTATTTTTTTACCCAGTTTTCTCCCCTAATGTTCCTCATTACCTAACAGCCACTAATTCACAGTAGGTGAGGGCCTGTGTGTGGCTCACGAACATGAAGAGATGGTTTTGGATTGGCTATGAAACAGAAGTAGGTTATCAGTCCCACACATAAAGCATAAAAGTCTTAACATGGTGAAATTTTGGACATTTTCTGTTATATACAGTTTTGAAGACTACTGTATGCGTTCTTGAACTGTCTGCTTTGCCCTTTGCATTTTCTCAGAGACAGAACTGCAACATGAGCTGCTCTTTTTTTTTATATTATTAACTTAAGAGAAGGAAAAGAGAAGGAAAAGGGCAAGGCCGGTGAGGGAACAACTGTTTATACATGCTATAACAAAAGTGATAACAAGACATAATTTCTCTCTACAACATTACACTATAGTACAGAGTGTCATTCTTTAATAAATTAAAACTTGCAATAGTTGTGTTTATCGACACCTCATTCTCCTTCCTGTACGGGAATATCGTCCAACCAATATTATTGAGGCGAGATGTAGCCCGGTTATCACCCCACCTTGTCATTGATTATTTTCCTATAACAGCACACCACCAAGTGTTTTATTCCTTACATATAAAAGATGTTCGTTAAAACCTAGAAGCAGAATCTGTAGAAAACAAATGGCTGAAGAAACATGAAATGATACACCCCGGGACATTCTGAGTCAGTGAAATTAGAATATACAGAGGGTGAGTCGGGCCACTCAGGTCATAATCTCTTGTTTGGCTGAGAATTGTCAGAAGCAATTTTAGATGAAGCCTTTTATGGATGTATGCGACCACATTTACAGCAAGGGCAGAACAGATATCCTGTTGTGTAGAGACTCCAGTTATTATACACAAAGTGGGACTGGGTAGAAGTATAACTTTAGATAAACTCGAGTCTAGATAAGATTGACAAGCTTTTTCCCCATTTATTTTCATCTCGTACCTAGCTGTGTGACAATCTCTGCCACAGCTAACACCAAACAGAGCTAAGTTTGAGCTGTAGCAAATGCAGCTGTAATAAATTATGATAGAATGATTATGAAAGAATTCGCTTTTTCTTACAGACTAAAAGATTGTGTTCTTATAGCAAGGTATAAAAGAAGAAAAGGGGTGGTATGTGGTGAAAACACTATAGAAGACTAAGAGTAAACAGTTTTATAAGCAAGACAGATAGATAATAAATAATAAAATACGAATGATGATGATTTACTTATTTAAAAACCCCAGAACCTAAAATTACGCATTAATATGAGAAGTCATGCAAAAAATCAATCGAGCTAACATTCAAAGCAATGCAAACTTATCTAATCTTCTCCCATGATGTTTCCTATGTTTATTTACAAGGTGAACAAGGGTCATACTGAGAATCCGTGTCATTTCATGCTTCTCTCTTAAGTTTAAATCCAGGATTATGGTTAGAAGGACAGCTAGATATTTATCTTGTGCTACAATATAAGCTGATGGGATTTCTGGTAAAGCCAGTCTACAAAATTAACAATTTTTTATACTTTCTCATAAAATCTTATATAATTTCCCTATTTAACAGAGATCATCAAGGCGATCTTGCTTTCAAAGCTTCTAATAGTAAGTAGAGATTAATCTGCCTTGACAGCACAACCATTCTGAATATCAAATCACTGACCTAAGGTGACACGTCATTGACCTTCGATGTCTTTGTCTTTCTGTAGGAACAAAAAAAAGTTCCAGATAGCATGTCAGCAGTTGATCTGAGGATGGTAGTGATTCCCAAGGGACACGTTTTCCCAAATTTCCATTATCTGGAAGGAAGCCATTTCTCAGCAGTGGGAACTGAGCAGTTAGTCACAAGGTCAAATTCAAACAAACCGCAATACAATACAATTATAGCCATCTTGTAGCAACTATTTAAAGCCTTTAATAAGAAGCTGCTGAAAAAGTGTGACAGCTAATGATGGCATATTTCACAGCCATCTAACAGAGGTAAACATATTTTATCTATGTTTTAGTGAATTTGGTATATAGTGAGTGCCATTTCGAAGAGCAAAGCAGTGTCTCTGCCTGCCTGTCAGTCATGCTGTTTGTTAGTTGAGAGAACTCCTTCACTTCCATTAGCATTCAGACGATCGTGTGCTTTGGAGGAAGGGATTTTGAGGGAGCTTGAGTTTCAAAACCGCTAGTTATTAGGGGCATCAGTGCTACTGGGCTGAAAGGGTTGTTCTTGAAAGGGTTAGAATAGAAGCTCAATAAATGAGAAAATAGTGTTCTTCATTTCACTGAGCCAAGTTTTAAAACTAGCAATGGCTGGTCATAATATTGACTGGGAGGACTAAAAAAAATTCTACAACCTTTCTGGACTTCGGCAATACTGTTATGATACCATTAGGGTTGAACGGAAAGATAGAAAGATAGACAACACTACTCATCAAGTGTTTCAAGTTCAATAAATCAGGTAATCATACCGTGTCGCTTCTGAAAAGCAAGCGTAGTAAACAGAAAACAGCCCTTTCATTCAAACACAAAATTTACAGTACTGTTATTTGGCCCTTTATGTAATTTGTACATAGTTTGGACAAGATTTGCTTAATCGATTTACTCCTAGTTTCTCCAAAGCCATTTTGAAAAATCACGTTCGTGTTTATTAAATGCTATTGTATTTCACATGCACCTTCTCAGCCATTGGTGATGATGTGTTATGGATATGCCTACTGTATAAAGCACACTTAAATAAATCAGAGAAATCAGCCCCCATCTCTGCTTCATTGGGGGCAGTCGTGGCCTAATGGTCAGAGAGTCGGACTTGTAACCCGAAGGTGAACCTGAAGGTNTAATGGTCTGAGAGTCGGACTTGTAACCCGAAGGTGAACCTGAAGGTGGTGGGTTCGAGTCTCGGGTCCAGCAGGGACCAGCGCTCTCTGCCACCCTCAATACCACCACTGAGGTGAGACCCTTGAGCAAGGCACCGATCCCCCAAGTGTGTGTACTTGGATGGGTTAAATGCAGAGCACAAATTCCGAGGATGGGTCACCACACTTGGCCACAAAGTCACTTCACTTCAC
>CM074952.1:23139058-23167442 GCA_037577455.1 Pangasius macronema
TGTTTTTGGCTCCACAAAGGTAAAATATAATCAGCTTTAAGCCATTTGTTAACAGCAAATAAGACGATTAATCAAATTAGGCTTTATTTTCATGTACTGTAAACTTAAAACCCATTCCCGGCTGAATCATTTCTCATCCACTCAGCTGGAGTCTCAGTATTTTGAAAGCTGCGCAGTTTTTATGTTGAATACTCTAGGCCTTAGACTAACAGTCACTAAGCCACTAAAGCACCAGCTCCTGGATCACCAAATCTGTCTTTAACCCTGTTATGTCAGATCTCTGTGACCTCCTCATCTGTTATGTAAATTGAGAAAGGATGTAACAATTACACGTCCTAATGGAGAGAAGGAACAGTCCAGCGGCAGTAGCCAATTTTGCCCAAACAAGTGAATCAATAGGACGAAGCACATGGACAGGAAATGTCAATTATAGGGGTACTTGTTTCACTTGAAGAATAGACTTTTCACTTAAATACACAGGTCAGATCAATAAGGTAATTCTTTTGAAAAACAGCAGGGCATTATTTATTAATACTTGGTCACCAAATTTTATGCTACAAAGGGTTTCACCAGAGGAACAAACCAAAGAACCTTTAAGAGTCCTAGATTTAACAGAAGTCAGTAATGTGGCAGGAGGATGATCATTTTTGCCAGCTCTGCACTTAGAAATGTACAAAGGGTTTTGTGAGAATTAATCTATTTAAACATAATGTCAGATTGCATGACACCTCCAGTGATAAACGTTATACAAAGTTACACAAACTGTTAAACGGATTAGTCTCTTTTGTCTCAGAAAATCATGTTTCATTCCACCTGTAACTAAAGTAGAAAAGCTGGAAATTAACATGAAAAAAAAAACCTGCCAGAAATCTTTAAGTGGAGAAATCAGATGACACTATGGGTGAATTACATTAAAAAGAAATTCCATTAATCAATTCCATGAATCTTAAAGCCCCTGGCAAAGCGATTGTGTTAAATGAAAATGACCAGGTGATGTTTTTCCAATCTTTTAATTTCAGAGATCCTGTAGCCTCAGATTCATGTTCTTAACAGGAGTGGAACCTGATCTGTTCTTCTGCTGTTGTTGTCCATCTGCCTCAGGGTTTGATATGTTGTGCATTCTGACATGCTTTTCTGCTCACCATGGTTTTAAAGAGTAGATATTTGAGTTAACAGCCTTTCTGATCCCCATTCTGAGGTTTGATGTGAACATTAACTAAAGCTTTTGACTTGTATATGCATGATTTTACGAATTTTGCTGCTTCAACATGATTGGCTGAATGGATAATCTCATGAACAAGCAGGTGTACAGGTGTTCCTATTAACATGGCTGTTGACTATATCCTAATTAAAATTTAATTATAACTAAAAGTGACTAAAATTTTGGTTTCTGCTGGTCAGGACTGTGTTGGATAAATCAGACTGCATAATGATTGATAGTGCTATATCTATAGCAACATAAACAACTGGTGAAGTGCTAGTGCTAGTGACTGGAGCTTCCACTAACCTTTTGTTTTTACATGAGTCATGAATGTTGTGTGTTGTGTTGATGCATTTTGTACATATTTCTCTGAGTGTTCTCTGAAAGCAGTAGAATCAGGTAAGCTTTAGGTTTGTGTGCACTCTGCTTTGACTTCTCCCTCATAGCTAGTTTAAAAAGCTACACTGATCAGCAGAGCATGGCAAAGCAACACCTAGTGCCTCTGGTTTAATAAAATACAGGTGTCCCAAAAGTCTCCATACATCCTCTACATGATCGCCATTCCTTTGTAAACACAAATGGAGTCATGTCTTGCACTCACGATGAGCTCGTGTTAACACACCTGATGTTATGCGTGTAACTGCATGTCCATCACAACCTTGCGTCAGCTTCCTGAACCAGCCACGAGAATGATTTCAATTTTACTGTATTCTTGTCGTATTTTTCTATATGTGACTTTTTTTTTTAACTTTTGTTTTATTATACATAATGTATATCTGGTAATGTGTTAAGTTGATAAATACAGCTTGCCTATCTTTTTACAGTACGAGGTGTAGTTCATGATTATCTCAATTGTAGTTAATTCTCTTTTTTACCACTTTACCAACAAAACAAACAAAAAAATGTACGGTGAAGCTGCTACAATAAAACAGCATGTATGAGATCATAACACTTTTAATTAGATGCAGTTTTTCTCACAATTAGCCACTAGAACCAGCATGAGCAGGAATGAAGTCACTTTTTTGCCAAGTTTTTGAGGTTAAAAGGGTAGCCTACATAAGCTGATTGCTCATTCTTATTGGTCCTTTAGTAGGCTTGATGTCACTTTTGCAGTTTTGATGGTAAACTCAGCACAGAAGCGATAAATAACAGTACGAAGCTAATTATGAAAATGTGTCAACGGGGCATTTAAATGAGTATTAATATGAATATAATATATTTGATTTGTTGACTTGTTCTACTGGTGTTAATTCGAGTCTTTTCAGACAGCCAGTAGCTGTTTGTTACTTCCTTTTTCAAAAAAATAAAATAATTTAAAAAATTTAAAAGGTAGTGTAGAAGTATTTATTTTGTAGACAGTCAGACAAAAGACTTGCAACCTAGTTGAAGAGGTTAGCTTGTTGCCATTACACGGTCTTCACACTTCAGTTATATTTGCTGTAAAACTTATGTGACATTATTTAATACAGTGGTTTGGAAATATGTTGGGTTCTTGGAGAATGCTTCCTTCACTGTGACAGAAACCAGGATTTCCACTGGATTTCAGATATCTGCGGAATGGCTAAATATTATACTTACAAGTGCTGTCGAAGATTAAAACCTCAAATCAGCATGGCTTCAATTTGTAAAAGTATATAGGGACATAAAACATCTGGTATAAAGGTGATTTCTAACAGCTGCTACGTGAACCTAAAGGAGTCTGAATGGACCAAATCAGAGTTGATTTGTTTTTAGGTGAAGTTTTTATAATGTTTAATAAAAAGGTGACACTTTTATTACATTTACCATGAATAGACTCTTAGAATGGATTTATTGGATAATTCAGTACTATGTTTGTCAGTTACACCTTGTTAGAGACAATTCTACTTCTAAAACTTTTTTTAGGGCTTCATGATATTACAGATATTCGGCAATCGCAAAACATTAAGGAAACGAAGTGTTCAAAGTAACAGCTAAACCCTGTTCCTGGTCTTCTTTTTAATCCCAATGGACAGGAGTTTGACCTTGAGCAAGTAGATAATAATTTCCTGTCTTATGATTATCCATGCATGATTTCTATAGTTGTGAATGGTTTAGCATTTATTTAGCAAACTTACATGGAAAATTGGGTCCAATTTAAACCATGATTGGTTTTGAGATAGACATTGAGGGAAGAAGGGCTCGTGTATTCAAAACCGTGTGCACTTTGCTCTGAATGACGACTATACAGAATGTCCATAAAACGAATTTCGCAAGTTGATTTATGCCTGATTTACCTTTCTCACAGTGATTGGGATGAAAATTGCCCCTCCGGAGGCCCAATTGTAGACTGAAACCTTTCACAAGTCAATCTTAAGCCTTTGATTTTGATTTTGTGACCTGCGGACTGATCTGAAAGCGGGTTTTTAAAGGCAGTATATTAGCTCTGGGGTGTGTAAGGTGGCTACCTCCAAAATGACATGAATGTGATGGGAACAATAGAGCCGACTTCCCAGGGTCCTTCTGTGAAAGGAGCGCTTTTGCATTTTCAGCAAGCGGGAAGGAGGTCCATAGAGACAGGCATCACCGTGTTTCTTTTATGCACCCGCCATACTTCACTTAGATTTTCTTATTCACATTTTATACCACAGAGCTGTTGAATTCTCAATTCTTTCAGAAGTCAGAAGGTGCTGATTTTTTTTTTTTTTTATAACAGCAGCGCTGATAGTAGTGCCAGTTATAATTCTAATTACAGGTTTCTATTAGTGTTGGTTATTATAGTTAGAAATTCTCAGCTCATTCACAGGGGCTTGTATGGCAGATCCACTACACAATCTAATAAATAGTTGTTATTTAACAAAGAAACACATATAATCGATATGGTGAAGTTGACCTTTATTTAACATCTACAGAGTCTAAAAGACTCTCCAGTAAGGGAGGGGAGGAGAGTTTTCTGCCACTGCCAATGTCTTTTTTTATGTTCAAATGAGAAAAAAGTGAGGCTAAAACAGCTGAAACATAAGAAGAGTTATAATATAAGTGACAGCAGGAAGTAAAGTGTTGTGGACATTTCATAACATTAAATGTAACTATAAATAGATTTTTTTTTTAAAAAATGATGTCATTCTTTAATTATTAAAAACTGTAATCATTGGCAAATTGCTGTGATATAAGAGGCATAAAACGCCTCTGGACATGCCTTTATTGGTAAATAATCAACTTCATGGTGCTAATGCATGACATCACCAAAGAGTTTGAATTATTTTCCAAAACACACCCAAGTCTTTCATTCATTACTCATGAGGCTTATTCCATAATACAGGGTGTCCCCAAAGTCTTCATACAGGTCTTCATTAACACTTTTTAGCAAAATGTCTTCCAAAATTGGTCATACTTAGTTTATTTATTTATTTTCAGATCATCTTTAAGAATGCCTCTGACAAAAGAAGAACATATTGAAATCATTCTCATGGCTGGATCAGAAAACCGTCGCAAGGTTGTGATGGACTTCAACAGGAAACATGAGAAGCACATCACACACAACACCGCTGACAAACTTATTGGAAACAGTACCTTCTGACCTTCACAACGCCTGGTTGGCTCTTCGACTGCAGGTGAGTACTTCTGTGTTTGTTGTACCACGACGCAAACATAGTCCCCTGTGTATGGAGACTTTTGGGACACTCTGTACTTATTATGGTAGTATGAGGTTTGGGACATATACAAGTGAGCCATCAGGACAGCAGGACAACATGCATGATGCAACTGTGAGACAGATTGCTCAGAGTGAGACAGATCATTTACAATGAAAAAAAACAAAACAAAAAAAGAAACAGCTGCTCAGTTTAGGCTTCCTCCTACACCAGGTTGCATTAATGACCATTAATGACTCCTCTTATTGATTCGATTCTTTCTAATAAATCAGTTTCAATCTAACTAAGCCTATATGAGAGTTAGAGGTAGTGTTGTGTAGGCTGTAATTTTGACACCTACAGTTCAAGTACCACACATACGACGAAGAAATTAGAATGAAAACAAAAAAGGAGCCAACGCTGATTCGTTAGAGTCGAAGAATCGATTCGCCTGAATGACTCTTTTAAAAGGAGTCGTTCAAACCTAAACGATTCGTTCTCGAATCTCTTGATAAAGCGCTTTCCGTTTCGAGCGCGCGCTACTGCGAAAAGCCCGTGATACAGAGGAGAGAGAGAGAGAGAGAGAGAAAGAGAGAGAGAGAGCACTGACTACCTGTCCGAGAGGTGAATGGTAAGGCAATGGGAATGAATCTTTTAAATGTTTATATATAAAATTGGTCTACAGACAGGCAACAGAATAATGGTAGTTTTTATGTCGGTGAAACGGTGCACGGGAGCGCGTGCGTTCTGACAGATAGGGAGAGATTATTATTATTATTTTTTTTATTTAGAGATGTGCCGGTTAGATGCTCCTCTGTGCACAGAGCACGGGAACTGATGATGTTTTGGCAGCGATCTGTGGCTTTGCAGTGTGCATGTGTTTTGGAATTCATGCAGAAATCTGACAGATGACAGAAATGGGATTTGGCAAATGTAGGTGGAGTAGACTACAGATTTTACAATTCAAAATGTATTGTTAATTTTATTTTAATTTTAACGAAAATTACCCCCCGAAAAAAAATCAGTGCACAACTCTCAGGCTTAATTTGTCCAATTATAAAACCTAATGGGTTTATTTTCCTTTGCATACAACACAGATGGTTGGTCATTTTATATTTTATATTTTATATTTTATAGTAGCTTGCATCATTTACTTTGATAATGCATCCATGGAGGACTGCATTAGAAATCCGTAGGTGGGAATTAAATGTTTAAACGGTTTACGTGTCGAATTTTTACTCGTGTTTAAAATATTAAACGACATCGTTACGATTGCATGTGTTGCTGATGAATATGACTCATATATATCCTCTCTCTCTCTCTCTCTCTCTCTCTCTCTCTCTCTCTCTCTCTCACACACACACACACACACATACACGTACATACAAATGGCTTCTCATTATAGGTTCCAGTTTTCAGAGTGCTTTTGTTTTGTTGCCCCTAGAATGCATTATTCGCTCCACGTACCGAAAACAGCTAACAAAAGCAGTCGTTAAGGCGAGAATGAGAAGTTTGAGGATGTCAGCGATGCAGCAGCACAGGCTTTGATTCACACTTGATGCCTTCACACGTCCTTGTGGAAGAAAGTGAGAGAGACAGTGTTTGACAGGAGCATCATTTCACGCAGCATCTCGGCTTGTTATAAACAGCCAAACCAACACACACACACACACACACACACACACACAAGCAAATCATGCCATGCTGCGCCATATAAAACTGAAAACCAAATTTGATGGATGCTTCAGGAAGCAACCATCAGCCGACTTGACTGCAGGAGATAAAGCAAAATGTACCAAGTCAATTAGCCTGTTGGTATTGTTACACTGGACATATGGCTTCATTACAGTTATTTACTTTCTAAGATACATTTTAAAAAAAAATCTCTCCGAGCTCTCTTTGTACACCTTATGCGCTGATAGATCTGTTTGAACTGGCGTTGCTAATCACACATTAACAGGTGTGGACATATGCCCTTGCATCAGATCTCAGAATTACTTCTTTTATCCTTTTGTGTGCATGATCAAAAGCAGCAGCTCCTAAAATCTATTCATTTTTATTTTCTCGTAAGGGAGCCAAGGCCGGATGTCAAGAGGGCAATGGTGTGGCCAAGGGTTAAATCTGAACCTGTAAAGCAGGCTTTTCAACAGATTAAACATAATAGTGCGGGGAGTGCGGGGGTCTTTATGCCTTTCTGTCGAAGGTGAAAAAAGTGGAGTTTTATCATTCAACTGGAAATCTCCTTGGTGAACGATGTGGTTAGGCGTGACTCATAGGTTAGGTGTGACAAATTGATGGAAGAAAGGAAACGCAGCTTTAGAAAGGATGAGATGTAATAATATATTTACTTTCAGTCCGACTGGGGATCCATTCATTGACTAACAGCTGTAAATTCTGCTTTTTGGGTAGGACCAAGATATGGATTTGGATGGAGTGAATGTAATTGGACCACGAGTGGTTTTTTCTTCGTCATTTAGGAAGGAGAAATAAACTTGGTGTCTTCATGTGTCATGGATCAAACTACGTGGCTCAGAAAGCTTTTGACTCCACAAAGCAAAGTTTTTTGTTCATGTTTACAGTTTGGAGGATACTTACATTTAGTGATGCATGGATGGCGATCTGGATGTATTTTTTTGATTGATGATGACTATCAGAAACTGTCAAGCTGTCACACATCAAACTGTGCTCTGTGGATCTCGAGAGACAGTACTACTGAATCTTTCTACTTATGTTAATTGGACTATTTAGTGACAAGCATGACGAAAATCTGTCATTTAAATTATGTCTCACGCTCACACCGGCTGCGTGGTCGTTAAAAATGAGTGCGAGATGCCGACAAACGGTACACAAAGTTTTTCACGAGTGCAAAGCAGTGAAGTAAGTGCACAGATATACTGTGTCACATGAGAGCACTTCACTTCTGCGAGCACTGAGCACTGTGACAAAGTCCACATTCTACACATCAAATAACTTGGTGGAAGTGGTTTAGGGTTCTGTCTCTCTAAAGAACTCCTACTTGCGACCTTTCGTGAAGGAGAAACCCATTATTGTAGCATCTAGAAAGAACCAGTAAGGGTGTCCCAAGAACATGGAACCTCTTTTCCTGAGAGTGATGATCGTGCAATTGGTGCATGCTCAATGGAAGTGTCGTCATATTGTCTTTGTGTTTTAGCATGAGATGAAACTTTTTGAAAGCATAATTATACAAATGTGGATGACAAACCTCTTGATACAAAACACCACTTTACTTCTTGCTGTGGTTGGACAACATGGTTTGCATGTGGTCTTATTCTTGCTTTGAAATCAGAGAGGGCTTTTTCGCCATTCCTCTAAAAGTTTGTCTAAGATCGAGTGTTGCTTGTCGCTTCAGGTCAGGTTTGGCTCTTGTTCTTGCCTTCTGTGGTCAAGTTGTATGACGATAAAACTGTTTTACAGTGATTGTTAAAACAGGTCAATTATTGTTTCAGTAACAATACTATACTTTTAAATAGAAAATTTTTTTCCTTTTTAACGAAGGCTGCAGTCTGTTTATTTGGTTTGTGGTGTCCTTAGGGGAAAAAAAAAGCAAAGCATTAGTTTCACAAAATGACCCCCAACACATCACTTCCTGCCTTCAAAGATATTTATGGGAGACATGTGTGACTTGTGCATAGAACAGGACAAAAAATAAATAAATAAACTATGAAGGTTTAGCATTGTTGTCTCATTTCTAGGCTTTCTAAGCTTTCTGTATGGCAGATCTGCTTGCATGGATTCAGCTAATCAAACACAACACATTCCCAGTAATGTGTCTCAATCCTTCAGCTCTCAATGGCACTCTTCATTACCTCCTTCTTTGTGGTTTGCATCGATGCTGACTCTTGACTTTTTTTCAGTGATGGACACATGGCTTAAAAGCTCATTAAACGATCTGCAGTCATTCCAGCCATCTCATAGCCATTGTTAGAATTTTAAAAACCACTTCGTATATGAAGGCTTCTGTGCTTTATGGCAGCTATAAAGAGAAAAATGCAGTTTTTACTGCGGAGTGTTTGCGACATGCTGCATTTATCAGAAATGTGAAGCTTTACTGTTTGCTATTTGCATTCCCAACGTATAGAGACCAAAAACACAGAGCCAGTGCATGTCAGGCATACACACACTCACGTTTGTCTCGCGAGGACCTTCTATTGACAAAATTTTTAATGCAGCTAATTAATGCTACGCTACACAAACCTTAACTTCAGTAACCAAAAGTAAACATTTTGGCTATTTAATTTTTTTAAATAAAAATTGCAATTTTAGTAAAATAAACTGTCAGATATTCCTATACTTTGGTCACATTTGGTCCCCATCAAGGTGTAAAAAACATGACCACACACACACACACACACACACACACACACACACACACACACACACACACACACACACACACACACACACACAATGTTTGGTACCTAAAGCCCAACTCTTTCTTCTTCTTTTCAAGTACATACTTTCTCTTTTTGTAATAGAACCTTTTCAGTAAGTATGATAAATATGAGAGTGAGAGTGTTATGTAAGGTATAAAACACTTGGGGAAACGCTACAGGAAAGTAATCAGTGACACAAAGCAGAGTTGCTCTTACCACCCTGAAGTTGATTCATTTCTAATAACACCATGTGCCAAATCATTTTATTCCTCTTATAAGAGATTTTTTTTTTACTTAATAAAGAATGACACATCATACTTTTTAAAACCATTTTTAGTTGCTTTAATGTTGTGGAATGTCCAGGAGACAAGATAGTTATCACTTACATTATAGCAGCTACAAACAGTCATTCCCTCAGCAAAATCTCTCTTTGGATGTTAAAAAAAATTACAGCTTTACCTCAGCTGTTACAACCAGCTTGGATATTGGAGATATTGGAGACTCCTTCCATCTCCTCAAAGAACACAGAAGACAATTACACATGATTTTAAAATCTGCTTATGTGCAGCGTTCACCATACAAGTCGCTTTACAAGTTGCAGCTGGAACTATTGTGAGAGAGATGGTTATAGAAAATTGACCAACAGTCAGAACTGACAGTTCAGCAGTGCTGTGATATAATTATAAAACATCATAAAAACATAACAGCCAACCATGTTCCTGTATGCAAATGCTGAACATCAGTTTACCAGGAGAAGCTGATGAGGCATATACATTTGGGGGTATTTTAAATTTGCATATTCATAGGATTTGGTTTTCTTGATGAAGGTAAATGGATAAATTTCTTGATGCTTCTGTCACTATATATATATATATATATATATATATATATTTTTGGTAAGCATTCTGCTTTACAGGTAGAAATAATCATCTGTCCATAATCATACTCCCTGAATCAGAGGCCTCAGATGACATGTAATTGTTGGCACATCTGTAAGCTTACCTGACAAGCCTCAGGGAAAATCCACTGATTCTGGCTGTGGTTTAGTCAAGCTATACTGTAATAAATAGCATGGCATGGACCTTTTCCCAGACACTGAGCCATACATCTTTGGCCCCTTTACCTCCAGTGTTACAGGTTTATTTTTTAAGTCAAAGATTGTGGTTAGACGTAACAAGAGAAATGAGCAACATTTCAGGCTTATCGTCCTCACATTTGGATGAGCTTCTTGAGTTTGATGGATTTTTACTGGATTCACTCACAGCCAGGTGTGCTTGTTCATCTTGTTATCTACTGCCTGATAGACATTTCGCTTTTCTACGGAAATGCACCAGTGATGTCATGGATTTAACTCATGAATTTTGTTCCATCTGCTCTTCATATTAGAATGGTTATACTCATTAGCATTAGTGTTGGGTCTCACTTTTACACATTAGTCAAGCGGAAAATATTCATCTTCACAATTAAAAAGCGTAACTAATAGAATTAAATTTTAAATATACACTCGCTAGACACTTTAGGAACACTTTTACACCTGCTGAGCCATGCAATTATCCAATCAGCCAATCTTGTAGCAGGAGCGCAATGCATAAAATCATGCAGATACAGGTAAGGGCTTCAGTAAATGCTCACATCAAACATCAGAATGGGGGAAAATGTGACCTCAGTGACTTTGACCATGGGATGGATGTTGGTGCCAGATGAGCTGGTTCGAGTATTTCAGAAACTGCTGATCTCCTGTGATTTTCACACAGGAGTGTCGGGTGAATGGTGTGAAAAACAAAAAAACATTCAGTGAGTGTCTGAAGATGGAAATGACTTGTTGATGAGTGAGATCAAAGGAGAAAAGCCATACTGGTTTGAGCTGACAGGAAGGCTATGGTAACTCAAGTAACCAGTCTTTACAACCGTGGTGAGCAGAAAAGCATCTCAGAATGCACAACATGGCAAAGCTTGAGGCAGGTGGGCTACAACAGCAGGACCCCTCATCAGATTACACTTGTCAGCCAAGAACAGGAATCTGAGGCTTTAGTGGGCACAGGATGACCAAAACTGTACAACTGAAGATTTGAAAAAGACCAGGCAATGTTTTTTTTTTCAGATCCCAGAAGATCAACAGTTTCCAAAATACTTAAACCAGCCCATCTGACCCCACCAACCATGCCACGGTTAAAGTCACTGAGATCACAGTTTTTCCCATTCTGATGTTTGATGTGAACGTTAAATGAAACTCTTGACCCACATGATTTATGCATTGTGCTGCTGCCACATCAGCTGATGAAATAATTGCATGGATGTGCAGCTGTACAGATGTTCCTATTAAAGTGGACGGTAAGTGTAAATTTTAGCAGAAGATAATTTGAGTCTCAGAAATTGAGATAATTTGAGATTGAGTTTTCTCTCTCTCTCTCTCTCTCTCTCTCTCTCTCTCTCTCACACACACACACACACACACACACACACACACACACACACACACACACAGATTGTCTCTAAAAGGTTAAAACGTGTCAGTTTAAATGCAAATTCCAATGTGTTGTTTGTCATTTGGACACCAATTCTGCAAGGACTCTACAAGCAAGACAATAAATCATGAGCTTAGCACTCACCATCTCATTAAGGCAAGGTGTGTGGACGTTTCAAGAGAATTTGATGATGTCCTTAGGGATCCAGAGATCCAGCATCGAACCTAAACCATTTATCACCTGCAGATGTTTTTAGCATAGCACTGCAGAGCACGTTCTTTACCCAAGACAGAATTGGAGTTTAAATGACTGTTAAACTGAGGCAGGGAACTGCAGGTTTCCTGTAACTGATTTGATTACCTATGAACTTTGGCAAGAAAGAAGGAAGTCTAAAAAAAAAAGGTAGAGAGAGATTAGAGAGAAAGAGTGACAGTAGATTAAAGAGAGCTGAATGAACTGGCCCTCCTCACTGATTATAAGGAGCGACACGTTTAAACGTATTGATCCTCGGGTTCAGACTTCACAGCTGTCACACTTACACAAAGAATTCTCAAGGAAAACTCCAAATCTATAATACTAGGACTCATATCAACCTGACTTTATTGATCCATCTTCAGTTTGCTGCTATTTAAAATCTGAATGAAGGTGGAAAAAACACTTTGAACAAAAAATATTCACCGATTCTTTATATGAAAATATGACCATATAAGAAAATGACTTTCAGCATGACTAATGTCAGCTGATGCTGATTTTACATATTTTCAGATTTGCTGATTTAATTGAATGATTATTAAAAATATGCAGCAGTAAAATCATATCGCTTGACAAACCATGCATTTTGATGATAGCTCATGCATTCATCACCAAGCGCATGTTATGAGTTCCATATTGAATGATTGCTGGGAATATTGGACAGCTGTACCCCCGTCTACTTGTTAAAGCATTTCTCCAGAGCAAGACAGAATGAGAGAATGCTTTATTATTTGCAAAGAACATCTCTGTCTCTTATTATGCACATTTTTAAATTACTGACATCTATTTTTTTTCATAATCTCCTTTTATAAATATAACGGCAATCTTACTAATAATAATTTAATTTATATAGCGCTCTTCTCAAACCCAAGGTCACTTTACAATTCTTGGGGGTGGGGGTGGGGGAGGGTGAATGCAACGGCTTGTAGAGAGACCAAACATACAAGCAGTCAAAACAACAGGCCATATTTCATAATAACGTCTGTATCATGAAAAGCATTAAGCATAAGGGTGTGATGCAATGACACTATCTGTCATTAATTCATTTCAAAAAAAGCCTTCAGGTGGCCACACCCACTTCAGGTTTAAATATGGGTACAGATACAGGTAGGTGTGGCCACCTGAAGGCTTTTTTTTAAAAATGAATTAATTAACTTAAAATATGAACCCTAACTTTATGGCTCAGAAATATTGAAAACACCAAAATATCAGCAGTGTGAGCATGGTCTAGGAATTCTGGCTCTGACAGTTCCTCAAACTCAGCTACATCATTCAAGATGTGTATGGGGTTTTTAATCCTGCTCANTACTGTATGGTGGGTGGTTTCTTTAGAAATGTGAAGGAACTCAGGCCTTTGAATTTATAATGGCTAATTTGCAGCATGACAGCTGGTAATTATTGTTTTTTTTAATCAAATGTCTGGCATAAAACTGAGATTGAAAATGTAGTATCAACAAGAAAGACTGAGGAGAAAAAGGAAGATATCAAGGCATTGCTATTTCTCTCAGCTGAATACCTGATAGGTTGAAGAATATGAAACTATATTGAGTTGCAAATCACATTTAGTGTCTTTTGTACGACTCTCTCGTCACTCCCTGCTGTATGCCTCCAGACTGTACCTAATAATTTATGATATTATGTTTCAAGTTTCAACTCAACTTATCCTTAACCATATCTGTACAATGTGAAAGAACAAGAAAAAAAAAATCTGTGCAACCTGAAAAACTGCTAATTCTCGTTTTCTAAGAGTGCTACATTCATTGGAAAATTCTCTTTATGGCTAGATGTGATCTTAACACTATTAAGGAGATATCATAAGTGATTTAGATTTAATTGGATTTCCCATAAATGAAGCAATAAAACCTACAACCGCTAACACTACCCTTCACTATTGACCACACTTACACTCAGTAGTGATATAGCAAGTCATTTATGCTGTAAAAATGATAACAATGAGAATTTGGTCTGGATTCCATCTGCTTTACACTAGATCGCCAGCCCAGCACTGGAAAAAAATATGTAGGAGTCAGCGAATAGCTAGTCTTAGCATTTCAGAGCATCAGACCATATCTTTTCTGGCCACAAGCTTCAGAATCTTCATTGCAGTCTGATTGGCTATTTGCATTGCCATGTAAACACACCTCTGTGCAGTGGATTTTGACAGGAAAACAAACTTTTAAACACTATAACACAGTTCCCATTGTTAAAAGGTATAAACAGTATGTGGCAACTAAATGATAGCTTATAAAAATAGGCGATTCTTGATCATATTTGGTGACTAAAAGTTCCAGACTCTCAAGAGCAGGGGTCATCAACTAATGGACTGTGGTCCAGATGGACACAGCAAAGTATTTGACCAGACTGAATCTATTACTTATTTAGCTGAAGGCAGCTCATCAAACCAAACCCTAGCTACAAGGCTAGAGGCATTAGCTCAGTGGAGGGGTTTTACAGATTTTCTTACAGTTTGATGAACTGAAGACATGGCTTATTTAAAAAAAAAAAAAAGATGGCAAAGTATGCTTTTAATTTTCCTGTGTCAAAATTAAAACAAATGTGTCTCATCCGTTCAGAGCCCTTGGTGCTAGTCAAAACTGGTAGCATAACTTGTCTTCTTTATAGTCGTGAACAGATTGTTAATTGATAAGGTTTTAAAAGGTAAAATTTTAACTATGTTATGTTAGTTGCAGTGAATATTTTCTAACTAGACCTTTACAAATTGTAGCTGAATACCTCTGCTCTAGAAGCCTGAAGTGTGACTGTGTGACTAATAGGAATAAGCCAGAGAGATATGAGATGGGAATTTATAAACTATTTAGACTATATAATTTTATTAGACTAATTTATAGGCTTGGGCTTTCTCCCAAACTTAAGTTATTTCAGAACTTGTTGAAACTGCAGTGTCTTTGGAAAATAAATTGTTATTTATATTCAAGTAGTTTCATAATCTCAACAACCAATATTGAGTTGTGTTACTGAATTTGTAGCTTCTGTAAGCCCTCCACATACTCTCCCCAGAGTGTGCTTTTTCTTTTTTTTTTTTTAATTTATGGGTATGTTCGAAATAAAGTTGTTCTCAGTCTTGATTCCAACAATGATATTTGATGTACATCTGATGCAAATGATGATTACTGTCTCAGTTGTCAAGTGTTTTGGAGACAGATTGTAATAAGAAGAAATTCTCACATCCGAGAATGTGTTATTCTCTCTAGTTTATGATGTTGAGGAAATTACAAAACAACTTTTGAACCATTGAAGTATTTGGTGGAACATAACCTGTAGTGGCTTATGGGAGATCAAATGTATAGAAAATGAGATAGTGGGAATGGAAAAGTACATTACAATATGACGAATAAAGGAATTAAGTATAAATTAATAGAAGAGTCAGACATTGTTCCTGAGATCCTGTAAAGGCCTGATTCTTTTGCAAGTTTAATTTAGCATAAGGGTGAACTAGACAGTGCTCTTGGATCATCCTGTCATATTTCAAGTTTTCTGCTCTGGTTAATGACCTCTACATCTCCTGTCCCTGTCTGACTTCCTCTGTTAGTGAGATCTCATGATTTAATCATGTCATAGATCATCCTTTTGCTGCATGCACTAATAATCTTTTCTTTTATTCCAGATTGCACCAGTGTTCCTTCAAGGTCTTCAAAATGAGACGTCTTGGGGCCTGAAATTAAATTAGATCACAAAAACAAGAACTGCATATACTGCCTGGTATTTGATTTGGATCAGTGTGTGTGGTGTGGATGAACAGTTGGTGATGGTGGGTGCCCACATTAACAACAGCACACAGCCCTGGTTGGAGTGGGAGATGGAGGTTTGCTCACTCTCGCTGGGTGGCACCACCTTCCTGATCATGGCCTACAGCACCATGCTAGCTGTGGGCCTGGTGGGAAACACTTGCCTTGTCCTGGTTATCCTGCGCCAAAAGGAGATGCACAACGTGACTAACGTCTTCATTGCCAACCTTTCCTGCTCCGACATCCTCATGAGCCTCATATGCCTGCCCACCACTATCACCTACACGCTGATGGACAGGTGGATTCTAGGAGTGGCTCTTTGCAAATTGACATCATATGTCCAGTGTCTGTCCGTCACGGTCTCCATCTACACCTTGGTGCTGATCACACTGGAGAGGCATCAGCTCATCATCCATCCGACCGGTTGGAAACCGGTGCTTGGACACTCGTACCTGGCTGTGGCTGTCACCTGGATTATGGGAAGCTTCGTCTCACTGCCCTACCTTTCCTTCACCTTCTTGGATGACTTGAAATCCCACAACCTCAGCCTTCCGATGAATCCGTCAGATGATCACCTGGTCTGCATGGAACAATGGCCATCGGAGGTGAACCGGTTAGCATACACTACATCAATGCTGGTGTTCCAATACTGCCTGCCTTTTACACTCATCAGCGTCTGCTACATGCGCATTTTTCTGCGCCTCACTCACCGCAAAGACATTATCGAGAGGACACGGGACGCACGACAACGAAATGCAAAACATGCCAGGCGGATCAACGCCATGCTAGCCTCCATCGTGGCCCTGTTCGCCCTCTGCTGGCTGCCGCTGTACGTCTTCAACACCATTTTCGACTGGAACCACGAGGCCCTTACGTGGTGCCACGACGCTGTCTTTTCAGTGTGTCACCTCACAGGGATGGCTTCAACATGCGTCAACCCCATCATCTACGGCTTTCTCAACAACAACTTCCAGAAGGAGCTGAAGTCGCTGCTGTATCAGTGCCGGTGCTCTGGGGTTCCGCAGAATTATGAGAGCTTCCCTCTGTCCACTGTCAGCACTGATGTGACGAAAGGCTCCGTTCTCAGCAATGGCTCTGACAGCATCACCGTCTCACCGCGACAGCAAGAGAAAGAGTGTTTGTAAATAAGCACCTCATACATGTTCATTAGACTGAGTTACACTTGTTGGCTTAAGCGCATGTCTACATATGCTCAGTTATAATTTGAAAAACAAGAGTGGTTCCATAATCACTATGAATTGGACTGCATTGTTAAACAAGGCTAATATATCGTCATCAGCCAAATGCTGGGTAGGGTTTGAAGATGATTGGTAGCAAACCAGCATTATTTTTGACCAGACCTTGTGTTCAAAGAATGTACCCTTGGTTGATTTGAGGGCACTGTGCAAATATTGAAGATTATTTTTTCTCTCTCTCTAACTTTGGTATTACTTTCAAAAATATATAAAGGCTTGAAAAAGGTAACTATCACCTGCTAGTCACAAGGTAGAGCACCATACAGTAAAATAGGTTGTGTGTCACGTGTTCCTCAGAAATGTACAGTATATATGTATGATCTTGAACACATACTAAAAAAATAAAGAAGGGGAAGGGGCTCCTTCTCAGGCTTGGGGTGAGTCAATGCGACTGATGGAAACATCATCTGAAGACAGTAACATTACAAGGAAAAGGAAAGGAAAACACATTCATGATATCCAGTGGTGGAAATTAATGGACCAGAGAAGAGGATGTGTTAATGTTGGAAAGACAATTTGCACACTGAAGTTGGGACGTTTGAAAGAGTTCACATAATAACGGATACTGTGTCGGTTTCACTTGACTGGCAAGTGACAGTGTTAAGTTACTTAGGCGATGGGGCTAAACATCAAAATGAAGTTCTCGGCATAAGTCAGGTAAACAAAGCAGCTTTCTAAAATGTTTCAGAGAGGCCTTTGTGTAAAGCCTTGATGAAAAACACAGTGTTTCTTTGGTCAAATATGTTAAAAATGTGAATGTAACCAAAAGCCACGTTTGGTTTATTTCAAAACTGTGTTAATTCCCTTTAGGTCTGCTTCACCTCTTTTGCTTTGCACAGTGTGTGATTCACTGCTATCACACACAGATTAGTGTAAGCTTAAACAGTGAAAGCCCGTATTTATTTATTGAATCCAGAGTGTCCACATTGCAAGGTGATCAAATCTGATTTGTTTGCATTGCCTGAATATTCACACTGGGTTTCGTGGTAATGGAGCAGGATGTTGAGTAGTGTGGGGGAGAGGGAAGTTAGCTATTTAGACAGCTTCCAACACAAAGGTTTCAGTGTGGATTCTGTTTTCCATAAAGGCAATGTGCAGTGGGCCTCATTTATCAATCTTTTATTAACTTTGTGTGTAAATATTCCCAAACTGAACTAAAGAGTTCCTGCCAGATTTACTAATGTTTCGGTAACGCTGATTTTTCGTAGAACTTGCGTGTGTACGTTGATAAACACCAACCAGTCATAAATTACCTAGCGTGTTCATGGCACAGCTGGATTACATTTAGCCACGTCCACAAAACTCAAGAAAAGGCAAAGCTCAGAGAGCTGAAAATGACGAAATGGTGATTAAACAGCGAAAGAGTACCTCCTAAGCACAGCATGCAATAAATCTTCCAGTAACGCAGCATGTCGGCTCCCACAACCCAAACTAACTCATCCTCACTTTATAGGTCGCCATTAATTTTCTCCTAAATGACTATCTAGGCTTTTTTTTGTCTTAATTTATGGATTTGTTATGGATTGCTTTCTTGCAAATCATTATCACGAAACAACCAAGTCACAAAATGTTCGTCAAATTTGTGCATTTGTGCAACTGAAATGAATAAGTGATTTAAACTGACAGCATAATGTTTATTTAAAATTGCAGTAACTCATCACCAATTAAACAGTAGGATTCTAAGCCAATCACTTGAAGTTCACATTAGTGAGTCTCCTTGTATGTAAATTTTACACAAACGCAGGATCTCGTAGGATGCAAATGTTTTTTTTTAAGCTAACCAGATTTTCATGAAAAGAATAAATTCATTCCTATCCAGTTTGTTAAATGAGGCCCGGTGTTTCTTGTTGCTTTCACAGCGTCCATATTGTTGTTTCTAAAGATAAGAAGCGTCCTGCTGAATGACAAAAAAAAAAGAATCCTATTTGACAGGTAAGCAAACATTTAATATCTGAAAAATATTAATTAGCAATATTAAATTCGCAGAAATGTAATATTTGATCTGCCTTTTGGAGCAAAGTCTTAATGAGCTGTAAAATGTGAGCTCTCACTCCAAACATGAATATATAGTATTTACACCAAGCTTATTATGACTCACATAATGAAAATGATAAGATGCTAACATCCAAGAATAGTATTTTAGATATGTTTAGACAAAAAGATATGTTTTCCATCTTTTAATATGGAAATGTGTTCAGTTGGAATGGCATTCTCCTGATCTCTTGGTGCCTCGCAGCTCCAGGGCTTGATCCTGAGCTTGGGTTACTGTCTGTATGGAGTTTTTCTCAAGATGCTCTCCCACCGCCCAAAACATGCCAGTAGGTGGACTGGTTACTGGTTAAATTAACACTCGGTGTGACCGAGTGTGTGAATGTGAGTGCGTGCTTGGTGCACTGCGATGGAATGGTGTCCCATCCAGAGTGTATTCTTGCCTCGTTCCTTAAGTTCCCAGGCAGAACAGAGCTCAGAGGGAGGGCGAAATGGGCGGTAGCCCAAGTCAAATTTTAGCGTTTTGTGTATGATTTCTTTTCCCACTCTACAACAAGCAGTAACGTTACTCAGAGTGCAGTTTGCCAGCCAGAGAGAAGAGGGAAACGTGTATATGTTAAATGGAGTGGGTTTTTTTTGCCAGTGGCAACTATAAACAAAAGCATAGCAAATCTGTTAGTGTTTATGAGATTATTGTGTTATTGATCATAGAGAATGAGTTGTCGATAAAAAGAAACATTGATATCAGTAATTGCCTGCTGGCTGCAATGCTGTATGTGAAGTATATTTTATTTGTAGTCAATTGTAATTGCCTTTAGAGTGCTTAAACCTAAGTATTATAGAAATATTGTTGAAAATACAACACATTATACCCTATCAAGGGGCTTTAATCCTAGTCATATATACACCTGTTCACTCTCATGATTAATTCACCATTGAAACCCACATTATTGATCTTTATCCATACTTATTTGGTGTCCACTGTTTTCATCACAAATCTCTGCGGTCGATCTGGCAGCTAAGATGGTTTTTAAATGGTGTACAGTCGTTAATTTGCCTTAATTTGACTTAACTGTCATTCATGCGCTGGTTATGTTCAGTTATAAAGCTTAATTTTATGCACAAACCACCCACAAGCCACATTCCCTCACTCACGGGCCCTGCCAAAAAAATACGGCCCTGGTCCACGCACACCACTTGAGACCACCACGTTCCCACCACATTCCCAGGATAGGCTCCAGATCCACCATAACCCTGACAAAGTGGTTACTGAAGAGGAATGAACTTAGTTTACAGATGCTTTTACAAATTTACGAATGCTACAATATAGCTACCATGGGTCTCTGGAGGACTAGTGGTTAGGCCACAGCGCTCTCACCGCTGTGGCCTGGCTTCAATTCCCGACCAGGGAACTGACCCCAGCCACTGGGGTTGCATGCAACAGTGTGCTCTCAGTGCTGGTCCCAAGCCTGGATAAAATTGGGGAGGGTTGTGTCAGCAAGGGCATCCAGCATAAAAGCTGTGCCAAATCAAATACGCGGACCAATGATCTGCTGTGGCAACCCCTAATGGGAGCAGCCAAAAGAGGAACAACAACAACAACAGCATAACTACCATATGACTAGGTTCCTGGATCAGTTATTACATACAGTAGTTGTGTTATATTGAATGTAATATAATTTATGTAATATTAAATTGAATGTAATACATAATTAAAAAAAAAAGAAGCTGCCTAGAAGTAGAAAGTGCCAGTTTTTGTGAGCGACATGAAAAAATGAACCATAGCACGATTCTCAAAGACATTTCTACGATACGTTTTGTTTTATATCTTTATGTTATGTAGCTTTGCTAACAAACTTCCGAAAAAATAGTAGTGTTGCACTAAAAATAACAGATTTTTAAATGATGGTACTACATGTATACAAAAATAACATTGTGTTTACAAAGATAAATAAAAAAATTAATACTGAACAGGGAAAAAAATTAACTTTTACAATTTAAATGATTAAACAAACTAAATTTTAACATCAAACCACCTTCTTCCAATCAGTTTGTAATTATTAAAAATAATTTTAACCCTCTATTGCATGAATTATTTATTTATTTTTTATGGATTTTTATTACTTGAATTAGTTCAAGAAATAAAAATATATTTTAAAATTAAAAAAAAAATTAGGGGCGTAGTTTGTAAATTGTTGCCATATGGCAACAATGTGCAGTAAAGGGTTAAAAAAAATTTATCAAAATGTTTTAAAAATTGTATCATCATCGTAAGATACTATGGCACAATTTATCACAATATCGTCATTATATCAGCATATCACCCGGCCCTAATGTGAAGCTTGGTACTGCTATTTTCTATACTCTTCATATATCATCTGTCAGACATATGTATAGATTTTAGACTGGCTCAGGAGAGGAGAAAATGGTTTGTGTGTGTGTGTATGTGTGTGTGTGATATAATTCACTTAATGTGAGTGAGTGAAAGATCACTATTTCAGTTCAGTTCTGTTTCATATTTCATTGTAGTGCTTTGAAATATTTCTGCGCATTAATAATTTATGTGCTTATCATGGACAAATATCTTATTTGATCTGGCTCAGTCTTTCTGCATACATAGGTATGTGTGTGTGTGTGTGTGTGTGTGTGTGTGTGTGTGTGTGTTGCTATACTTCTGAGATGTAAAGACTGAAAGAATAAAAAGATATCTACTTTTTTTTGTACCATATCACACCAAAGTTTCAATTTTGACTGTTAAGTTCTGGTTATGTTTAAGGTCCAGGTGAACTTAGAGAGATTTAGAGTGTCAGTGGTATAGTTTCAGTGGTGTACTTGGAAGGGTTTCATGTTTGAACTCCCCTGAAATGACAATTATGACAGTTCCAAATGGTTATTTACAACTGGTTTACATCACACACATACAGTGCAGGATTAACCAATCAGGATTTCCCCCAATTCTGTTCGTAAGCTACTAGCAAGCTAGCTACACTAAATGTAAAAAAACAACAACAACAACAACAACTCAGTGACTTAACACTTGTAAAAACTTCTCTGGATTATTCCCGGGATACTTCCCAGATCCCGTATCCAAAAAAAAAGACTTGAGAGAACAAACTGCACAGCACCATGACTAACATTAACAAATAGCGTTGCTCTCTGAGCTCTGGGAAAGCAGTGTCGACGAGGTACAGGAGGTTTACTGCAGGAGGAGAAACAGCTAAGATATAATTTCCCTCTACTACTAGAATGTCACTTTAATCATAATGTCATAAAGATATATTAAGGTTATTAATATGCCAAGGTTGGTTGACGGTGGATGGTGCTTTTTATATAATTCTGAATATCATCAGTGCTCCTACTGTTGTCTGGCGTCCACCCAAAATATATGAGCACTGTGTTATCAATTCAATTGTACATTTCCTTATCCTCCCCTGAAATTAATTCCTGGCTACACCACTGTAGTGTATATATTATCAGAAGTATAGTAATGCAGGTAAGTGTGTGTGGGTATGTGTGTGTGTGTGTGTGTGTGTGTGTGTGTGTGTGTGTGTGTGTGTGTGTGTGGGTGTGTGAGTGTTACAGCCTTATAGTACTCATGTCAGCAAAATTCAAAAGACATTTATACATTACATAGTGAAATTGTACAAAACATATAATCTCAAAATCCATATCGATATAAAATATATTGTACGCAATCTTTGGTTGTTCATTTAAGTTTTTGTCAAATATGAGCACATTCTGATCTCTTGTGTAATGCAGATCTCACGTCAACTTATTATAATTTGGATGTATGCGTGAATGATGAAACAGCATTTGTTGTCAACATGCTTTGTGATACATGGGACTAATGTAATTCATCATGATTGGTGGATTTTTGCTTGAAAAAATAAATCATGTCATGTGACAACTGCTAGAAAGACCTTACTGTGTAGGTATCATCATATGTACTATGAAATGTTCCTGAGAGTGTGTATAATATAATGAAAAAGACCACATTTTGTAATGTCCTGTGCTAATGGCTTTGATTCCTGCATGTGCTTCAGTGTTTATTAAAATGGCTGACTGCGATTGATATTTTTTTTCCTCTTGAATTCTTTCAATTTGCCAGTTTTAAAGTGCTGACGTTCTGAAATGACTGGGGCTGATTAATGCAACCATCCCTGAGCTGTTTCCAAAGCCCAGAAGGTGTGCAACACAAAGCAGTCAAGCAGTTAATACCTAAAACAACCTAACACTGAACTTCCAGACAAATATTAGCAATCACAGCCGGAATGCTTCATTCCAAACAAATACACAAAGCTCTCTTGGAGATTAAACAGGATGGAAGCATTAAATAGAGGTTTTTATTGCACATAAGCACGTTTTTCCTTTGTGAATCTTGTGATACACAATATAGCCAAACATACCCTACAGCGAAACAATAACACAACAGCAAACCCTGGGACGACAAAGAAACGTGACGGAACATTCTGGCTTCTCAAATATTTTGTTGCACAGGTTATTTTTATGAACATAGACCATTTTTTTCAATTATTAGACACATTAGGTAAATATGTACCACTATGGTTATTGGTTTTCATCCACAGATCCCAAATCAGTCACACTGTTTTTAAAGATTCAAACTATTTTGTATCATATTAATGGCATTTTTTCCTACTTTAAAAAAAAAAACACCTTTCTTGCAGTCAGATTGAAGTCTTGAGTTTTAGATTCATCCCACGTAATTAAAAATGACTTGATTAGGCTTACAACTAAATAAGAACTTTTTAGAAAAAAAAACAAAAAAATCTATCCATGCATCCCGGCATAGGTGTGCCAAGTGACCCTACGTCTATACGACCAGATGAGCATCACTCCTGAGCTGCTGGTTATCCAGACCCCTCCAGACCCCCCCCCCCTTTCACTCTGGACCTGTCCACCGGCAAGGGCTCTGTGCAGGACACTCGAGTTCTTCAACTCCAGCCTTGGTAAACCATGTCTTTATGGAGCTTACTTTGTGCACAGGGACATTTTAATGCTGGAACAGGTTTACTTCCAGTGAAAGGAAATTGTAATACTACAGCGTACACAGACATTCAACACTATTGTGTGCTTCCAAGTTTGTGGAAACAGTTTGGGCAAGAACAACGTATGAGTGTGATGGTCAGCTGTCCACATAGTTTTGGTCATATAGCGTAGGTGACAACATAAAGAGGTCCTAACAAGAAAACTCTAGTGGGCAAAGAGGAAAAAAAACTTTTTAAACCACAATTTTACCACAGATACTCTAGCTTTTTTAAGAGCAACAGCCAGGTAAAAGTAATGTATGAGTGCTTCTTAATAATTAGCAGTTCCTCCATTTTCACAATGAGAAAGCTAATAGTCCTACCCACTTGGTTCTACTGGCTCACATCCACCCTGATCAGGATAAAGTGGTTAGGGAAGATGAATCATTTAACCAATGCATTAAGCACACAATCCACTTGTATTTGTCTTATAACCAGAGGTGTACTCCCATTACACATTACTTTTACTTTTTAGTATTTTAAAAAATAAAATATTCAGCATCGATACATTTACTTTTGATCACTGTTTCAGAGTAAAAAAAATGATAATGCTTTTAACTCTTGAAGACTGTAAGCCAATTAAAAGACAGTATGTTGAAATGTAATAATAAATCATTAAAAAATTAATAATTCAATTTCAAGACCTAATCAAAATAAATCAATGTCTGAGACAGTGGCGAGCATAATGAAGTGAACAAAATAAAGATCTGCAAAATGTGCAAGACAAAACACGTGGACATATTGGCATTGACATCCAGCTTGTGGACATGTGTCCAGGTAAGCCATTAGCTAGCTGAGTGAGCTAGACTAGCTAGCCACCTCTTCTGCTGTTTTACAGTATGAAAGCTCTGTATTAAAGTGAACACGTCACTTCGATGTTAAGTAGCGATTGCCTGTTGTGTTAAATATATCTCAGGATAATGTAAGACGCATCTTTGCTAGATAGCTACGTTTGTAGCTTGAAATTAACATTACCTAGCTAGCTAATGAACATAGCAAGCTACTGAAACACCAACAGCATTTGGCTAAGTTAGCTAGCCATGCAGCTAACATTACTTACATTTATTTATATTAAGTTGATAATGGAGTTGGTGCTTACTTAAGTGGCGCTCGCTTCGTTATTTAACATAAGAAAAGAATAGAAAATTGAACATTTTCAGGTCCATTGAGTCCATTAAAGCTAAGTCCATTAAAAAGTAATTAGGTTTTCAGCAGATGACATATTTTTCTCTGACTTGAAAAATTTCCTTGACTAATTTTAGTCGATTTAATTTTTCAATTTAATTTTAGTAATTTTACTATTAGTGAAGTCAGTATGTTTTGTACTCTCTCCACTACTGCGTATAACTGATACTAACATTATCTCTGAGTCTTTTCACCCTCCAAATGCTCCTGTCTTTAATAATGAGGCTCTGAGAGCTATCCTCAGTCCACAAATACTTCGAGCTCTTTTTGAGGAAAACCTGTTTACTATTTTTCTTCTTTAATTGCCATTCTGCATCTTTTTTGGTTTTTGTCTGTGGTGCTAATAGTGAATTTGCTGTAATAAAAAAGTGCAAAAACTTGGCTGGCAGTGTTCTGTATATACGATTTCTCTCAGCCCTCTAACATCCTTCCTTGTCTTTATTCATTTCCGCCAAGCAATTAGAAAGATGACCGATAGACTGGAGGCCTCACTTACAGTCTCTGTAATGCGTCTTAAATATTTTCAAACACCATTAGCTAACTGCATGCTCAGAATCCTTCACACTCTCCCTGATAGATCTGAGACAGCCGAGGGAGAGAAACAACTGTGGGCTTTGATCAGGAAGTGTGGAATAATTAAGATGCTGTGATGCAGAAGAGCTATAAGAGGGAGAGAGAGAGAGAGAGAGAGAGAGAGAGAGAGAGAGAGAGAGGAAGGGGAGAGCAGGGCGAGATGACACACATATATCCTGATTTGTGAGACCCCTGCTGTGACTCAGATCTCTTACACACAAAGCAGAAGAGCTGCAGGTGTCTGCTACATCAAAAAAATTAGTAACACCCCAACACACACACACACACACACACAAACGGGAGACTGCGCTGATGTGATAGGGGGACATTGTTATTGCTAGAACAGCTACGGTGGTGTTTAATAGCAGAAAAAAATTAACAATCTCAAAAATAAGGAATAACAATCAAGCACCGTTCAATTTCATATTAATGAGAAACCCAGTGTAGAAGTACAAGTAAAGACAGAAAAGCAGAGTGTACGGAGATAAGGAGATAAGAGAGCTGGACAGACTAAAGGACTAAAGCGCTGCTGCATCGCTCTCTTTAGGCTGTGGCGAAGTGAGGACTAATGCTGTGTTCGACTAAAACTCATACCTCAGAATTTCCAACCCAAAGAAACACACCCTCAACTCGGAATTCTTACTCAGAAAATCAAGCAGGTCTCCTCAACCCGAGTTCAGGAAGTGACATCAAATAAACATGGCTGCTAAGTTATACTGTTTATGCAAGTATTTGTATTAGATGAATCAACATACAGACATATTAGCTTGTTAAATCTATAACACTGACTGTATAGTTTGCTGGTTTGAGGAGATAAATATATATCAATCATCACAGTTAGCTGGCTAGATTGTTGCTAACAAAAGACGAACACCAAGGTATCCGTGAGTTTTCCTGGTTTGTAACTCGCGGTCGGAAATGATGTAAGTTTTCTGAGTTTTGACTTCCCACTTCTGAGTTAAATTGAATGCAGCATTAATCATTAATACAGGCATTCAAAAGATATTGTGGGTAATGTAGGAAACGGTTAACAAAATGATGTCCTACCCATCCATTTTCCAAACTGCATATCCTACACAGGGTTCCAGGGACCCTGGAGCATATCCCAGGAAACTCCAGGCACAAGGCAGGGGACACCCTGGACAATCAGCCTACAACGCATGTCTTTGGACTGGGGAGGAAACCAGAGTACCCAGAGGAAACCCCCGAAGCACAGGGAGAACATGCAAGCTCCTCAAGGTACAGGACACCATCGAAAATTACATGTCAGTTATAAGGATTAACATTCAAGTTGTTCAGGGCGAACACACAAAGTGGGCTAATCATCAGGCAGAGGCGAACATGTTTTGAAGTGAACGCTCGCTCCTGATGAGTGTGAAGACGGCCTTGGCAATCCACTGCAAACGACCGGCGCAGCAATCAGACACAGCCTCGTGAGATGATACAGAGATTCGCTAACACAGAAACAGCAATGTGCAATGAATTAATCAGCCCACTCTCTCTCTCTCTCTCTCTCTCTCTCTCTGGCTGTCCTCAGATACTGCCTACTGCCCGTCTGTCTGCCTGCATCTCTCTTTTTCTCTCCTTTCCTTTCCTTTCCTTCTCGCACCATTTGCTCTCACTGTCATCAGAGTCATTTCGATGTGCATTTATCCCCGTTGTCAATTTTCCCTCAGCCATAAAGAAAGCATGTTTCAATAACGCACAAATCTATGATGTGAACTGAGCATGCTCTGATGAATAAAGAACAGGAGTTTATTCCGCTTTATCCTTAACCTTAAATGTTCTCTAGGTATTTATCAAAGTGTCAGGATTATCGCCTGCTATTACTAAAAGTCACAATGATGGATTTGAGATACAAACACATTTAAGTGATTATCTGATCAAATGGGTAAAAATTATAAATAATTCATGCTGTTTTTCTTACTTTGTTTCATTTATCAGAATGTTTACGATGTTTACTAATGTTTTCTTTGGAAAACTTGGTTCATTGAAGTCTCTTGTTGTGTGTGTGTGTGTGTGTGTGTGTGTGTGTGTGTGTGTGTGTGTGTGTGTTTTCTTCATGATCAAATGAAAGAGTGATGCAATGGTAGGCTTCTCTAATAGCACAGTTCAGCAGTTATGTGACCAAAAACCAAGCTGGCTAATGCTAATACAGCAAAAAAAAAAAAAAAAAAAAAAAGGCTGAGGCTAAAAATTAGCATGAAAAACAAACCCATAAACATCACAGAAAGATTAAACATGCAATTCTCCCTCTCTCCAACGGCTAAAATAATCATATTGTTGCAATGCTCTTGGTAACTAAGCTCTCTTCATTTTGCATACGATTATGCAAACTAGCTAATTTTCTTCACATCCTCACTGAAGGCAAACCAAAATGAACACAAGGCAAGGCTAATTCACAAAACACAAATTGAGCACAAACAGAACACATATGTCAAACTGAATGAGGGACATTTTCCCAGGTGCAGTATAATTCATAGAGCAAGCTAGTATAAAAACATGTAAACACTGTTGAAAAAACAACTGAAAGAGAGTATATGTTTATATAGCTAGGAAATGTTTAAACATGTAATGCAGCTAGCATAAGTCTAAATATTTCTGATACAGCTAGCATAAGTTTAAACACTGATACTGCATCTAGCATAAGTTTAAACATTGATATTGTAGCTAGCATAAGTTTAAACA
>CM074952.1:23178042-23201301 GCA_037577455.1 Pangasius macronema
CTTCAGAATTCATCCTGCTTCTTTTGTCAGCAGTCACATCATCAATAAATACAAGAGAACCAGTTCCATTGGCAGCCTGACCTGACTGTATTTGTTCTCACTGTGAGAACTCCATCGGCACAGTGAAGCATGGTGATGGAAGGATGGCTCTGATAGTTACCCTTTGACCTCTTGGTTGCTTCTCTGGCTAATGCTTTCTTCACCTGTTCACTCATTTGTTGATGAGTTTGTTTGATATGTTCTCTAACAAACTCTGGGGCCTTCCAGAAACAGGGGTATTTATACTGAGATCATGTGACACTTATATTACACACTGGTGAACTCCATTAAACGAATGATCTGACTTCTGAGTGCAACTCGCTTCACCACAATGAATTTGTGGGCTACACAAATATGATGTTTTTTCTCCCACTTCAAAATAAACAGGTATTTTTACATTTATAACATGTTGTCATACTTCTAGTTTTGATTACAGGATTTCCAAATGGCCCTTAAATATGTTCCAGTGTTTCTCATTTCCTTTAAAGGTTTTATTCTCTTATATTGAAGCTATGCTCCATCGCCCCACTCAGGTAGTTAACGTGTCACATTTAGGTATGTGTATTTATTTAATATAGAAGATTGTTTAAAAAGAAGACCTGGTTTTATTGGAAAAGATTCATTAGATTCAGCCAGGGCCATTTCAATGTTTGGCTGAGCGTGGGAGCCATGGGGAGGGAGGGCCGTCAACATGCCAGGAATTCACGTATGCACCCTTATCTGCTCTGATAATTGCTATAAACTGTTTTGAAAAGCATTACGAAGCAGATGTTCCGTGATGAATTTTTTTTATTACGGTAATTTCTACACTAATATTGAATTCATGCAAAATCAAATGTTGTTCCATGTTGTTCTAACCTTAGCTCATTTATGCCAATGGAAAAAAATATGATAAACAATTCATGAAGACAGTTTACTCCATGCGGAGCTAGCATGGTCTTAAAGGTACACTGGAAGAGTTAATCAACAACGCAGCGTCGCTGTTTAACAAGCGATTTTTAAGACCGTTTGAGAGGTTCAGCACTAAACACAGCTTGCAAACAGGTCAGTCAGAAGCCTTTCTCCCTCCTGGGCTCTATATCAAAAACAAAGTGCACACCATTTGTCCATAGATCACCTTATCTAATTTATTCTTCAAGAACATAATACTCAGCCCTCGTTACCCAAACATGGAGACATGTACAATGGGAAACTTCCCTACATCTGGTGGCCAAATTGTCAACAGTGTACACTGAGATGTGTGATTATCGGCTCCCTGTGTTTGCCGACCATGTGAGCAGTTACAGACATGAACTGACATTTTGAAAAACAGCATTTTTTTAGCAGAAGATAAGATTATGGTCACTATGTAAGACTCACTCAGCTGTAAACAGGATATTATCACTCGTTGCCTGTTTAAAGTCTTTCATTAACTCTAATTCAGTTTGTCAAAAAGGGGGGAAAAAAGCCAGCATGAGTGCAAACAGTCTTGTTTGACATTTAATTAGGTTATTAGTTGTGGCTTATCTGGACCATGTTATTAGGCCAAATGGCCGTGGGTAATGGAGAACTACACCTGGAGGCAGGAGTGCAGTCGTGGGTGGAATTGTGTAAAAATGGCAGCACTTTACGTGATTTGCATAATGCTTAGAAAATATTTGAGTTTAATGATTTATGCAGAAATGAATTTTCCTCTACCATGTTATTATGCAATCAGTTGCTTTCTTCATTTGCGCAATAAATTCATAATCTGTGTTTTATTATATTTGTATCACTAAACCCGTAGACCCTGTCCACTGCGGTGCTGCAAGTAATCAATTACATGCTGTTTACCTTTATTTATTTAACGATACCCCAGCATTTTGTATTCACATACGCCTTCATGAAAACTCTAGCCTAGCTGTAAACTTCATAATGATTTATGGGCTGTTTAAAAAAAAAAATCAGCCTATGTACAAAGCCTATGTGGACAAAATGCAATGTTTAACTAAGCAAAGATAACACATTTTTCTTCCTTTGGCAATGACTAACAAAAATGGGATGCTTCACTGAGAATTTATGGTGAGAATGAACAGTACCCTAAGCCTTTTCTAGTTCTTCATATCCTCTTTCCTGTATGTGTTAAAGCCTTTCCTGCTCTAAAACTCTTCATTTAACTCATCAAGTCTGTATCAAGCCCTTCATGAGGATAAAACAGGCTGTGCAATATGAGCAGGGCAGTTGGGAAAGAGAGTGCTGCTCAATATCATTTTTCCCGTCTGCCATCTAGTGGAGAAAATCCCTGTTTTGCTAGATGACTATTAGTATTAAGGAAGCTGACTGGGTAATTATATCATTATTATACCCTTGTTAAATTTTTTATACCACAAAACTGTTGAATTCTCAAATCTGACTGGTCAGAAGACGTTGATTAATTTTCTATAACAGCAGTAGCTCTAGCTGCAAGGTTTATATTAATGCACTTGTTCTAATATGTGAAGTTCTCTGTGTTGAAGACTTTACTGTGCTGGAAAACGTACTGACTGTTTCAAATCAAGCACATAACAAGCCAGGTTTATTTGTCTTATTAACTTCAAGAGAGCAAAAAAGGTGAGGCTGGTGAGGGAACTACTGTTTATAGCTGCTATAATAACAGAACAAGTGACAAAAAAAATTATTTAGCAGATGTTCCACGATATTAGATGCAGGGGCACTGCTATGATTTCTACTCCAGGCCCCAAGCCATGACTCCCCAATTATCTGAAGAAAGTATGGGCTTCTCCTGGGGCCCCCTGTCTGACCAGGGCCCTTAGAATCATCCCAGCCTCCCCCACAAACTATAAATGGATAAAAAGTCCAATATGTGGTTCATTGATAAATCTTTTAAAAATGTCAAAATTGCTGTTAGTGGAAAAGAATTTCGGGGTAACAGTAGCTCAAGCATCACTCCACCTGATTATTATTGTAGCTGATTATTTTCCTACAATAACACAACCCCCCCTGAAAATCTTCATAGCTGTTACTGAGTCATGCTCTTGCAAGTCATTCAACATATTCAGTGCCTTGTTTTTATCAGATGCAGGGGCGCCGCTATGATTTTGGGCCCCCTGACAAATCTCTACTCGGGGCCCCATGCCCTGGCCCCCAATTATCTGATGAAAGTATGGGGAAAGTTTGGGGATCTGCTGGGCCCCCTATCTGACCAGGGTCCTTAGAATCATATATACCTATGTTTATACCTATGGTTCACTCTTTAACAAAAAAAAAAAAAGAAAGTCACTCATAACTTGGGTTGGTTTCTTAATGGTGCTTTTGCCCCAATCAGACTTATTATTTTAGTATTACTCCCTACTTATTAACTGTATTAGGTGTAAGTAGATTGTACTGTGAACTTCTTCTCCCACGCTTCTCATTTGCCAATAAATATTCACCCAGCATTGAGAAACAGAGGAGAACCCTCTGAACCACCACTCCCACACTGACTATACTATTTCCCTTGCAAATTCCTCATGAGTGAAGTTATACCACAATTGTCTCTGATTGGTTGGCGTAGAACTTCCGGCTGCTTGATAGTGCATTGTGATTGGTGCACCGTTTACCTTGGTAACAATGCGAGCGCGCTGATTGGCCAGCCGCTTCGTAATCGGAATACAATGTAGGTTGTTGCTCTGAAATTTTCGTCTTCACTTTAACAGGGATGAGTTTGCAGTAGAGAGCTCAGAGATAAGAAATTACCAATTGTGTATTGTAAAAGTAGCAGTGTAAATCATTATATTTCACGCAAATAATGCGAAGGGTTACGCTTTTTGTCAATGGGACCTCCAAAAACGGCAAGGTGAGTTAGCTGGAAGTTTCAGTTCATTCGTAGTGGTGGCTTTCAGTTAGCTTAGCTAAGCTAGCACGTCTGTGTCTGGTTATGTATATACTGAAACGCACCGGCTTTTTAAAAAATTATTTATGTTATATGTGTGAATACTGTTTATTTTTTCCTGTTCGCCCATTTGGGAAAATGACCCGCTAAATGCTGGCTAAAGTAATGGCACCTTCAGGGGCTAACTGGCTATCATGTGATGATGATGATGATGAAGCCTGTTAGCGTGACCAATGCGCGTGACTTTTGAAAATAACTCCAAAATGTCTCAACTGTCTTCCAAATTAAACCAGCTAAAGGCAGTTACATGTCTGCTTTTTTGTTCTGTCTGGTTCATACCTGTTAGACAGCTAGCCATCCTATAGGCAAGAGCTCATTTTTTGTCAAATCTCGCGAGATTATATATTGACTATATATTGCCTGAGATTCACGTTACTATAGCAACAAATCCCTTTTATTTATATGGGTTACGCCTTGATGCATACTTCTATGCTAAATAGTATTCTTCTACTAGAGTGCAGATCCTCCATATTTGTTTAACATTTTTGGAAGGAGTCTCCAGTGTCAGCGCTTCGTAACAGTCAACTGTAAGTAACTTTAAGGCGCAAGTCTTCAGGATGGAAACCCTTGAAGGCGTCATGAGATTTGAAGTTTATCTGTGCAGCTCGGACTGATGAACGTATCCTCCTCTTTGTTTTTGATTTGAACTTCTCTCTTTCCCGCAGGTTGTAGCAGTGTACGGGACTCTGTCTGATCTCTTATCCGTTGCCAGCAATAAACTGGGAATCAGGGCCGCTAATTTGTACAATGGGAAGGGCGGCCTCATCGATGACATCGCCCTAATTAGGTACGAACCTTAGCTGGAAGACTTCACAAACTTTTCTGTTCTTTTCATAAGGTTAAAGGGAAAAACAAGTCCAAATTTTCTTAATTTTTAGCACACTACAACTCTGTATGTCTGTTTTTTTTTTTTTAACATATTCATCATCATATTCATAACATCTGCTCTACTTCTTAACAGATATGACCGTATTAAAAGCTTATAAATACATTTTAACTTCTGAGAGTTTTTTGTCAGCTAAACCTGAACAGTATGTATATATCTTTTTATCGTTATTTTGCTTTACAGAGATGATGATGTGTTGTACGTGTCAGAGGGAGATGCCTTCGCCGGTAAGTCGCCGTGATTAATGTCTCCTGTTCCTGTTTTAATCATCTTCCTCCTTTTGTATAACCTGAAACCACAACTCGTCCACTCAGAGCGCTCAAAGTGCCATTTATGGAATTGATGTCCTAATATCGGGATGTTCTTGTTCGTGTGTTTGTACATTTCAGATCCTCAGAGTGAGGGAAGGGCTGCTGATGACCGCTCAGATTCCCACAGCGACTGGCTGACCCTGAATATCGGCGGGCGGCTCTTCACAACCACACGGTACACAGTTTATTCCTAACGACATGTAAAGAATAAAAAAAAACAGCAGTCATACAGCAGCAACAGCAGCAATGTCGTACTTGTCATTCACTTGTAGTTACAGTTTAACTTTGAGGAATGTCTTCTTAAAAGTAATGAGACTGAAATGACTGAAATCTTGTGTCAGTAGACTTTTGTGTGGCAGATTGAAGTTACAGCTGACTGTTATGAAGCGCTGACACTGGAGACTCCTTCCAATAACGTATTAAAACATGCTCATTTATATAAACCTGTGATAGAAAATTAATCAACACCTTCTGACCAATCAGATTTGAGAATTAAGCAGCGTTGTTGTATAACAGATAAGATTCACATAAGATGGAAAGATAGATGCAGTTAGATAAGGATTAAAGTTGGGACTCAAGGATTGAGGATAAAAAGACCAAAAAGCTTAAAAAAAATCCTCCTTGATAAATAATTTTGGATCTGACTGTCAGTTTTCGGTAATAAGTCCCCAGATATGCCCCAGATATGTCACAATGATGAGAAGAAACAAAGAATTGTGTTTCTGTGTCAGTTCCTCCACTGGGTAATAATCTAAAGGCCTTTATATAGTGCTTGAGGTTTATTGCTAATAACGTTACCGTGTTTGTCCATTTTGCTCTCTTCAGGAGTACGCTTGTGAGTAAGGAGCCTGACAGCATGCTGGCCCACATGTTTAGAGGGAAGGGTAAGGCTTTCATACACACTTCATTAAGCCTCTTTTGTGGAATTATCAAATATGAGTTCATGCATATACAGTTGTCACTGCGCTTCCCTCCTCTGCGCTGTTGTAGATGTGTGGGGTAACAAGCGAGATGAGCGAGGCGCTTACCTCATCGACCGCAGTCCCGAGTACTTTGAGCCCATCCTGAACTACCTGCGACACGGCCAGCTTATTGTCAATGAAGGAATTAACTTACTAGGTAAGTGTGTGTGTGTGTGTGTGACGCCATATGCACATATGTGACGCACTAGTACAGAGCAGGTTCTACAGGAACTGGTCAGTCATATAGTTGTTTAAATGGTGGTGTTGATGCATTGAGTATTTTTTGTGTTGTTAATTCTGAGTGTGTGTGTGTGTGTGTGTCTCGCAGGTGTCCTGGAAGAAGCTCGTTTCTTCGGAATCGAGCAACTCGCTGAGCAGATAGAAGTTGCCATTAAGGTAAAGACATAATCTGGATGATCGAGAGCCTTGTCAGTCCGTCTCTTTGAGTGCGTATTTACGAGTTTGCGTCCTCACAGAACTCCCATCCCCCAGAGGACCACTCGCCCATCTCTCGGAAGGAGTTCGTACGGTTTCTGCTCGCCACGCCGACCAAGTCAGAACTGCGCTGTCAGGTACAGGCACCTCCACCAGGTTGTGTGTATCCACCATAGAAAGAATTGTCTAAGCTGCCTTTCCATCTCTAACGCACACCCAGGGGCTGAATTTCAGCGGGGCAGACCTGTCTCGGCTGGACCTGCGCTACATCAATTTCAAGATGGCCAATTTGAGCCGCTGCAACCTCACCTGCGCCAACCTGTGCTGCTCGAACCTGGAGAGGGCCGACCTCTCTGGGGCCAACCTGGATGTATGTATCTCGCTTTAGTTTAACTTAACCTTGAAACCTCACCCTGTTCATTATAGTTATCTCTTTTTTTTTTTTCTTAGATGTGGTAGGCCAATTCATGAATAATTAATGAGCGTGTGTGTGACTTCATCCAGGTACAGCACACCAGGTGCTCGTGCCTTAAGCCAAATGTTCATTTAAAGGTGCAGTAGTCAGGTTTTTATTCCTTAGTTGTGCAGTAAACATAAGATGGAAGCTGTGGGGAGTAAAAAGCTAATCTTACCTAATGCACCTTTAATGGCAAACCTTCACGATGTAAATATGAGCATGTTGCCAATACATGACTAGTAGGACGTGAAGTGAGAAGATCACATGACTAAATTCAAGGGTGAATCCTAACCTTTAACAGATTATATAGCTGTCATTCTTTCTTTTCTCATTGTACGATTTAATACTATAGTTTGTTCACTTGCATTGCGATGACTTCACTTGCTCTGTGATTGAATAAAGCCATTCACATATTCCCAAGAATTTCCCAAACTCATCCTGAGAATAAAAAAAAAGCATACAGGGTTATTCTGTGTCTCAAAAAAGGCACTGTGCATCATGGGTACCCTATAGCCACTAGGATTTACTGAGTCCATGAGTCAGTGTTTGTCCTCCACTACATGCCAGACCTTCAGTTTAGTGAATTGAACTCTTCACAATACCAGACTCGGGTTGTTCCACACTGTGTAATGTATTAAACCGCCTGACAGTTCAGCGTATTTTCTTCTTCAGGGTGCAAACCTGCAGGGAGTGAAGATGCTGTGCTCGAATGCCGAGGGAGCCTCGCTGAGAGGCTGTAACTTCGAAGATCCATCAGGACTCAAAGCTAACTTGGAGGGTATATACATTTTTATACATATACATGTACCTTTCTTTCAAAATGAGCTTGACATTATTCTTTACTTGTGCTTCCTGAGTCCTGGACTGTTAATGAGTTAGAAGTGTTTGGGGCCAAAATGTTACGCTGAGTCACTTCCCAATATCTTCCCAAACCTGATTGTGTGTTTCTGGAGGCTGAAGCAAACACTCAGGAAATACCCCTGAGGACAGTGCTGTGATATAACTGCTCTTATTCTAAGTGTCATAATTCAGCCTGTATGTGGTAGGTGCCAATCTGAAGGGTGTGGACATGGAGGGCAGTCAGATGACGGGGATCAACCTGCGTGTGGCTACGCTGAAGAACGCCAAGCTGAAGAACTGTAATCTGCGAGGAGCAACTCTGGCAGGCACTGATCTAGAGGTGAGGGGTGCTTAAACAAGCCCGGAATACTGAAGTTTGCCAAATCATGTACGAACACAGATGGAAAAGTTGTTGTGATTGCGTAAGTATTCACCCCCAATGCTGTGTATCCTTATTTTTTTTCATATCAGAACTGTGATTTATCCGGCTGCGACCTCCAAGAAGCCAACCTGCGTGGTTCAAACGTGAAGGGAGCCATCTTCGAGGAGATGCTGACTCCGCTGCACATGTCCCAGAGCGTGAGATAACCAATCACGTTTGCTCCCGCCCGAGCAGCCTCTCGCAGCTGCTCCGTTTCGAATGTTAGCCGCTCCCATTGGACCCATATGCAATACCGGCATTCCACGTCCTCACCCCACAGCTTTACTCTCTTGCACTAGTGCACATGCAGGGCGTTTAATCAGCACAGGTCTCTTGTAGGATTACAAGTACACATACATCATTGTCCATTTCGACCAATTTGTTATACCAAACCTAGTTCATATGTGTGTGTGTGTATTTATATTTATGTTGGATTTAATCCACAATAAGTTTTGGCTTCCTGTATCCAGTGCTAATGCACTGCTGCTGAAAAGCCCGTGTAGTCTGGAGGCTTCGGTTATATCCGGGATACGGATCCCAAGTGAGTGAAGTTTAGTGAATGTATACGCTTCTCATAATCAGATGTAGAAGTCACGAAGGTGAATGCAACCAAATATGTGTTATATTTGAGTTTTTCTAACTCCGTCTCAGAGGGTCGAGGTGTACACAGTAGCCTCTTAAGAATATGTGTGCAGAAAAACCCTTTACATGGTGAAATTTGATTTCTTTGATTTTCTTCAGTCTCAGCGACACCCGATGGGTTTTTCCAGGCCCACACACAAATATGAAGACGTTTCTGCTTTGGTAATTGCAGGAGTTTGACTCTGAAATCTGAAGGAGGAGTTATTTTTACAGCTCTTCTGCTTTGCTTAAGCATTTCCGCACCATATCGTATCATGTATGCATGCTCAACAAGGCAAATGTATTGCTCCCCATGTACCATATATAATAGGTGACAAGCTTCTCAAACTATTTTAAGGTTAGGTATAAAATACGCAAATATGCAATGTAAACGTATGTTTATTAGCTCCCTGTGTTCACTCTTCAAACAGGAAAAGGATTTTTTTTTTCTTTTGTTTACCAATTTTTCATTTCAGATCTACCTCCCACACAAAACTGACTTTCGCTCTCGTCAGTCCTATGGATTTCTTTCAGATCCTCATGAGAAGGCTTGAATGGATAGAAATGGGGATGTTGAATGAAAGACGGTTGACCAAAATGCAGTTCTGCCTAACACAATGGTTGTTTTTTTTTTCTTCTTCTTTTAAAAAGATTGTGTAGTGACACAACCAGTGGCGCAATCACACTGGTTTGAATTCGTCCATTGTATTATTGTGTGATTGTTCGCCATCAGACATCTCATGATTCCTTTTTGTTATTCGTTTTTTTTTTGGAAATTGTTTGACACCAAAAAGGGTTAAAAGGGTGCTTTACTTCATCCAGTGCTTCCCTATGCATTAGTGTGCATATATATATATATACAAGCTGTCGTTCCCTACTTAGCACTTTTGTGTGTCGCTTATTTGTTGTAGTACAACATAACAGCCCGCATTTCATGTATTGCCTGTATCACTAATATCGACCCAGATTATTGCTGCTTGGTCAAACACTTGACCGGTTCAGTTGGAAATGAGTTCCGACATGAGCTTAAAAGCTAATGATGTACAACATGCTGTTATTTCTTAGACGTAATCATAGGTACTTATTAAATGAAGGCAATCAGAAGCAGACTTTTGCACTCTTGAGTGCGATTCTCTGATTATCAGACCCTCACAGAAAGGGCACACACTATTTATTTATGTATGTAAAGCAGGCTGTGTTTATGTACGGGGTAAGAGAAGAGGCGTCTTCTCCTCTCGCCTCACTGTTACGGAAGTGTATTTCCATAAACAGACTGTTATAAACAAATCGAGTTGTTTTGTGCGGTTGGCTTTGTCGCATTCATTTCACATTGTACACACATTTTCACAAGACCCAGGGATGCTGTACCACTAGGCCGAGCCATTCAGGAAATGATTCAGCAAATTTATGGATATTCTCAGTGTTTTCAGCGTGAAAGAGACTCGAGACACTAAAAGCACCGCTCCGCAACAATTCAACGATTCAATCTGAATCCCGGTTGCGTGCGCGTGTTGCTTTCCGATCCCGTAGCACTACCCGCTGAAGTAGGAGTTTGGAGGTAATGGGGCGGTGAAATGATGGGAACAAGTGGTGAAATAGTACTTGATTTAAAAAACAAAAAGGGGAGGGGGGTACAGGTATGTCTCGAGCTTTTTGGATCTAGGGGCCTCTAACTAAAATAAATTTCACTCTTCCTCAGTACAGAATTATTTTATGAACATTATTATTCAATTTATCATTCAAATAGTAGCTTTATGATTTAAATGGTACAATAATATTCTGACTTAATTAGCGCTTTAGAGTTTTTAGTCCTGATCTTTGCACTAATGTAATACATTACATTCAGTTTTACATTATTTATACACCTACTCGTTCATCAGTTATTGAGCTTTGTGACCAGTAAAACAGGCTTATAACTAACTCCCCCACCACACACACACACACACACACACACACACCGTTCGTCCCTGGGTCCAACTTTGAGAACCACTGTTTTAATCTTTAGTGAGCAGACTTTGATTTATTGGCTACCCAGGCCCCCAAAAAGCAAAGTGTGCCAATACACTAATCTTTAGCTTAGCTTTTGAAAGCATTAGTGACACTTAAAGCTCACTAAATCCCCCTTCTCATCTTTTAATACACACACATGGCCTTTACCGACTTAACAGATTAATGTGTGTAAATAAGTGGTAAAGATGCTCAGCGGGGGAGTGTCTGAGTGTCCTCTCATTCTGCTCTTAGTGTCCTGTAGTGCAAGGTTGGACAAAGGTGTGTAAAGTAAGTGTGTGTGTGTGTGTGTGTGTGTGAGAGAGAGAAGCTGGAGTGCTATAAGAGGCCTGCTGTTGAGAGCAAATGCATCCGCTTGTAGAGATCATCACTGTGAAGAGCAGAAGAACTGTCTGCAGGGTGATTGATCAAGGTAGGTTCATGCAAGTTGTGGAACATCTTTTGTTAATATTTTCAGACTTGTGTTTGGTTTTCAGTGAGCACGAGAAATGATTTTCTGAAAGGAAGTAGCCAAGTGCTGTGTGTAATGGAATGGCTGAGTAACCTGAATGTAACCCAGATGGATTAAACAGTGCCAGAGAAATAGTGGGAGGGAGATAGAAACAGGCTAGAATGAGAGAGGAACAGAAGCAAAGAGAAACAGCAAGAGGGGAAAAAGAAATGAGAGACATAAAAATGAGAGAAACCGCAAGAGAGAAAAACAACGACAAAAACAGATAAGCTTAGAGAACGATGCAGAAACAGACTGAGAGAAAGAAAGAAAGAAGACAGAAAGAGAGGGACAATAAGAAACAGCAAAACAGAGTGAGAGACAATCTTTGAGAACATCTCTCCAGGGTCGCTGGTTCGATCCTGAGCTCAGATTACTGTCTATGTGGAGTTGTACGTTCTCCCCTTGTCCATGTGGGTTTGCTCCGGGTTCTCCGGTTTCCTCCCACCTCCCAGTAACATGCCAGTGGGTAGACTGGCTTTGCTAACGTGTGAATGAGTATATGTCCTGCGATCCATTTGCAACCCATTCCTGCTTCATGCACAGCGTTCCCAGGATTGGCTCCAGATCTACTGCAACCCTGACCAGGATGACGTGCTTACTGAAGAAGAATAAATGAATGTTTTTTACTGGTACAACTTTTACTGGTACTATTTTTGTGCCTCAGGTAGCTATGAAACATGTCTGTTTTCCTATTTCTTTAGGATGTGTGTAAAGCGAGCACTCTGGTGGATGGTGGTGTGTGTTGTGGTGCTGCAGGTGAGCTCTCAGCACTGGTCTCATGGCCTCAATCCTGGAGGAAAGCGTGCAGCGTTACAGGAGGTAAAGTCCACTAAACTAAATGATAGCGTGCTGCTAAGCTGAGCTAGAAACGCTGTACACTTTATTCCTTTGAAATACGTGTTTGACTTTTTTTTTTCCAGACTGCCGAAGAAATGCCAAGGACCTCCGGCTGTGTGTGCGATTATGTAGACGTTTCACCTCGGAATAAACTCTACAGACTGAAAGATCTGTTGGTGCGCAGCTCATAGCTTTCTTTTTGCTCATCAACTAACTAACTGATGCCTGTGTGTTGATGATTATCTTTTGTCTTCTCTTATAGACCAGCATTGCTGAGAGAGAAATTGGACACTGAGATGAATAGCAAAACTGATCTTCAATAAAACGCATCGCCTTTATTTTGTGTGGTTTTTTTTTTTTAATTACCAAAACACATCCACTTTGTGTGTTCTGCTTTTAAGTAGCTCATTGTTAATCACACTACCATCCCCATTCCCATACTCAGCCCCATCCTCATACTAATCCACATCCTCATCTTCATCACAACTCCATCCTCGTCCTTTTCCTCATTTTTAACCCGATCTCCATCCACATCCTCATTCCCGAACTCATCCTTTTACTCAATCCATCCATATCCCCATCATCATCCCTATCTTTGTCACATCCCTATCTCCATTCTTATCCTCATCTTCAACCCCATCCCCATCCTCATGTCTATCCTCGTCACCAGCATATTCTTCGTTTTCATTCTCACCTCCATAATTCTCTTTTCTGCTAACACAAGTGATCATATGCATGTGATATTAACAAGGACAGGGATGTGTGGGATGTTGTAAGATGTTCCTAGTCATTTTGCACCAGCATGCATCATCTGAGCCATCACTGTGATTAAGTATTAACTCTTAGAAACTATTTAGCTGTGTATATACACGTCTCCTTGTACTGAAGTCCAAAAAAGACACTGAAAAGACTTTCCTGAAGCTGTTATAATTCATGTTACGTTTAGAATTTACATCCAAATAGAAAAGTGGAACTTTCTAAACCAAAAAAATTCTGAACATATCAATAACAACTTCATAATAGATGTCATGGCTGAGTATTTTTAAATATAAAAATGATAGCTACATTCTATACAGCACGTTTTACATTAATTAACTAACGTTATTTTGTGTTTGTGAGCCTATTGAAAAATGGGAATTCATGGGAAACACAGGCACCTGGCATTGTATGTGTGTGTGTGTGTCATGCAATGATACTCCTGCAGCCTAATATGCAACAGCAGTTTCTTTCGATTCACATCCTACAAATTGCTCTTCTTCAACTGGATTTCTTCTACACTGAGCTATGGCCAAGAAACTTGAAATGGCTCTGGGACCTCAGCAAATTGAAATACGAATATCTCTGCAATGCCGCAGCAGACCAATGCCAAATTTAGCCACCTAACTGGCTCTTTGCCTGAAACTCCAGAGCATGAAATTTTATCTGAATGTAGTGCAGTTATTGCTGAATCAAACAAGACTGGCCACGTTGCTCTACAACATTCAGGATGGGAGAAATACTGTACATGGCAGACCCCATGGCTCCTGGCTTTTTATTTTGGTAGCCTGTTTTGCTGAGGGCCCACTAGATGGAGTCAAGAGACCACAGATAAGTGCAGAAATGCTGAGAAAATGGCTGTAATTTATTGACAGCTCACAAGGACACAGTTAAATTATATCCAGGATAAGGCAGGAGAGCTCTGGAATAAGTAAAGAAAAGTATGTGAAAAAAAGGATTAGTCATGGAAAGAGACAGAAATCCACATGACTGTTCTTTAAAGAAGAAAGAACAGTTTGTTTTTGCAGCTCCAATGATGGCCCTGCTGATTAAATGATGAGAAATGCACTGCCAAGGAAACCCACACCTGTGGATGAAGAATTAATCAGAAGAGAGAAACAACCTCACCACCGTGTAGTCCATCTCTGCATGCATTAGACTACATGAAACTCCATCTAGCAGAGAAGAAACTCACAAAGAGGTGGACTAATGAAAACAAGACACTGTGATAATAAAACACAGAAGAAAAGAGACAGAAGGGAAGAGTAGAAACATAAAATGAAAAATAGCATTGAGAAACAGAGAAGAAGGAGGGAGCCAACAAAAAAAAATAACAGGATTGGGTGGTTTTTACTCTCAAATGGGCAAGAGCAGATACAAAGCTGGTGGAGCCAAAAACGCCATGTCATTAACACAGGAACATAGTGGTTGTGGTTCTACACAATGCATTTCCAGTGTCCATCCATTTATCCTTAACTGCTTTATCCTGGTTAGCTGGAACTCCAGTTAGCTTACTTATTTTTGGATTTAATTGGAAACAGAACCAAGGTAATTACAAATATTGCAAATAGGTACAAACAAAATTAAATTAGTTGGTAGTGCTGGTCACAATTCCTTGCAACCACAGTTCTTAAGCAAAGATAATTTACCTGTTTTACTCAAGACAATAATGGGTTTCAGGTGTGCTAACCTAATTACAAAGATGTGCTTAATAATCAATTAGCATTTAAACATGCTTAATTAAGGATGAGCTAAATGAGTTTATCATTAGGATACTAAAGTAATAGCTGCAGAAAATGGGTCTTTACAGTTTCATGTAAATTGCTGAATGCCAGTGCACATGAGGAGAAAGAAACAAGAATGAATGATTCTTGTTAAATAAACTGCTGAGAATGAAAAAAACATGCTTGATAAAGGCTAAGGCATGCCTGCTCTCTCAGCTCAGTGGAAAAGCCTTTGAAGGCCAGGCAAGCAAAACTAATTTGACAGAGAGTAAGAAATGTGCCCTTATTAGGTGGGCACAGGGTAATCGTTAGGTGGAGAAGAGAAAAGTCCAACGTGATATATATAACATATATAACAATATATATATATAATGCATTTTATTGGCCATTAAAAGCCATGGCAAACATCAGTTTTCATTCCCATGTTCTTATTAGGGGGCATTTTGAAGGGTTTCTGTTTAAATGGGAGTTACAGCTGTTCCAGTTGCAGGATCCCAGATGTGGCCAGTTGCACAAACACAAGGCTTCTGATTGGTGCAGTTGAAAAGCGTTTGCCCTATCCTGGGGAGTTTGAGAGTTTGAATCATGGGAACCACACACAGTCTGCCTCACATCCTTTCAACATATGCTTGAAGTAATAACAGCAAAGCTAGGCCTTTGTAAAATTGATTTTTCAAAAATCTTGATAAACAATTTAATCTTCCAGATCGATTAGTCTAAAAAGACAAGAAAATGAGCATTTCAACCAATTCAAGTATAAGGAGAATAAAAAATGAAGTAATGCAGTAATGTGCAGTAAACAATAAAAAACAGTATATTTTTTATATAATTCTTTAAGAAATCTGTAGTACGCTAGTAGTTTCCAGCATTTTCTCTGTTTGTGCTTGTTGCTTAAAGTCTTCGAATGCTTCTGAGTTATGCAGAAGAGAAAGAAATTAGCATAGGTTTCGCTGTCTTGCGAATTCTGAGATGCTTTTCTGCTCACCACGGTTGTAAAGAGTGGCTTATTTGTGTTACCGTAGCCTTCCTGTCAGCTCAGACTACTTTAGCTGTTCTCCCCTGACCTCTCTCATCAATAAGGCGTTATTTCCCGCAGAAATGCTACTCATTACGTGTTTTTTTGTTTTTTTGCACAATTTTGTGTAAACTCCGTAGACTGTTGTGTGTGAAAATCCCAGAAGATCAGCAGTTTCTGAAGTACTTAAACCAGCCCATCTGGCACTAACAACCACACCACAGTCAAAGTCACTGGGATCATATTTTCCCCATTCTGATGTTTGATGCGAACATTAAACAAAGCTCTTGACCTGTATCTACATGATTTTATGCATTGTGTTGCTGCCACATCGTTCACTGGATAAATCCATGAATGAGCTGAAGCTTCCAGGTCACACGGACTACAGAGTTCTGCCCTGAACATTAAAAAAACAAAACAAAAAAAACTCATTGCGTCTGTGTGTAGGGACAGGTGTTAATTTTCAAACGGCCCTGGAGTTGAACTTAACAACAACAGACACAACACATTAAAATTAAACAAACATTCATATAATTTGAAATGACAGACATAGACGATGACAAATAAAAGCACTCTTTCAGTACTCTTTCTTAAACTCCTTGCCGTTCTTCAGCCATTTGAAGCCAATAATATATATATAATATATAATAATATATATTATTTATTGTGATGAATACTTTAGATCAGATTGATGAAGCGTTTATTTTTTGCAAACTTTTATTTTGCTTTTTTTTCATTTATACGAAACAGCCATGATTTTCACTCTGACCGAGGTTGAATTCCAAATGCCTTCCATATCTCATATATAGTGCACTAAATAGGACACACAACTGAATACAATACTCCCTAAGTAGTGCACTGAGGAAGGGCGTGCCCAGTCAATCGGGATTAAACCTTGGTTTGTTTACTTGGAGATATTTTCTCCAGTAACTGTGTCAATTTTAGCTCATTTTTTAAAAAAAATATAAGCTTCTGACCGTCGGAGCTAAGAATAAATTCGGTTAAATTTCAGTTTTAGAAATTAGCTAGGTTGCTAAGTAGGCGCAAAGTTATAGTTATAGTTAAGGTGAATTGTGAGCTGTGCTAACGACTGCTAGCTGCACGTGCAAGTCAAGTAGCTAGTTATCGCTAGCTAAAAGCTAATAAAAACAAAAGTATGATGACTAAAATATTTCATATGGATTCGCTTTAGTGACAGGTAATTGAATCATTTTCTAGCGTATACTATAAAGTTTTTATACAAAATTTTCTGTAGTGTGTTATAAGTGGTGTGTCCAGGTTTAGCCACTGGGGGCAAAATGGGGGGGCAAGAGCTCACTAAGGGGCCCAACCTTCTCATTGTACAGTACAGAGAAAAAAACTGCATTTGTATGATATCTGATTTGTTTGTTGGTGTAACTTTAATGGCTACATAATGACATGACTGTATTTGCTTCATAGTTGCTGCTTCATAATACATCCCTTATTACCACAGGTCAGACTTGGTAAAGCTTATTTCAAGGGTGGCAGCTGCCACTCTTGTGGCCACGCCCCTTTTTGAACACACAGACTGACAGTCATGTAAATCTGCCCCTATTTTCAATTTGTAAATTTGCAAAGCAGAAGAAAATGTAACCACGAGACCAAGAAAACACTTTTTTTTCATATACTGTACAACTGAAACCCCCTCCTTCCTCTGTGACACTTGCACGCCTCCTGTCTTTTAACACACTTGTCACTCATCCCATGCCTTATTTGCCTTAATTAATCCAGTGTTTTAACAGCAAAAGTGTTCGGTAAAAGAGCTCAGCATGGCCTCCCATGGGAATCAGTGTTCCTGCAGCGCTCACCGCTCCACCCCAAGCATCCATCAGACTCTAGACGAGATGGACTTTGAGAGAGGTGACTTTTAAAGCCTCTTATGCACTTTAGGCTGCTTAATGATCTGCAAAATTTTCATACATTGGCACGCACTCGTTTTCGCAGGCATATGGTCAGCAGCTCTGGACGGCGATTTGGAGCGGGTTCGGTCATTTTTGAAAAAAGGAACAGATCCGAATATGAAGGACCAGGCTGGATACACCGCACTGGTCAGGAGTAAACCCATTTTATATCTCCTAGCTTATTATTCAATAAATCTATAAAGTCCTTTGCTGGCTTCTTCCTTATTCCATATTCGGAAATATATTATTTGATTTGCATGTCGATGTTCAGACTTCAGATGTTCAGATTTAGTCCAGTTTGACTGAACAGATTCTCTTCTTGCAAGTGGCCACTTGGGTGACGTTGTTGAGTCTAGAAAGCAAGTCAACAAGGGCACATTAACACACTATTGTAACTCACTGATTTGTGTTGCAGCACTACGCCAGTCGAGCAGCTCACCTGGCGGTGTGTGAGCTTCTCCTGGATCATGGCGCCTGTGCCAATTCTCAGACACATGGTGGCGCCACCGCTCTGCACAGAGCCGCCTACTGCGGCCACATCAGCATCGTCAAACTGCTACTGAAACACCGAGCTGATCCTGGCTTAACCGATGATGATGGATCAACACCTCTGCATAAGGTAAAACATTAACGAAGACTATGGTGGGGATTAACCATTATCAAACACAGAATTACTTGTATACAAGCAGAGGTTTACTTACAGACAATTAGAACATCAAGACTGAAAGTTATGCTAATGTATGACGTACATGCAGTTAAACTAAACTGACTGGTTGTGTTACGTTTGTGTGTGTGACTTGTGCACAGGCTGCTGAGCAGGGCCATCTGGAGACGTGTGTGTTGTTAGTGAGCAAATATCCCATCCTGAGAACCATAAAGGATAAAAAATCACACTTACCTGTAGATCTCTGTCCAGACCACAGCACCTTCTTAGAGTTACTGAAGCCTCCAAAGTGATCTCCACTACGATTCCCAAAGGAACCCTGAATCTCTGAAAGTGCCAGTCAAGCAGATTTTGACCAAAGTCTCTGTAACTCCATCCATCTTTGTCCTCATCAACATCCCCATCATCACCCCCAAGCTCATCCTTATCCCACATCCTCATCCCTATTCTCATCCCCATCCACATCCCCATCCTCATCTCCATAATCTTCTCCAACCTCATCTCCATAATCATCTCCATCCTCATCTCCATAATCATCTCCATCCTCATTCCCATCCACATCCCCATCCTCATCTCCATCCTCATCTCCATAATCATCCCCATCCTCATCTCCATAATCATCTCCATCCTCATTCCCATCCACATCCCCATCCTCATCTCCATAATCATCTCCATCCTCATCTCCATAATCATCTCCATCCTCATTCCCATCCTGATCCAAATTCTCAGCCTTATCCTTACTTCATTCTCATCCTTATCCTTATCCTTACTCCATCCACATCTCCATAATCATCTCCATCCTCATTCCCATCCTGATCCAAATTTTCATCCCTATCCTTACTTCATCCTCATCCTTATCCCTATCCTTACTCCATCCTCATGAGCATCTTCATCCTCATCCCTATCCTCATCACCATTCTCAACCGCCTCCTCATCTCCATAATTCTCTTCTTTTTGCTGACACAGGTGATTATAAATGCTATAAACAGGACAGTGGTTTGAGGTGAATTATGTTTCACAGCGGCTAAAAATGTTCATGTGATGTTTTAGGATGTTCAGCTTAGACAGGATGTGACTTAAGTCATAAGTCAATAAATAAAGTCGGACATTCATTTCCACATTATACTGGCAGTATTGTAATGTTACGAGTATTAGTGTTCAAGCTGCCAGCAGATGGCACCACTGACCAGCCCAGTACTTTTGTGAAGTTCTGGTCATTTCTGCTATGCCCCATCATGAATTATCTAAACCGTCACTGTGATCGAGTCCTAACTCTTAAAAAATACAGCTGCATCTATACACATCTCCTTGTACTGAATTCCATTGTAAAAGACTCACAACTTTACTGGAGCTTTTATTTCTTTATATAATACTATAATTTAACATAAGTTAAGTCCAAATAGAAAAGATGAAGTACATTTGTAGCCTCTTTTTTTAAAGCCAACTATTCTGGACATGTCAATGGAAGTAATGACTATATTTTTATATAATAAATTATTGCTATTCTACACATCAATGTTTTTTTTATATATATAATAAACATTATTTTGCATTTGTAAGCCTTGTCGTGCTTAGACCATTTAAAGCATAAAGGAGTAATGCCTGTTTCTGCCAGGACTGCTCAGCTGTCAGCTTGTAATAACAAAATCAAACTTAGATCAGTTAAGATTGTTTTCTTCAACCATGAATCTCTCCGATGCTGCTCTGTTGAGCTTATCTGGTTTGATCTATTTTCTTCACCTCATTGAGTTTCTAAAATCAGACAATGAATGGTAATGCCTTCTCCTTGAACCCATCTGTCTTGTTACGTCATTTATTCTGACAGAGGGTGCATTATGTTTACACTTTGATGGATATTGTGTATAAAAGGCTGTAGAGTAGCGGGATGTTTGTGAACGGTTGTCGTCGCCATGGAGCGTGGGTCAGCATGCAGAAGGCTAAAGAACTCTCAGGGCACAACAATGAATTCAGTGAACTTGTGAGCAGGCAGACAATGAATATAAAGTAGAGCTGGGCCTAGTATCAGTGTGGTGCGTTAAATGCAAGGCTTATTTGTGAACATAATTTTTGCAATTTATAGGTAATTTCACTGTCTTAATAACATGACTCTCGAAATCATATATTTTCCTGTTGATTTGACAAATGTTGTAATTCTGAAATCTCTTCATTGTGACCACTCTAGCTGATAATTAGAGTTTATTTCTTCATTTATCTTCAAGAACCTCTTTCTTCTGGTCACAGTGGATCTGGGAACACTGAGCATGAGGTGGGAGTACACCCTGGATAGGATGCCAGTACCCCAGGACAGCATGTACACACACATTTGCACGCTCGTTCACACTTATGGGCATTTTAGAGTTGCCAGTCCATCTACCTTTGGGAGGTGAGAGAAAACCAGAGAACTCAGAGGGCACCCATGAAGAACAGGGAGAACATGTGAACCTCCACAGGCAGTAACCCGAGCTCCGGATTGGACCGGGAACCCTAGAGCTGTGACGTGGCAATTCAACCCCCTGCTCCACTATTCCACCCAAGAGACATAATTTCCTTCCTATTGCAAAACATACCATCCACACCTTGCTGTCAGTAGTAACAATATTAAAGTATTTATGTCACCAAAGAAAGGAACATGGTGTGGAGACACTTTACTGTAGAAATCCTCTTAAGGGACTTGGTCAGATGCCTGTTGCAGTCTTGCAAAGGAAGAAGGACTTGCGCAAGAGTCCTGTTTAGAGATCTGAGCATACTGGGGTCCAGTTGTGTGCACATGCCTTTTTGGTTCACACACTGGTTCAAGATTGAATCCACTGGTCCGTGAAAAGAATTTCCAGGAAAGCTCCATCCTCATCCCCAGTGCAATCTGACTTGCAGTAACCTGTCTCTGGATAAGGTATCATAGCTGCATGTGCAAAGAGCTTATGTGGAGATGAATCAAGATTTCTTTGTAACTCTTTCTTGTCTGACTCTTGGAGTGCTGAATTAAGACAGGGTTGTGCTGCTTACTTGTAATTTTAACACTCCATGCTTCCTGTTTTCAAAAAAAAAACTGATTTGGATTTGGGGATGCATATTGATGCATTGGGTAGCGTCTTCACAGCTCCAGGGTCCTGGATGCTTAATCATGAGCTGTGTGGAGTGTCGCATGTTTTCCCAGTGTCCGAGTGGGTTTTCCTTTGGGATAGCCGTTTTCTCCAACCTATCCAAAACATGCTGGTAGGTGGATTGGCGACTCCACCTACCGTCCCCACCTCGCACCCAGTGTTCCCAGGATGTGCTCCAGACCCACCACGACCACCACGGATACAGCGGTTGCTGCAGATGAATGAATGGTTTTGGCCCACTTGCATCTTATGACAACACCAAACTAAAGTGAAAAAAAAAAAGCAGAAAGTAGTTCAGTGAAACGAAGACTTTCCTCCTGACTTAAAGTAGGACTAAAATGAATCTGTTAGACAGCCACACAAATATTCTGGAATTCAAGAAATGGTTGCATAAGCCGAGCCAACTTTTCTAAGCCAATACTTCTACATTCCTGTCATGTCCTCTGTTGATTTTCAGTGTGCTAGTGTTGCGCAATCACAAGGTCTGTAGTCTGTTAAGTCCCTTAGTAGTACACACTTCTGGCAGAGATGAACACCCCACCGGTCATTCAGCTAATTGTTTTTGCAGGAACAGCACACAGGGTCGATTCTGGGAAGCCACTACTTTCCCATGGGAAACAGCAGGTTATGCACTTTACTATTGCTTATGAGTGTCGAAAACCCCAAACGTGAATCAATTTAAGTACTATCCACAAATTTAGAACTAGCAGCAAATCATTTCAGACGTTACACATGACTAAGGAAGATGCATTTTCACATTACGCTGACTCCAAGACCAAGGAACATAACAGTGCTAAAAGTAGAGGAGATCTCTTAAAACTGTTGCATTTAGACTTCATTGGTGCACGGATATGAATAACCAATAAAGATCAAGTGGAAAGAGTTTAGTTGCTTCACCCTCACTCCTTTTCCTCCTACTCGGCATTATCAACCTGCTATTTTGTGAAAAGTCATCACCACACACATTAAAACAAGCAAACGGGTAAAAAGAAAATGAGGTGCTATTAAAAAGACAAAAACATCGCTCCACTCTTCCTTGCTCCACACCACACCACAGAAGCTATTTCCACCTCTTACTTTTACCCAAAGTAAGCATCACCACTAACCACACACATTGCTCGCCCCATTTATGTCTGCTTCACCGGACATGTCCAGAGTAAAAATGGCAACACTCACAGGCCTGATGTTACCTTAGATTATAGTTTGTGTTCTATATTTGTACATGTAGTATACATATATAATTATTTTCATCCCTCTGACCTGTCATCTCTACATTCTCCTGAGATAAAAACCTGAGAATGCCTGCATAATATAACCTCAAAATTTCTTCACGTAGTTATTTGAGATTGTAGATTTAAATGCAAGATAACCAATAAAATAATTATACCACAAAGCTGTTGAATGCTTGATTCCAATTGGTCAAAAGGTGCTGATTAATTTCCTTGGACAGTAATTCTGGCTTACACAGGGACTTGTGGCAGATGCACCGTACAACAGATTTAAAAAAACAAAAAAGTATGTAAACACTGATAGTGAAGATTTCTGTAACTGTTTATGTACATGTTTGGAAGGAGTCTCCAGTGTCAGTGCTTTATAAGAGTCAATAAGTTTTCTGCCCCCGGAATGTCTTCAGGATGAAGGGCTTTGCGGTTTCTCAGTAACGTGACAAGCCACGTTTTGTTTGTTTGTTTGTTTGTTTGTTTGAATGACTGTTTCTAGCTACTATAGCAAAAGTAACCAAAAGACATAGGTTTTTTGTAACATTCCAAACCATTATACATAACTATAAATCGATAAAAAGTAAGATGTTGAGGTTCTCTTTGGGAGTGACGAGGTTGGACAGGATTTGGAACGAGTACATCAGAGGGACAGCTCATGT
>CM074952.1:23201339-23214645 GCA_037577455.1 Pangasius macronema
GATAGGGATAGGTGGAGAGTGATGATTCGCTGTGGAGACCCCTGAAGGGAAAAGCCGAAAGAAGAAGAAGATAAATAGATAAAAAGTATAATCTGATGGTGTTTATTAAACAAAATGTTTTAATGGTTTGCAATAAAACACTTGGAAAATAATCAGTAACAGTAACTCTGCTTCACATTGGGCCACATCACACCACCTTGTCATTGATTATTTTCCTATAACAGCACATAATACAAGTTCCTTTAACATAATATTTTCTCCTAAATGTTTTTTTTTTAGTACTAAACATTGCTGGCTATATCCTCAAGGAAGGAACATTATAAACATAAAGACCCCCTACATAAGGGAATTCTCGGCTGGCGTCTGGTCTTCGAATCTGCCCATTACACAGTATGGCTTTCAGAGCTGTGGCACAGGGCGGATGTTTAGCGTACCTGTTCCTCCATAGCTGACAAAATCATCAGGGTTAAGACTGAGCTGCACTTTCAGCTCCAGAGCGGAAATCAGTCACACACATCAGTCCTGGATAAACACATTCATCTCAAATATTAATGTCTTCCTTTGCGACGGGACGTTTATATTGATTCCTTAAGAATTCCTTTCCCTTAGGCTACACTTATACATTCAGCTATGCATCCTGCTCTCTTTTGTGTGTTCTGGACCCACACTTATGCCCTTATGGCTGTGTCTGTGTGTGTGTGTGTGTGTGTGTGTGTGTGTGTGAGTCAGTGTGTGTCTTTCTTCACCACATCCACAATATTGCCTGGAGGAAATCCAGCTTCCATCTGGAGCTTATTGCAGCTGACGCTACGCAATACCCAGGGTGGGGAACAGCATTTGGAGTGCGCTTTTGGATATGTGTGGATTTGTACACAAGGGACAAAAAAAAAAAAAAATCAAGTTTGTGTTAGCGTTTGGGTAACTCTCGAGCCGTTCATTCTGCAGCGCTTTAACTGACAACGAGCTTAACACAGATGTCTCCCTAGTTAATCACATTACAGGTGGGTCATGGGAAATGCAGGCACCAGGCATTGCTTCCTGTCTGTGTCTAAGCATGTGTGTGTATGTGTGTGTATGCCTTCCTGCCTATATGCCATCATATCCCTGCAGCCTAATATGCAACAGCAGCCTAGCTGATTTGTTTCAGATGGCACCAGCAGCATTAGAGCAGAAATATGGACGTCTGCCTGATGTGAGGAACAGCACTTGGAGAGACTTTCTGCTGCTCAGCTTTTGCCAGAAAGTCACTAATAAAAACCCCATGCACCTCTGAAGTGAAGTAAGGAGAGACCTAAAAAGGGAAAAGGGGCCTGCTTATTATATTTTTTTTGATTTTGTGTGTGTGTGTGTGTTTAAATGGGAGCATATCTTGCTCTTTGAAGTGGTAAATGGCTCTGGCAGCTTGCTTTTAAAGCAGCCCCAGTTAAAAGACCCACGAATGAAGGTTTCCTTGTCATCCAGGAACACAGCCAGTGCTTTGAATTTTTTTAAACATGTTTCTTTCTGGAAGATTCTGGAATAAGAACAAAAATGGATTGCGGTTTGCTACAAGAAGGCTTTGTCTATTCTCTGACTCTGAGATTCACATCTTGAAAAAAAAAATAGCTCTGCCATTTGAGTTCTTCTTACCTTGGCAAGAAACTTGACTGGAACGTCCAACACAGCGCCATCTGGTCACCCTAGGTACGATACGGAGCCTCACACGAATTGACCACTTGGGGAAAAGAGGCGCTACTCATTTCTTCAAAGTTTGAAAATACTAATATATGGTGAAATATAGTGAAATTTTTCCTCCTGATTCATTGGCCATAAAAATGTGCCTTTTGGATCATTTAGTGCTGCCGACTAAAATGTAAGCTCATTTGCATAACATTCAAACCCTACTTTTGTGAACTAGTCCAAGGATTTTTGTGTATCTTCACAAAATTGGTGTCTGAACCTCAATAATCATGATTGCATGGATTCACACACCTTGAAAGGCAAGTTCAAGATAATATTCTGAGACCATGTGCAAAGGTTGGGGCGTGGTCATTAATGGGGAGGACGGGGTTACATTCAAATCGATGTTACTCATGAAATGGCTTAACTGAAATTTGGTGTATTGTATCTTTGTGCTGATCTGTAAGTGGATTTCTAAGATATGGGTTTTTATTTATTTATTTTATTGTTATTTTTTAAAACATGGCCATCATCAGCCAATCAGCTTTCATTTTACAACATTGAGCTACTGTCATAAAACTAGAAGAGTGTGTCCATCTGTGGTCTTTTTGGTGTTCTGTGTAAGAACCGTTCTTGACCTGTGATCCCTACGATAAAAGACGTTTTTCACGAACCTGGGGAGTCTAGTGAGGAAACCTAACTATTTATTCTTATTTTGGTGCTTTTTAAGCTACAAAAATCTGAAATACAAACACAAATATGTGCTGTAGAGGCGAGTTCAACTCCTTCTACTAGAGGTGACTATCTGTTTCTCATCCCTCTCTGAGAAATGCCTAAGACACGCTGAATTGCCAATTTATTTGTTACTAGAATGATATAAACTGCTTAATGGCTATGCCAATCTAGTAAATAAATTGACAGCTCAATGTAAAAACATTTCTATTATAACCCCTGATTTCTGTCAGCTAGAGTTTCTCATCCATAAATCATGTTTTTTTTTTTTTATTAAAAAAGGTCAAATACAATTAGGCTGATAGAAGGGTGAAACTTTGCTATGTTAAGTATAGAGAAATGAATCCCTTGGTCTCTTTAAAGAGACACATTAATTCAAAACAAAGGCATTGAGTTCAACCACCACCACTTTCGTCTGTTGTTAAATCTGTTTCGGTCAGGAACACAGACAGAAAAATACCACAGACACAGGAATGTGAATTCTCTTGGGTTAAATAAGATTTATTTGGAAAAACAGGGACACTTTCCACCATCCACTTCCTTCATAATGAGCCTCAGTTCCACCAGAGCTCTCAGAAAACAGACGGTTTGGTTTTGGAGACGGCCCTGAAATCCCTTTTTGAGATGTGACTGTGGTCGCTGGTAGTCAGGCAGATGAAGACAGAGCACATAGCGAGTTTTGTTGGTCAGGCTGACGAACGGGACAGGATATTTACCATGCCAGAGCTAGCTCAGCACTAATACCACTGCCAGATCACACAAACAGAGTAGGAGTTTAAAAACGGATGGAGGGAGGTTGAGTCACAGTAAACATCTATTTTGGATTTTTTCGCAGTGGAAAAGCATTTATATGGCAAGTCCAGGAAATTCATCGTTCAGCAAATGAAACCTAACTTACAGCAGATGTTTCATCAACTGGGTCTTTAGTGCTTTTATATTTCATGGAAATACTGACATGCATTTGCAGGTCTCCATTTACATTTATTCATTTGGACAGGCGCTTCTATCCAACTTAATGTCAGGTTAGGTGTAGACAATAGACTAATGTAAAAGTCGTTTTCGTTGACGTTCTATCGACATCCTTCTTGTCTCGTATCCAAAACTAAACACACACACACACACACACACACACACACACACACACACACACACACACACACACAGAAAAAGGTAGAGAGTCACAGCTAAACACAAGAGTTGGAGTAAGTGATAGTACTCAGGAGTGCTATAATCACTGGTCACAAAGCAGACAGTGAAGCAGTGCATTATATGTTGCAAGTCAAAGAAGGTTAAGTACACCACAATAACACATTTGGGGGCATGCTATTAAAGGCAAATAATCAGCGATGGGATGGTATGATGCTTCCTCCACCCAAAAGTGGATTATTTTTCTATAACAACACATCCTGAAGTGTTTTATTCCTCTTAGACCACAGCAAACTGAATGACGCAGTATACTTTTTATCCGTTTATAGTCACACTTAATGATGTGGAAGATTGGCTAAACAAGTGAGTTCCTGTCATCACATGTTGTAACAGATATAAACATTCTTCTCTTTTCCCTCTCTCAAAGTATACAGTTCATCAAGTTTCAGAGCAGCCAGGAAACGCAACGTCATCTATTCTGAAGACGGATAAACTTACTGACTGTTACAAAGCAACACTGACACTGGAGACTCCTTCCCTAAATGTTAACTAAGCATCTCCTTACAGAAAGCTCCAAGAGTTATATATTATTCTTTGTAAAATTAGAACATTCTTCATTTTTTTTTATCGTACTTCTACCATACAAATCACTGTGAATACACTGTTACTTAATAAACAATCAACAACTTCTGACCAATCACATTTGAGAATTCCACAGCACCATGTAATCACTTGCGATAACAATAGCACTACACTGTAATACCACCAAAATTATCAATAACCATTGGAATGGAAAGTAAGTCTGAACAGCTACACTGCAATTTACCCTGGTACATAAACTATTTCACATTTACGTGCCCTTTTATGTGTATGTGCCCTGTTTTTCTGCTCATCTGGCTTGTTTGCTCTGTTTTGCTTGTTTTTTGTTTGATGCAGGCTTAATTTGGTAAGTGACCACTCCAGAAGCTGTCCCATCAAAGAGCCACCTGTCTCCAGAAGAGCTGTCCTGCATTACATAATGCTAATCTATGGACACTGGTTCATTGGCACCAGAAGATAAGATAGGTAGAGGAGGAAGGGGGGGATAGAAGGAGAAGTAATTCAATCACTTTCTGATTTAAAGTCTCTTGTCATCCTGATGATTTATGAGACGCGCAATGTCTTGACAATAGACAAAGGAGGTACCTTTCAAAAAGAAAAGACACATCGAGATTAGAATCCGGTAGTCAGGTTCGGCAGCTGTGTTATATTCTGCAGGTTGAACAGGATTTGAAGAATACTTTTCCTAGATAGTTCCCCTTTTTTGGACATTTCAAATTAAAAACATCTACCGTAAAGTTAAAAGACGTAGATTGATTTTGGGTCGTCGTTTGTGGTTTGGAAGGTTTTGATGGACATTCTCTATATTTTCCCTAAAGTTTTGGCTTCAGCGTTTGGGTGATTACGCCATCATTACGTGAACGTTTTCTTTATTTCTATTTCCTCTAAAGATTGATTATTGGTTTGGGTGTGTGTATTGCCACTGAAACAGACTTGCTGTGTCTTGTGCACATCGGTTCACTCTCGGAGGGAGGGCAGCACCACGCACATTTTAATGTCAAATGAGATGTGCTTCGTTTCATTTTGAAAATAGCTTTTTTGAATTTCACGTAGTATTTTACTACCCTTGCCCACCATTAGTCATCTCCAATGAGTGACTGGAAACCTACCCAGGATAGGTATAATCCTGGGTTGTGTTTGTTACCAAGCCATACTGTACTTTTTATGTTGGAAAAGTGTTGTAAGTTTATGGCCTCAATGCTTTTTACAAACCTTCACCCACTTGCACTAACCATTTCCCCTTCCCCATAAAAAGGGGTCATTATATTATGATCTCAGGCAGTTTGCTAAGAAGGAGATTTCTTTTTTTTATAGATACCACTGTTTCTTCGTCCTCTTTCTTAAATGACCTAAATGAATAGAAGTCATGGGTGAAGGACCAGTCCGGACCAGGTTAGTCTAATCCAAGGAAAGAATACACCTTGGAACAGATGCTGGTTCTTCTCAAAGCATCCTGCACCCCCTTATTTACATCTAAGGCTATTTTAGATTACCCAACTACCAGCATGATTTTGGAGGAAACTGGAGAACCCAGAGGAAACCCACATGGACACAGACAGAAACCAAGAGACCTTGGAGCTGTGAGGTGGCAGAAAGGTAATGTTGCCACCAGATAAAGGGAGGTAGAGGATTTTTGCACGATAATCCAACTGACCGATTCGATTGAACGGGGATTACTCTCACACTTACTGAGTTTCAACCTCGCCAACATGCAAGACAGCATAGAGTCACTTGACTCTGTGCATATTTTTTTTTTCCAAGCACAAGTGTTTTATTATTATTATTACTTTTATAAAAATCTGTCCTCCGTCACACTCTCTGCCTCTGTAAAAGCAGCTGCATGGGTGATGCAGGTGATGCACTTCCGAGTCATGTGGGCGAGCTGACGAGGGCGTGTTGAAAACAGTATTGAAACGGGGCCTAGGCATGGCGCTGTTATGTAGTGGCTGTATAATATAATGTTTTCTTTGGACCTGTTCAGACATGTGAGGAATGCATCTGAGTGACATGCATTCACACACTGTAGTATATCAGCCAGAAATAACCTTCACATAACCCTGAGACCCTGAAAAGCAAAAAAAAAAAACAAAAAAAAAACAAGAGAATGAAAGAAATCAAATAAGACATAGACTGAGGGAATGAGACATACATGAACATCGCGCCAGAAAACCAACCATATGGTGCTCCTTATATGCAAGTAACACTTATATGCTAGTAGCCTGTTAGTATATACGTGTGACAGAGAATAGAACGGTGGAACGAGACTCATATTCACACACACACACACACACACACACACACACACACACACACACACACACACACACACACACACAGGTTTTGATTGGCCTCACCCACATTCTTGAGTCAGTTTTAGCAGTGCACACTTAAAGAAAAGAAGATCACTACTCTGGCATGAGAAAGGATTATGAGTGTAAAACCTGACATTGTTGTGTAACTGACAAAAACTGAGAGAAGGAAGAAAGGGAAAATGGAAAGACAAGGATAAAGTTGAAAAAATGGTGAAAACACAGACACTGCTTGTGTAGTATGTGTATTGTGATTTACTGCATTTGATTTTCTTGTGTGTGTTGTGTCTGTCATATTCATAACGATATAAAATTAAAATAATAACATTATTTTAACGGAAAACAACATTGCCAATGTTTTTTGAAAGTTATGAGCTGACTTATTTAGCATCAGACAGCTTCGTTTGCGTAAAATTGGTGTCAGCTTTACTGTTATTTTATTTACATGTAATTGGTTGTTCGCACACATACATAACATTCAGAAATTCTCCCCTAATCTTAAAAAAGAGATACATGACCTAATACCTTTTGTTCAAATATTTGCCTCATGACAATGACAGCAAGCTATTAGCATGCATGCTAGTTTGTAGTAATATTCATGCTAGCTAGCATTTCAGAGATTGAGGCCATAGGTGTGGTGAGATTAGTATTGTTTGCCGACATTCCTTGGGTCTTTGGCAAAAGGTGTGCTAATTTACTGACAATAACTAAAAACAAAGTGTAATTTAAAGAACCAAGAGATGTTAGCAAACGATAAAGCTATGTCCTTAATCTCTTAAATGTTAGGTAGCATGATAACAATGTTATCATGTTTATAGCTACATCTGTGTATTCTTTCTAACCAGTTTGTAACTATCGCAAACAGCTAACTATTAGCGTGCATGCTATTTCATATTTTCAGAGCTATCTCATGCTAGCTAATGCCTCAGAGATTAGGACTTTAGCTAGATTATTTTCAAAGTTGTTTATGCTATTTTATGTCTCAGAGATTAAGACTTTAGCTAGATTATTTTTCAGAGTCACTATCTTGCTAGCTAAGGTTTCAGATATAGTTAGATTTATTTGTTAGCCCACAGTGCTTGGTTTTTTGGCAAGAGACGTACTAATTTACTGACAGTAACTAAAATCTAGACTTTTTCCTCAATTATCATTCTTTCACTTTTACCTTTAGTTTACATAAAGACTACAGTTTTACCTGAGAAAGTTTAGCTAGAGAAAGTTTACCTGAGAAAGGAAAGCGCTAGAATTTAAAATCATTAGTACATCCTTTTTTTGTGCCAATGACAAAGGCTATTACTTGACTCCTTTTTTTTAACCCCTACGTCTGTTGTAGCTAGACAGATCTGCGTGGGAAAGAGACATCACACTTCATCCAGCTCATTGTCTTCTCCTCGCAACATAAATCTCAGCCTTTCTCAACATGATACACCGAATTCAATCTAGCAAACCACTAATGATAGTCATTTTGAGATAAAACACTCGTGCCTGTCTGGGTTCGTTTCCACAAACAAAAATTTTGGGATCTCCTAGGTTTGCTAAGCCTGGCTTTTATTTCCCCTTCTTTTTAAGAAAGCTAAACTTCTAATGGTTCTTTCATCCGATTCCCAAACTTCACATGATTAGTAGAACAGAAATGAGAATCAATGGTAAACATGTAGTAGAAGAACACTAAATACAAAGCAGAGGGTGATGCAGAGAGGAATTAAAGCCTTGTTTTCCTATAACAGCACATCACATAGTGTGTTATTCCTCTTATATCATAGCAATTTGCAGACGATTATCATTTCTAGCTAATGTTGTGGAACGTCTACAAGACATGTTAGTTCCTCAGTCATGAGCAGCCTTTCTTTTTCTCTCTTGCTTTGCTTTTTCTTTCTTTCTCAGCTTGTCATGTTAGAGTGAAACCTCAATCTCACCTGTCCTGAATTTACTTTATTAAATTACAAGTTGTTGTTTTTTTTAAATAGTCTTAGATTATGTAGATCGTCGACAATACGAGGCTCAGTGAATGATTTCTTGCTACAGAGTGCATTAAATCACATCTAAACCTGTGATTTGAACTAGTGTTCGAGATGCTGTGATAGAAAATTATTCAGCATTTTTATAATACGCTAAACGACCGTTTGTTCCTCACACGCTACAAAACACATGACTTTGAAATGAAGGCTGCGAACAGGATGTCCCAAAAGCCTCCATACAGGGGAAATTAACAAATTCTTTAGCTAAATGTCTTCAAAGATTTTTCATACTTAGTTTATATTATATATATTTACAAAGATTACAAAACTTTTTATATATATACAAAGAAGAACGTATTGAAATCATTCTCATGGCTGGAACAGGAAGCTGTCGCAAGGTTGTGATGGGGGGAGTGAATGACCAGCGCTCTCTGCCATCCTCAATACCACGACTGAGGTGAGACCCTTGAGCAAGGCACCGATCCCCCAACTGCTCCCCGGGCGCTGCAGCAAAAAAGGCTGTCCACTGCTCCGGGTGTGTGTTCACTACTGTGTGTGTACACTTGGATGGGTTAAATCCAGAGCACAAATTTCGAGTATGGGTCACCACACTTGGCCACAAGACACTTCACTTCCTATTGACAGTGTATTAGAATGCTGTTAACCAGACAATAATAACAGAATAATTAAAATGTGATAATAAATAATTTTAAATAATTAAATAATAATAATAATAATAATTATTATTATTATTATTATTTATTTTATTTTTTTTTCTTCACATTTTATTACTTATTACTTTATCAAAAACTATCCTAAATACATTTTACATGTAACGTGATTATGTGAGTCACAGCAGAGGTCAGCAGAGACGCTTTAGGACAAATAGTTTTTTCTTTTACTTTATGACCTGGTTCTTTACTAATATACCATCAATAAAAAAGAAGGCAGCAGGAATGAAATATTTATGCAGTTGTTTGAGTGGAAATATTGAACCATTGCCTGTGCTTTGTACAACCTTCTTACATTGGTAGGGAAAATGTTTTTTTTTTTTTTTTTTGTAATACTTCTTGGGATTTTTTTTTTTAATATATTGACAAATATAAGATAAAATAAGAAAAAAAAATACATATATAAGAACCATTTTTGCTTGAAAAAAATAAACACCATTGCACGTTAAATATGAACTCTTATATATATGCTTTTTGAACAATACGTTTCCCCCAGAAGGTGCCAATAATTTTGGATTTGACAAAAATGTCAAGTTATCAGTTAGTAAGCTCTACACACACTTGGTTTCAGCCGTGTTTCTCTGCTCTATTAGCTACACAAAGGCTGGAAATGTTATGTTAAGTTACACGCTTATAACGATGGTGATTTGGGGACACAACTGAAATTAAAATATCTTTTCCTATAACAGCAACAACACCAAAAAAAGAAACTACAAATCTTGTAAAAAGAAAAAATCTGTTTTTTTGAAACATTCTGCCGCTAACTTAGCCTGTGATGTCTTTCCACGTCTTGAAGTAGTTAGTGTGTTGTTTGTGAAATGGCATACGATAGTCTGGGAGTAATTAGCAGAGCGAAGCCAAAAGGGCGTTTTCTGCCCAGAGCAGTCTGATCTAAATGTGCACATAACAGTTCATTGTTTTGTCAGTTTAGGATGTGTTAACATCAGCACCTTGAGGTCGAATACAAAGTCTGAAAATGTTGAAACAGATACGTAGTCTATGACTATACAGGGCTTTGCTACAAAGCTTTACATCATTATGAACTCTTATGAACTTTTCTTGAAGGCAAATTCCATGCATAGAGCTCCATTTCCCTTCTGTTCGCATTTTCTACAACTCTCATGCTTCTTGTTGAGATTGGGGTGTGTGTGTGTGTGTGTGTGTGATGGGATGGAGTGATATTTTAGTAAAGTATAGCGATGCTGTGGATCATAAAAAGGCTGTCTTAGAGCAAAAGAATTTCACAACGAGTGGTGAATAAATAGGTTTCTGGATAACAAACACACGTGCAGTGAGGCGTGCTTGTCTCATAAATATTTATAATGGAAACACTTGGGCAAAATTATTGTGTTGACACAAAACTCTAAACACACCCTCCGATAATGTTTATCGCATTCTTTCTTCTAAGCTACAGGGTTTTTTGTTGTTTTTTTTTCCTTTTCATTTTAACGCCTACACAATGATAAATCCATTCGTCTGACCTTCCTACGTGTGGCAAAGTTCACTCAGCAATTCAATTTGTCGACTGTTTCCGATGGAGGATATAAAGCCCATGTCAAAGAGCATATTTCAAGCTTTTCATTTCTGCAAACCCTCCCTCTTTTGAAAGCGTCTACCTGGGGCTATGGTATAACGTCCCCCCCTATCATTTTCCTGCTGCTAAACTCGGAGACAGTGGCCCACACCCAGAGCTGTTAGGAAGATAGGATATTACCGAGCCTGCCCGAGCTTGTATGACTATAATCCCACAAATTATCACCTGCATTGGAAATATGGAGCAACTTTTAAAAGTATGAGTCCATGTCAAGAACTGTTTTTGGGGTGAGTCCACGACTATGGAATGGTGCCACTGATATCACATTACATATACAATATGTAAATACGATAAAGATAAAAGACATTTTAAACATAGGTAAAGTGTCCGTAATAACAACCCAGGTCCCCGTCCACTTTAACTACTTTAAACAAAATCTTATTTTTGCATTGAGGTGTGAATCCATTTAACATCTAATGCTTCAACCATTCATTTCCATGTGCATATGTGGAATATTGCACATGTTCAATTGGAAGTCACAGTCCTACTGTTTCTGACACCAATCTTTATATTCCTTATATCATATTTTTATATTTTGATATTTATATTTTTTCTTTCCTAATTGTATAGAAGTAAATTCTGTTGAATGTAAATTCTATTTTCATGTCACAGAGAGTCAAAAAAAGCATTTCACTGCACATTGTACTGTGTATTGTTGTGTATGTGATCAATAAAATTTGAATTTGAAGTTGCATCATCTAAATTTCCTGAAGATCACGAGAAGAAGAAAATCTCATTCTTTTTTCTTTATCATCAATGATACTGTAATATTGACTGATGAGTGACTTTGAAAGTACAAAGCGAGCTCCATGAAGACAAGGTTGGAGTGGAAGAACTCGTGTGGCCTCAACCCCACTGAACACCTTTGGGATGAACTGGAACGCTGACTGCACCCCAGGCCTCCTCACTTAACATCAATGCCTGACCTCAGTGATGTTCTTCTAGCTGAATAAGCACAAATCCCCAGCCACGCTCCAAAATTGGGTGGAAAGCCTTCCCAGAAGAATGGAGGTTATTATGTTTTTTGGAAGTGGGAGGAAACTGGAGAACATGGAAGAAATCCAATGGAAGAAAGCCACGAGGAGAACATATGAAACTCTACACAGACCATAACCTGAGCTCAGGATCAAACCGAGAAGCCTGGAGCTCTGAGCCGACAATGCTATATACTGTCCCGGACATATTTCAGTTTAATTTAATAAAATCTCTCAAACAGTGTCTGACCAGCGGAACACAGTGTAAAACCCCACCAAGATTCAGTAAGAAGGAAGTGAATAGCTTGGCTGTAGATGGAACTTGGCTAGCAGAAGTTAGAAGACCCTCATCCTTATCCACAGGAACTAATCGCCAACAGTATGGCATTCTGAGCCAACCCATTCTAATATTAAACAAAAAGAAAGTGAGAGTAAGATCCCAGCCAAAGCCCCCTGATGCCCACTTTGCTTTGTTACACTGGGAGCAGAGGGAGAAAGTGAGCAGTTAGTCACTAAAGCAAAGTATGAAAATCGGCATGCAAATCGCAGTCCCGCGGCCGCATTGTTCAGGAGAGGCGTTATGGGCCTGCCTGTTTGTGCTGCTGACAGCGTGCGGCTTTTCCCTTCTTTCTCTTGCCACAGATGAGAGCCTTCCTGCCTCTACTAGCATCCGGAGAATGTCCTCATGCTGAAAATGAAAAGGTAGCTCTCCAGCTGGAGGTATTATGAGGCAAAGCAAAGTCAACAGACCGATTAAAAAAAAAGAAAGTGTGGTAAAAGAAATGCTGATAGTCACATGGTTGTTTAGTGACAGGTGGTAGTCAGTGAAAAGGCAATGATGTCCATCTTGGCTTAGGCAACAAGAAGAAGGGTTTTTTAAAAAAAGATATTACAGAACACATTCTTTATCATATAAGTACTTATACTTATATATTATCAATATTTGTACATATTATTAAAATCTATCTGTTGCATTGTGTGTTATGAGGACATCATGGTGTGTACCATAAGCACTAAGCTCCTAGGATTTGTATGTAGGTCTTTGTATGTAGATAAGAAAAGTTTATATACTCATTCAGTAGCACAAAATATTCTGTTTTTTGAGCCTGTGATCAGAAATAGTTGAACTTTGGTTTGGAGTCTGTGCCTATTGTAACCCATTCTGTTCTTGGTTGACAGGAGTGGACCATGATGTGTTGTCTGCTGTTGTAGCCTATTCGCCCCTGATGTGTTGCGCATTCTGAAATGTTTTTCTGCTCACCATGGTTGTAAAGAGCAGTTATTTGAATTACCATAGCCTTCCTGTCAGCTTGAACCAATCTGGTCATTCTCCTCTGACCTCTCTCATCAACAAGACGTTTCCACCTGCAGAACAGCCGCTCACTAGATGTTTGTTTGTAGCCTTAGATTATGTGGAACGCTAACATTAAAATGAGCCCATTAACATAAACCTGTGCTCTGAACTACAACCGAAACTACCGTCAGAGTTCAACAGTTCTGGGATATAACTCTGATTAACAGCCCCCTCCACAGCAGCTTGTAAAGACCTCCTTGTGCTCATATCTTTGTTTCCTTCCAGAACATTCCCCATCGCTTCATTTTA
>CM074952.1:23214745-23244268 GCA_037577455.1 Pangasius macronema
TTTGGCTTTGGATCTTCTCTGAAAATGATTAAAGTTATACTCAAACACACATTCTCAGATTCCACACAGAACCCACCCCCCTCCTATTACACACATTATAGGACAAATTATAGTCATGTGAATGTCTCCTGATTTGGAGTTTTTGAAGTCCATTTGGATATACAGAGTTTGACTGTATAAGCGGACTGAGTGTTGCCTCCAGGGTTTATAATACGAGCCAGTCATTTCCTACTGGTGAATCACATAACTACCAAAGTGTGACAACGGATGACAAAGCAGAATCTGATTCATGGTGTTACAGTAGCTATATGACAATGTCATTAGCTCATTAGGCCTGTGATTCACAGCACAGGAGATAGGTGGAAATGATTCCTACTTCTCTAACATTAGTGCTTCCGTTGGACTTCCTTTCAGCACACCTAGTACTGTTTGTCTTTACTCTTTTACACTTGCATACTCTAATAATTTACAATCCAACTCTCTGTTGTCACACAGAAGGGGATGGCTACCCTTTTGAATCTCTTGCTCTTTAGGGATCTAAATCTACATCCAGATTTTCTTAAAATTGAATCAAATTGAAGTAAACATAATGTAACTTTAATTGGTTTAACCTCAGAAAGCTCCTTAGTGGTATAATTACAACAGAGCCGAAGCCTGAAAGTCAGTTAAGACAAGCTTTTGCTTTTACACTGATCATGTGGAGCTCAATACACTCGATCGATCTGTGAAGTGTTGTGTAACAAATTAACCCTCCCATGGGTGTCTAAAATGGTCTTTATCTTAGAACCTGGGCTGGAACACCAAAACAACTTGTAACTGCAGACATGAAACCGGAACGTAAATAATCAGATGTTCCTTTACATGGTGAGATGCAGCAAATGGTTTTGCCTTCTGTCCCTTTGCAGTACATAAAACAAATCAGCAAAGATTTCAGACTTATGTATTCTAACTCATATTTCATGTAACAGGCCTTAAACTGCACCACATTGACTCAAAACCTTGTAACATAGTATAAACTACAGCCACAAGCTGTAATCTGTAGGGTCCAGGCACCTTTTGTATATAATTCAATTAGCTAATGGCAATTCAGTGTGTTTTAGGCATGTTCAGCAAGGGATGGGAAACTTTACCAGAGGAGATCGTCCTTCTCAATTTTATAAGGATTGGTGAACCGTACGTTTTATTCGTGACAGAAAAGAGATTAGCACTTTTGCTTGTAATTGAGCTTTTTAAAACTAACCACTAATAAGAATAAATATAACCCTAAGTGGTAATCTCTGGGGTCCAAGCACCCATTGCAAATAGCTTGCCCAGTGGCCAGTTCTTGTCAATACTTGCCAATACAATATGTATACAGAATACTAAAGAGTCTATAGACGTACATACTCAAGTTCAAAGCACTGTCAAAGCACCTCACGGTCGGAACGACTTTCGGCTAACTGACTACCACCGGTATAAATAATCTAACCCAATCATAACTGAAAATCCACTTGTAGAATAGCAGAACGATGCAGTTCACCAAATTTCAGCTTGACCTGTCCTATGTTTTCTGAGAAACAGGTATTTGAACATAACATCATCCAAAACAAATTACAGCTTATTGAAACAGTTTTCAAAAGCTGGGAATGACATGGAGCCAAGGCAACATTTAAACGAGAGCTCGTCAATCATCGTTGTGTGACAGTCAACATGATGTGTAATGCTTGCTGCTCCATGCACACAATCAAAGATGAAGCAGTACTGTGTGAAGTTCAGCATCAAAGAGCCAAACTCCAGAATTTCACAAAGGCTTCATGGATAACATGAATCACAGGCTAATGTGTTGACCAGATGAGAGTGTTCAGATTCAGAATACTTTCATGTGATCTTCAGCATGACAGAATTAGAAATGACAGCATAACCCAGACGATTCACTTTGATCCAAAGACATGACCAAATCAGGCTTCACTGAGGTGTACTCTTGCCAAATTAAACAAAAGCATTGTTTTAAACATCGCAGCCAAGTTTAACTGGAGCTGAATTTAGCTTCTAAACAACCTAAACCCCAGTTTTCCATTTCTCTAACTTCATCCATCTCTCCTGGTTTCCAGCCTGTCCCTCATTAGTCTCCGTAAGGCTGGTTCACACCTCATTGCCACTTCTATTCACTCCTGTATTTGGCGATAAGCCCCTTTTAGTGGGTCACTGGGACCCTTTCTGGTCTGCCTGCCTGCTCGTCTAAAGAATAAAACTCTGGCTAATGGACAATTAGTTAGATTTATTCCTAGGCTCTGCCATTCGACATAATAAGCTGCAGGAACCACTTCCACTTCTTAGAAAATGCACCTTTTGGGCCTGTCAAGCATCTGGTCATGTGTTAAGGGGGGTTCCTGTTGGCTTGTGTTATCACAATATGGTTTTAACTGCTTTAAAAATCAAAAAGTCGCAATTGTTTACACCTCTAGGGAACAATAAGGTTTAAATAGTTGAGTGGCTTGACTGGAAATCCTTGCGTTTCTGTTTCTGAGAACACAAGCCTTTAGGCTTTACTAAGGTGTGAGTAAACTGTTACACAGCTCATATGATGGCAGCTTGCTTCTTTCTGGTTTTACGGTGTTGCCTGGGAGGTAAATTGATGTCAACTGAGGTTTAATTGGATTGAGTGTGCCAATCCGGAAAACCGTGACGTCACGTAAAGCGTGGAAAACAAATAAATAATGTTTGATTGAGAAAAACAATGTGTTTTTCCATGACTCTATCTGTCTTGCGGGTGGGCTTCATACTTGCTGTTTAATGACTTGTTATAAGAGTGTTTTTAGTATTAAACACGCCATTTGTTCGATATAAAATTCTTAAATCCATTATTAACATGGATCAAGAAGTGCAATTTGTTCAAATGCTGTTTGGACTGTTTGGAGAGTAGGTTTATTAGCTTTTAGTACTTTTATGACGTGAACACAAACTGAGTTAGAGACGTGTAGAATTTGCACACACACACACACACACACACATACACACACGTGTACACACACACATGGAATAGTTTTGTTCATCTGATAAAAAATCAGGGCAACAAATAGCGTCAATTTCACTGTAACTATCTTCGGCATGGCATCTTATTTAAAATGTCTATATCTATTAATTACAATATCACATCCTCCTACTTGTGTATGTTGGCAAGGTCATCTTAGTCCCATTTCCTAATGACAATACGCAGCTTGGAACGCTACTGCCAAGTATTCTGCACTCATTTAGCTTTTGGCAAAGCGAACATCTTATCCAAGGGCAAACTACAGCATGTTGTAATTGCTGCTGAGGAACTCTCCCATCGTTTGAAGATATTCACAAATCCAGGGATTTAAAAAAAGCATTCCAGCTAGGTGATTTCAAAGCTAGGCCTGTCTGAATAAACAACCTTTACTGTGTCATCCATAATAATCCAGATTCACAGACATGGAGGACTGAGAACCCGTAGCTGGCTAGCTGTGTAATTAAAATGACAAAATGAAAAATGATTGCATGAGCTAGTTAATAGCAATCTTCCAAACTAGTAAGAGTTTTCCTACCAATATGGATAGCAGCAAATGATTAAAGCTTCTTGATGGCTCAGTCTATGATTGCAAAACTACATCCATGTTTGGGGTCAAGCCAAGTCTGATTGGTATCTGTAACAAAAGTACGGCTTCATCTGCTGGAAATCTGACACAGCTTTGTTGACTTGCCCCTCTTCCTGTAAATGTCTAACAAGATTGGAGAAACTTGCAGGTTAGGAGCCTCTAAGCTTAAGCACTTTAAGTTTGTTTATAATCTTAGGTTTTATGCATATGGGTTCTGTGCAATTTGTTAGAGTATATACTGTATGTATTTTGTTCTGTACTCAGTATGCTCATGCTTTTGTTGTTGTTTTTTTAATCCATTATCTGACTCATGCCGGTGTTCCCTGGAGGACTTGTGGTTAGGCTCTCGGTGCTCTGGCTGCTGTGGCCTGGGTTCGATTCCCGGCCAGGGAACCAACCCCAGCCAGTGGGCTTGCACAAGACAGTGTACTTCCAGAGCTGGTCCCAAGGTCCCAAAGTGGATGTGGCCTAAACAGAAACCCATGACTATGCCCCTAGAAACACTGGAAAACTCTAGGAAAAAAAAACAAAACAACAACCCAGAGGATGAAAAGCCAGCACTGTCAGCATGGAGGGTGAATTCTGGCTCTGAGATTTCCTCAGAGATTTTTTTGTCACTGCACGATGTATTCTAACCAATTTAGTTGATTCTATTTCCAAAATATAAACAATGATCATCGAATTAAAATTGGTATCGTTGGGACTGATCCACCAATGATTCCCTTTACGATACTTTTATTTTGGAGGGGCTTGTGTGACTTTTTTGGATCCCAATCCTGATGCACATCTCTATTCTCAACCAGATGGCACGTGAACCTTTCTAACTAACACGGTTTCCTAAAAAAAAAAAAAAAAAGTATCTGTATTAGTATCAGTTTATAATGCTGCCTTGGTGGTGCCTCCTTGTAAGTGTTTTTTTTTTTTTGTAATGACGTCACTTCCCACCTCGGCATGTTCGATGTGTGAAGTGAGAAAAAAAACATGGCTGCTTCCACGAAAGCATTTCTTTTGTTTGCTCTGTCAGAGCATGTACATGTCACAAAAAGCTGCTTTAGGCTCACTTAAAGCTCACACCGCTCTAGTACAGTAAATTTAAAACATCCATGCAACATTTTAGACTGTAACTGCAGCATAGCAACAACAGAAGACAACAGCGAGTAGCACTAACGACAAGCTAGCCAGCTAACATATATATAGTATATTATATATATATAGTTATATGAGTGACACCTCTGACGTTGATGTTCTCAAAATATCGATTAGTATGGTCAGTGTTATAGATTTAACCAAGTACTGGATGTATGTTGATTGAGCTAAAGCCGGTTGTTGCTTTAATGCAAAAACGACTCACAGATGACGATGATAGCGGTGCGGCAATAGCACATATTTCTGTATTTACTACCTTCCTTTTTTTGCTGCTACTATATTTTATAAAAATATTATATCATTGTATATCATTTCTTGTCACTACTAGACCAATAACTACTATGTCCATATATGGTATATCTGCTGAACATGTCATAGTATGTTATGTGTCCATTCACAGCAATGTATTCTTTTGCACTAGCTGTAAGACCTGACACTTTCACACTAGGACTGTGTACTGGTCAGTGCTGCACTGTCTCTTACTGTGCCTATTGTCTTGTTGTAGTAGCTACTGTACTGTCTTGTGCTGTTTGCACGTGCACTTTATGTAGTAATGTGTAGAGGTAGAAAACTACAATCCCACAATGCATCTCCCGAGCCGGTGGAGGAGCGCTGAGGTGCTGCGAGTGGCAGGAGGTGAGGGTGTGGGGGGGGAGGGATCTGGATGAAGGGGCGGGGGGGGTTGGTTTTTTTAAATCAAAGCCGTGCAAAAGCGAGTGCGCGTGTGCGCGCGTATGTTTGTGCGTGCATTTATGCGCGCGCGCGTGCGTATGTGTATGTGTATGCGTGCGCGCGCGCGAGCTTCTTCCACTGTCGTAGCGGAGCCGCACGCGCGACTCTGGAATCTCCTCCTTCCTTCCTTCCCTTTTTTTTTTTTTTTTTTGGAGCTTCACACCGTGGTGGGGGAGGAACGCGGACAGGAGGAAAGTAAAGCAGAGAGAGAGAGAGAGAGAGAGAGAGAGAGAAATATCACTCCGGGATGCGAACGTGAGAGTTTTTCGCTTTCGCAGTCTCTCCGAACACGGAAAAGAAAAAGAGTTTGGCTTTCTTTCTTTCTTTCTCTCTCCTGTTTTTTTTTTACCTGCTCCGTAGTTCGGATACTTTGAAGAGGATTTACGATCAAAGAAGTTTTTTTTTCTCCTTTTCTCTCCCTCCTCGCGCGGAGAGCAAACCGCGTCCTGAACAGAGAGAAAAAGAAAAGAAGAGAAAAGGAAGAGAAAGGAGGAGGAAAGAAAGCACGGGTGGAATTCTCAGCAGTGGAAAGGTGGAAGCTGACGGTGCGACTCCTGGTCGGAAATCTTATCCCAGTCTCTAAATCCAAACTCGTCCACGCTTGGATTTGGATTTGGATTTGTGAGAAGATTTTCTCTCTCTCCCTCAGCTTCAGCGCTTCTGCTGTGCCAAGTGAGCGAGAAACACAACACACTTGTGTTGTGCTGTTGTGTTGTTTTGTTGCTTTTTTTAAAAACTAGAGAACAAAAGGTAATACGGAAATAAGTAACTTTTTTTTCAACTATCTTCTACAACAACGGCGAAGAAAGTTTACCTCAGAGGGAAAGGTGAGTACCTCAGGCGACATGCTGAAACTAATTAAATATGCTGTTTTGTTGTTGTTGTTGTTGTTGTTGTTAAATATATTTAATTCTTTTTATTCAGTTTTAATGTCTGAGATATAAATTATAAAGTGTAAAATGAGAGTAGAAAAAAATGAGAGGAACTATTAACCAGGCTGCTGTTTGTGTTTACCTCAGTTACCTCATAGCCTCATTTCTCATAGTCGCATTTATCTCATTTACCTCATAGCCTCATTTCTCAGTCTCATTTATCTCATTTACCTCATAGCCTCATTTCTCATAGCCTCATTTATCTAATTTATCTCATAGCCTCATTTGCCTCATAGTCTCATTTGCCTCATAGCCTCATTTACCTCATAGCCTTTGTGCTATGGAGAGTAGTTTACCTCAGACTCAACAGGAAACACTGCCAAAGCTTGGACTAATTTAGTAGTTTTACCTCATGCTGTAGTTATGTAAAATGTGGTGTGTGTGTTTATATATTTTATTTAATTATGGCAGAACAAATATGCAATGGTTTTACAGCCACATATTCCACTGTCATGTTGCATCAACTTCAAATGTTGGAACTTTTTTACAAAAAGTTTTTTTCTTTTTCTTTTAAAGTGTGTTACTAATTTTGTCAACATGTTGCACTGATGATGAAGATCATGATCTCAGTAGTGGCTTTCATGCTGTTTATGCAGAGAATTTTATACAGAGAGAGTCTCTCTCTCTCTCTCTCTCTCTCTCTCTCTGTCTTTTTCTAAGATTGATTTCTGGATTGTTCTGTTGCAGGACTCTCTTAACCAAGACTTATGGTTTGATTTAAACGTAACCAAAACATAAATAATATCGTTGCACAGATAAAGTAGGAGTAACACTCGTTTCCCAAAAAAATGGGCAAAGTTGTGATCCAAGTACTTCTTGGATTCGTTTTCATGCATAAACTGACAAGAATTCCCGACATGCACGTAATATGAGAGTAGCCGTCGATTATGGAGTGAATCTGTATTTAATTGAGTTTAGTAGCTTTCCTGTTTAGTCTACATGATGATAGTGATCTCACCATCCACATAATTGGAGCTCTTTTAGCACCTGTGTTGAATTTGAATATTATATGGACCAACTAAACTTTCTCAAACAGGAACGGATTGTATTTTTGGGAACTTCTCGCCTCTCTATGTGCTTTATTTGTGACAGCTGCAGACACGCAGTGTTTCTTTGAAGGCTTGCAGAGACTTGTACACTTCCACACGTCACAGAACCCAGCTTGTAATTCATTTACATCCTTCTTGGATTATTCTGTAGAAGGCTCTGCATTTTCAAACTACTTTATCTCCCTCCAACATGTACCCGCACATACCCCCTCACTACCACACGTCCACACAGATTCACCTCCCACCCCCACCCCCCATTTCCAATTCAGCGTCCCTGAAAACGTTGGCTGCCGATGAGTGTCCATTGGAATTCGCAGTAAAAGCGTTCACGGTCAATTTCCACCTTGTGCCTGGGAAGCAAAGCAGCCTGAATGCCCTCTGCAGCTTGCGCAGATCTGATCTGAATCTAATGCAAAGCAGGACTGAAAAGCAGAGTGCATAGAAAATATAGATATTAGCGTTATTTATACCACAGCACTGTTGAACTCTCAATTCTGTTCCTGCAGAAGGTGTTGATTTTATCTTCTATAACAGAAACTTTGTCGGTAGTTCCGGCTGTAATTCAGATCCCCATATGTTAATGCTCTTAACATTCATTCATACATAAGGCAAAGTTTTGTTTTTTTTGTGTTAGTAAATATTTAATTCTAACTTTTTTATGGAAGGAGTCTCCAGTAGCAGAGCTTTGTAACGGCAAGTTTTCCTCCATGTGAAAGTCTTCAAGGCTTCACGCTTTCTGGTTTCTCTGTAACTCTGTATTACAAGCTGCATTTGTTTTGTTTTTTTGCTTGTCAAAGGAGTGTTTGATAATAAGTAAAATAATGTACATGATATAATGAACTAACATGTGCAGAGTTTCCCAACTTTAAAATATAGCTGGAAATAGATAAAAAGTATGATGTGTCATTTATTAATAAATACGAATGGTAATTGTTGGCAAATTGCTGTGGTGTAAAAGGAATAAAACACTTCAGGCTGTGATTTTTTTTTTTTATATATTCACAGATGACTACATATTAACCATCAAGATCCATCGGTGTCTAAACAAGTTGCCAAAGTTTTGTAACATTAGATGTATGCTTAGATGTGAGGTTCACAAAGGTCACAAAGGCAAGATGAAATGTCTGAAATGTCTGTTTTTTTAACGATATTTCGTTCTTCTGGCAGTTATCTTGTTTTTTTTTATTTGTAGTTTTTTTTTTTGTTGTTTTTTTGACCTTTGAAATGGATAACTGGAGCTAACCTTGTAAAAACACAGCCGTTTAAGGCCATAATTACGCCAATTAGTGAAATTGGAGGGCAGATTGCTGCATTAGCTGGTCCTGCAGGATTTGGCCAGTGTTTCTTCAGCGGCGCCTTCAAAGCGGGTCAGAAGTTCAGAGGCGCTGCAGTGAAATGGTGTTCTTGACCTGGAAAGGCTTATTGAGGAAAGTCTAGCTCCACTGTCTTTTCAAAGAAGAATTAGGACAATGGTGGTATGTAATTAAATGCCATCCATCACCTTCTTTGTTTACATTCATAGCAGACATTCAGCAGAAGGGTGTATTTCATAGGGTATAGTAGTTTGTCTTGCGGCATGGTTGAACTAGCAATGTGCATTTCAACTGCTCAAGTTAGGGTAGAGTTGGTCTAACTATATAGCTTATGTTTGCTACATGTAATGCTACATGTCCGTGTTAACCGAGTCTAACTGGCTTCATTTTTGATTGGCATACAGATTGGTTCATAGTGCATACAGCTTCATCCAGGAATAAAGTTTCTGTAATGCTCCTCGAAGATTCATAAACAACAAACACGTGTGAGACATCCGGTGTCATCGATGGGTACCTACTTCAAAAGAATAGATGTGTCAAGGAAAAAAAAAGAGAAGCTGTTGAGGGAGAGACTGTTTATTATTTTGTGTTCGTTCCACAATATTAAACATAACTATAACTATATATGTTAGTTGGTATGATACTTTTTACATTAATCTTATGAGAAAGCAATCAGAAGTTTAGCCTCCTTGGAACTTTATATATATAAAGTCACATTCTGTCCAACATGCAGAAGGTTGTTTATTGTAGAGAAACTGGAGGTAGGCGTCTGATAATTAGTTATAGGAGTTTCTGCGATACTCGGCAAGTAACTATACTGTGTTTCACTCCTTTTTCAGGCAGCTTTTTTCAATTTGGAGGCAGCATTTGTCCTCCTGAGATGGTGTAAGGAATAAGGAAAATAATCTTCTAAGGGAATAAGGCAATCCTATAAATCCATTCACCAATTCTTAGGTCCATGGAAGCGGCAAGCGATAAAGTGACAGCATGGCATTTTATTGCATTTACTCGATTCTGTGCAAATTAGATATGACCTGCTAAAGTAACAATTCCGACTGGCTCGAATGATTCCTCAGACCAATCTAATGTCGCATATGGTCCCATGTCTCTTCAGTTCCCCACTCACAACTTTAGATCCTACCTGCAGTTAGTTCACATTTACTGTTTGATGTGCAAAAATCTTATCCTGTCATATACGACATCTCACTAAATGTGAGATATAGAGACATTACATAGAAAAATAAAGTTCGAAATCAAGTATCAGAGTTCATTGATGCCGCTGGTGAGTACACATAGCTAGTACAGTTGGCTTGCTTTGTTAATCCACCAGACAGCGCATGTCCAGTATCCATCCTTACAAAAGAGAATCTACAGAGGCTTCCAAATGGCGTAACAGAAAAGCATACGTCCCAACGTCAGGAGATTGTGAGTTTGAATCCCACAGCCATCTGTGGCCAGGACACAGTGGAGCAATATTAACCATGCTCTTTGGGTGGAAGGGATGGCATATTCCTGTCAATCACACAACACAAGCCAATCGTGGCTGTCTGTGAGCTCATAATATCTGCAGAAGAGGGTAGATAGCACTTTCCTCTGAGTATATTACAAACGGTACACTACGTCGTACTCGTCGTCAAGCTTTTCTACTTGAAAAGAGTCTCCTTACGTGTACAATCGGTCCTACAAGGGGGAAAAAAAGAGAGACAAACTACCAATAACAAGCGACTTGTCTTTTACTATTGGGAACATAAGGTCATGATTTGGCTAGGAGTCCAAGACCGCATAATTGCCTCTTCTCTCTGGGTGGGAAGGACCTCCTCTGCTGTCGATTGTAGCACTAGCTGGTTGCAGTGACTGTGATTCATGTTAGCACTCTCCTCCAAGCGTCATCAGCTGCCACGTGGTGTTGCACTTACTTACAGTCACTTGGTGCATATAGTCCGTAGCTGTATCTGTTAGATCTTCTGCTCTGAGATTCTGAGGATGAAAGCAGTGTTCCCACCGGACATTCTTTTGGGTGGGACTGCACAACAGAGTGTGTGGTAGTGTGGGACAGGAATGATCCACCCTCTAATTTCTGGGGCTGCCTGAAAAAGCAGCAGCCAGCAACCATTTAGAAATATGTCCACCTTTCAAAGCAGCCCTGCTATCACTAAGCTTTTCTCCTGCACGTAAATAGCCGACACTCTGTGTGACCTGCAGGCTCAACCTGAAGTTTGGATATTAAGCAAATGAAATGTGTGGCAGCGTGTGCGCAGTACTGCGATGCACCCAGATACAGGAGTGGCAGAATAACTTATCTGAATAGTACACACAGCTTTTCAAGCAAATCAGTTACGCGCAGGGCACGAGGTGTAAGAAAGGAGAAAGTCAAAAACCTTTCCAGCATTACACCACAAGCGCAGTGGTCTCGACTTTACTGCGGCCGGACACTTTGGAAAACGTTCCGCTCGGCTAGCAGGCAGCGATAATGAGGGTGTGTGCGCCTTGGCCCCGTTCCCCTCCGCCGATCACAGCGAGACAACATCCTGGGCTCCGTTTAATTAGGGGTCCAACCACTCTGCTTTTCACTCTTCCGCTCCACTCCTGCTTCAGCGTGCGCTTTAATGAATAGCTAGGTCTGTTCCACAGCTTGCATGAGTTGCCACTTGTTTGTTTACACAGAGTAACAGGAAACCTGAATTGCGCTTGTTTAGATCTTTTTCAGTTTTCTCCACATGGGGGCGAGGAACTGAGCAATCAACAATATTTTTGAAATATGAAAAGGTGGAAAGATTGTTGCCACTATGTGTTCAGTTGTACTGTGCTCTAATATAAGGGAGGGTGTTGGAACTATCCAAAAAAAAAAAACAGTATTAGCTACAGTGTTTTAGACATTGTAGGGTTTTTTGATTTCTTTTTTTGTTTTGTTTTATTTGCTAGATTAATGTCGGGTTCTGTCTTTGCTCTAGTAGTTCATTATGTTCTCTCTCTAATCACCGAATAGCTGCACATTTTGTAAATATTTAGGTCTAAAAGCTTTAAGAGAGATGTGAGACTAGTTTTAAATATTTACATCTGTCTTGGAGCCTTCGGGACGTTTGGTCTATTCAGAAGCTCAGAGAGAATCCTGCTTTTTGAAGTGAGCATGTCGGAACAGAAGATGGCAAATTTGTTTTGGAAGGTGGGGAAAAAAAATACATGTTTTCCGAAACACATCAGACTTGACAGTCAAAGTGCTGCCTGTCCGTCCTCAGCAGTGCTGTGTGTGTGTGTGTGCGTGTTTTTGGCTGACATGGTGCGAACGTGACTGGCCGTAAGCTCCTCTCACTTCCGAGTGTCTGGCAGCAGGCGGGAGCTGCTGGAAAGGAAACTCATTCTCTGATTTACACACACATTTTTTTGTAGAGACCCTCCACCTGGTCCCCTTGTGTGTGTCTCTCTCTCTCTCTCTCTCTCTCTCTCTCTCTCTCTCTCTCTCTCTCTCTCCAGGCTCCTGCGTTCAGTCTTTTGACCCTCAGGCTCACAGGGGGCTCATTGGCAAACTCAGTAGGGTGCCAGCATTTTTGCATCTTCCTTCATTCTCCTGCAGCCATAGCATTTGTTCACTGCTCCCGGTGAGGTGCAGCTGGAAAGGTGACGAAATGCCCGACGGTGGGATTTGCATAAACTCCAAGGCAGTGATTAATAGACAAATGACTTTTGCCGCATACAAAATTGAGCTTTTAGTATCGAGGGTAATTTGGCATTGTGTAAAAGTGCAGCACAAGATTGTCAGTTGCCTTAAAGTGTGATCTGTCCTTTGCACAGAACAAATCCCAGAACAAATCCCCCCCAAGCTAATGAGTGTGTTTGTATAAGAGTGAGTAACATTTGGTGCAATCAATAGGACAAATGGTGTGTTGGGTTCATGCGGGGATGGGATGGGATGGGATGTACTCTAGCATGGGTGTCTCTGTCTGTCTGCCTGTCTTGGGGCTCTCCATTGTTTTCCGTCAGCTCATGGGAAATCTTAGTCATACACGTCCACTGTAATATTCATCTTTGTTCTATTATCAGTCAGCGTTATATGAAACTGTTGCTTTACCTCGTAAGGTAAAATACTCGATTCTGATTGGTCAGAAAGTGTTGATTAATTTTGTTATCACTGTATAGCTGCTATAACGTAAGGAATAAGAGGAAGCAACTTGTTTCTGGGAAATTTCACAACATTAAACGTAACTATCTTCTTCTTCTTTCGGCTTTTCCCCTCAGGGGTCGCCACAGCGAGCCATCACTCTCCACCTATCCCTATCTTCTGCATCCTCATTAAATGTAACTATAAATGGAGTAAAAAGTATGACATGTGGTTTGTTGATAAAACACTCCAGGGTGTGTTGTTGGAAAATACCAGCTTCAGGGTGGCAGCAGTAACTCTGCTATGCCCTCTTGATTGTTTTCCAAGAACAGCCTGTCCTCAGGAGTTTTACTCCTTACTTAAAATGCAGCTTAGTGCGTCTTCATTTTATTTAGACATAACATCTTCTCTCTTCAGCTTCCACGGTGCCAGCAAGTGAAGGATTTAATTTGGAAAAACGTCCATTCCTTTTTCTTATCATCACATAAATGTCAGCATATCAGAGTGCAAACGAGCAAGGCTGGAATCCTCGAGTACTTCAGGGATGTGCTGTTCCGTAGTGACGCAGCAGGAGTTAGACTTGCCAGGGTGAAGGTACGCTAGTTTTTATCAAGTCGTAAATGCTCACTCCGTCTCTGCTGCATGAAGTTCTCAGCTGCACAGCCAAAGCAACATCGCCGTTTCCGAAAGAGTGGTTTTGGGTTTTACTGGAATTCGAGGCCTGTGGTTGTTGTCTTGGCTTCTGGCCCAGTCTGAGAAGTTGGCAGAGTGATTTTTTTTTGCCCAGACTGAAGGACATTTTTCCTCACTCACTCAGTGGTGTACATTAAAAAAAACGATTCCTGTTTACTGTGCAATTGACCTGTTACAGTTCTCCTATAGGTAATGTAGTGTCTAATAAAATGTGTCTTTTGTGTGTGTATGTTAGACCCGATGTCCTAGCTGTGTGTATGGAGAGCTGCGCCAGGCAACGAGCTCTGCTGTAGAGGAGCATGATGAAGAGCACAATGAAGGTCATGCTGCTGCTGTTCTCGGTTCTTCTAACCCAGCCTCTGCAGGGCCGCACCAGGCCGGCCAGCCCAGAGCAAGGTGAGAAACTTCTCTTTAACCCCCCCCCATACACATGCTTTACTTGGTCACATTCACATAGTGTTCTTGCACCTTCGCTGTTCTTCACTTCAGCTATCCACAGTCGAACGAACAGTTTAACTAAATGACCACTCTACAATCTAAATGACAGGCTAAAGCCTTATTTAAACTTTTGGTTTGGAAGGTTTTCTGAACAGTCGGCAGAATTAAGCCGTGGATTTCCGACATGTTTAGGCCATTTTGGAAAAGAAGTCTTTACATGTTTGGTTTTTGTTTTTTTTTTTGTTTTTTTTCCCCACAAAGCCAAACACACGATGCTGATTAGTACATACTTGTATTCCTGAATACTGCTTACATACGTTATCAACACAGGAAAGAAACACACAATACCATAGAAATGCATTTTCAGCAAACCTCTGGGTTGTGGTTAGCAGTCCTGTTTTATAGCTGGCTGTAAAAAGAGCCAGCCATGCATGGGCTGTTTAAAATACATAGAACGTTTGTCAAATAGAGTCATATAGCCAGTCAAACAGTGAGTCGAATAGCAAGGCACTAGTGGAAGTTCACATCTAATTCTCTTTTTAGGCTTCAAGAGCATAAGTCCTGTTTTAGCAAGTCATAGACTTGAGTCGTACAGAGAGTCGACTGGCGAGTCACTAGAAGTTGTTCACATCGAATACAGTTTTAAGGTTCCAAGAGCGTAACTCCTGTTTTAGCGAGTCAAAGAGTGAGTCATATAGTGAGTTGAATAGCGAGTCATGTAGCGAGGCTCTAGTGGAAGTTCATATCTAATACATTTGCTAGCGAATTGAACGGCGAGTCACCAATGGAAGTGGACATCTAATACTCATTTTTAAGTTCAAAGACCATAATTCCTGTGTTAGTGAGTCGAATAGCAAGACACTAAGCTGAAGTTGACATCTAGTGATCATTTTTAGGTTCAAAGAGCATAATTTGTCCATTAGCGAGTCGAATAGTGAGCCACTAGTGGAAGTTTATATCTAATACTCTTTCTAGGTTCAAAGAAAAGAATTCATGTGTTAGTGAGTCAAGGAGCAAGTCACCAATATAAGTTCACATCTACTACTCATCTTCAAGTACAAAGGGCATAATTCATGTGCCGGCGAGTCGAAAAGTGAGTCAAATAAGCCTAGCCGCTAGTGGAAGTTCACATCTAGTATTCATTTTCGGGTTCAAAGAGGCTGATTTGTGTTTTATGTGCTTTTCCAAAACAAGTCTGAAGCCCTGCGTGGAATCCTTAAACAAGGAGCAGGTTAGACTTAAACACCAAACCTCACACACAGATGGTGCTAGAGGAGAGAAGGAGGGAGGGGGAGAGAGAGAGAGAGAAAGAGAGAGAAAGAGCACACCGTGAAATGAAATCCTGAAAAATGCGTCTCTTGGCAACATTCCACGGTGGTGAAGGCTGCTGTCTCGCTCGCAGGTTTAAACGTGCTCCACCTTTGCACTTCTGTTTGGGAAAACCAGCGTGGCCTGGGGCAAGACAAACACCACACGTTACTATTCCCATATTCTGATAGAAGTGCTGTATCTCTCTCTCTCTCTCGCTCTCTCTCCTCCCCCCCTCTCGTTCTGTCTATCTGTCTATCTACCTATCTGTCTCACTACCTCTTCTGTCTGGCTTTAAATAAACCAGGTTTGGGTTAAACTAGGGAGCCAGTATACAGGGGCGTGTAGCTGTTGCCATCTCTAGCCTCCAGGTAGGCAAAAATATCTCTCCCCCTCGTCTTTTTGTCTCTCTATACTCCTTTTGTAATGAAAAGGTATTTGTTGTCAAGGGAAGACTCGACTACCAGGAAAGCTATAAATTACTGCATTTTTTTTAAAAAGGAGGCGAGGAGACAGCGAGCACTCCACCCTGTGGCGGTATTCCACAGTGGAGATCGTGTTTCTGGGAAAGAGAGCCCAGTTTTCATTCTGATACGCAGCAGAGAGAATATATGAATAAGCGAGGCCTAGATATATCATCTACACACACGGAGGACCTTTCAGGAAGTCCAGGTAGGGTTAATGCCGGGTCAGCCAGCAAGAAAATAAAACCTAAAACGTTCAGATAGCGGATTCTTGTGCGTTTATGGCTCCTTGCTTAAGAGGCTTGCTGATTGACCAGTGCCTTCAGGGGTTCAGAAAAAATGGCAGGAGGAAGAAGGAGTGGAACAGAGAGAAGAAGAGTCCGAATGTGACAGATTAGCTTTTAACCTCCTCTGCCACTCCATCACCAAATGGTCAGGCGTGCTCAGGGGCCCTCTGCCCCTTTTCCTCTCTTCTCCTCCCATCTTCCTCCCGTCACGGTAAATGGCAGTCTCTTCCCGCTCCTTCCCCCCCCCTCGTTTCCTGTGGAGTGAATGATAGTTTCAGCTGTCGACGAGTGGCCTGACGTGCCGGCATTTGTGCGGTTTGTCCACCTCCTCCCCAGGAAAAAACAAACGAAACCAAACACTAGGACCTCAGCAAGTGCCGTTCAAACACCACCTTAAAACAATCAGCGGTTGTAATCCTAGCAGCCTGTGTTTTTCATTTGCTTTTGGGCTCTCTGTTTTGAAAATAAATGGAAAATATCCAGAAAATCCATTTATTTCAGTCATCACGTCCATATTGGAAGAATTCTGCTTTGGATTTACGAAACTCCTTTAAGTTTACTTCGATTCCCTTTTAGATTTGGATGAATTCTGCATTGAATCGCATGCTTATATGACGTGTTTACGTTTGTAGAGGAAGTTTGGTGTTGGCGTCCATGCGTAACCCTTGTGCAGATGAAAGCTTCAGAGCCGCTTTGCGTAGGCCTGGCGGAGCTGGGCACGTATACAGGGCCTCACTGCGTCTCAGCNAGCCACGCTGACCATCAGTCTCCTATAGATTCCTTTGAATCTCAGCTTACTCCATCTGAGACTGGGGGGTCAGTCAAAGGAAGGAGGAAGAGTGGAAGGATTAGTCGTCGCTGGGCTTATGGCATGTTCGTGGTTCCGCTGTGGTAACAGTGATCTGAGATAATGAAAACTTCATGCATTGTGTTTTTGACAAAGGTAATAAAACGCAGCTTTTCAACAGCTGCAATCTGTTTCATTATTTTGTGCAGTGGATGTCAACAAGATGTTTGGCCCAAGTCAGTGTTTTCTAAACATCCCAGAACGTCCATGTTTTTTTTTTTTTTTTTTGTTCTTGACTCACTTCCAACACCTCCTGTACGAGGTATTCGGTTTTCCCGGTGGTTTAGGAGCGAGAAAGGGCATAATTGTGTGGACGCTGGCTTAAATTGAGTGCCCTGAAGGAAGAGCAGCAGAATTAAGAGCTGGTAATGAGAAGCCTGCTTGAAAAAGCTTTCCTCCTGTTTGCTACTTGACCTATTTTGTCTAATGCGCTGTTTAGCTGAAGCTCGTAACTCGGAATTTCCGATCTCTGAGTAGAGTGGAAAAAAAAACACAAAACAAAGAGAAACACGTCTTTACTGCACTGAAAGTCAGGAAGAGGTGTTCAGCCCTGTGTTGAGCACATGACGTTATAACAACACGGATGCTCCCACCGTCAACAGCCACTTATATTATAGGCTCTCAGCCTGGGGGTCGTGTCCCCACGTGGAGTCTCCTGAGAAGCAGGATTTTAACCAATCACTATTTATAAACTAATGCAACAAAGCATGAATTCTCCACGCCCCAATGCACGCGAGCCGCAATGCTTTAGGTGAGAAACGGACTGCAATAACAGCGACGGTTTTGAGTTAAAATCGATTTGAGATCAGTGTTGTTCTTTAAATTTAAAGGGGCAGTCGTGTGTATTGTAATTCATCACAATATCAGTATTGTCACATCTCCCAGCCCTACGTTTAGAGTAAGCACTTGGCACTGATGTTAGCTGGCTGACTCGTTGCTAGTTCATGAGCCATGCTTTCATGGAAGCGTCCATGATTTTCTTTTTCCCCGCATTGTGGCTTGAAATAATATTGCTGAGGATGAAAATCACATAATTCCAAGCTCTGACTTCTGAGTAAAGTCGATTGCAGCATAAGTAACTTTTGAAGCAACAGGTAGTTGCTTATGCAAGGAATATTTGCCCCTGGACATAACAAAAATCCAAGAAGATATTTGAAAGGAAAGCACTCAGTTTTCCTGCTTTCTTTTTGTTTTGTTTTGTTGGGTTTTTTTCCTGGAACAGATCAGTTAAAGATGGCAGTGCAGCATGGAAAACTGATGCCTGTTTTGGCACTGTGTGTGTGTGTGTGTGTGTGTGTGTGTGTGTGTGTGTGTGTGTGGCTCATCTATATTTGTGTATAGCGACCTGCTTACATTCCTTTCCACTATTCCCCCTTTATTTGGAATTATCCTTCTCTTTATCTCTCTCTAATACACACACTCGCATGGCCTCTGTGGAGATGGGGACGGGTGGAGACTGAGGGAACAATAGGTGTGATTCAGTGGGACAGGCTGATCTCACCCCACTCCCCTTTTCACTGTGTGTGTGTGTGTGTGTGTGTGTGTGTGTGTGTGTGCTGGTGCGTGCTTGGGTTGTGATTGTTTGTAGAACTGCAGCCATTGTGAACAAATGTCATTAGCATCTATGGCTTGATGGAGGCCCTTGTGTGAGCTGTGTGTGTGTGTGTGTGTGTGTGTGTGTGTGTGTGTGTGTGTGTGTGAGAGCGGTGTGTGAGAGCGGGGGCTGGGAGAGCATTCGCCCCCATTTGCTTATTGCCTTCACAATGAGAAGAGATCTCCACTAATCAAAGCGAGCGATAGGTGGACCTGTGCAGATAATCGCATTTGCTAATGAAATTCACATTCACGTGCTTTGATTCTTGTTTCATGGCTTGCTGTTAGGGCCGTAAAGAAAAACTCTTATATACGGAGTCAAAACTCGGACAACGTCAGGGCACGTTGTGTTTATCCGAACCGAATCATTTTGGATCAGACACGAATTGAATCATGTCGGTGCTGAACCGAGTCATATCACATCAGAACATGTATCATTTTTGGATTGGATTGGATTGTCTGAAAGAGGGAGATTCACACCCCTACATTCTAACCAGACATTTGAAACATCTGTCCAGTCCTCTTTTCCTCCCTCCATCATTCAACCACGAGAGCGGCTTCCTAAAGGAAATCCCAGTACTCGTTTTCTTTGTTCTATTGCTTCCTATTCGGAACCAATGAAACCTCTAATGCCGAAAGCGCTCCGATCCAGCTGGTGCATTTCAGCCTTTCCTTCTTCTTTTTTTTTTTTTTTTGCAAAAAACACAAGGAAAAAAACTTCCTGTCGTGATTGGCTATCATTTATCATGCACGTCAGTCAGTCATTGAAGATGACTTGGGAGGAAGTTGCGAAGTGGGAATGGGGAAAGCGCCCGTTCCTGGCGAGCTCCTTTTTTTTTTTTTTTTTTCCTGAAAATATGGCCTTTGATCCGACATAATCCCATCGTGGAATCTGGAGGATTGGATAAGTCAGGGAGAAGACGTGCAGCTCGGAAGGATTTCAGCTTTTGAAAGAGAAGAAGAGAATTGCAAAAAAAAAAAAGTCACTTTTTCCATTCCAGAGCAATAATCGGATATTGTTAAGATTTAGGACACAAAGTGATTGTAGAAAACACACAGTGAACAGCGAGCTTAAGCAATCTCCCTCCCTTTATTGGTTTAATTGGTATAGTAAAGTTGACAACATCTGTCCTCTGACGCTTGTGCAATATTACCTTGTTTCCTATCGTTTCGATTCTTGTGTTATTATATTTGTGTTGATATCCAGGATATCAGCTGGTCGCCTGCTCGGATCGCTTAATTTGCGTAGCTTTGTAGCAAAGGTCAGTAATGGACTGTAGAGTTTCCTGACTCAGTTAAACGCCCGTGTCCGGAACGAGAGAATATGAAAATGTCTGTTGTGAGGGTTTGTGCGTCCTCGCTTATTGCGCACACAGCTACTGATAATGCTTTGGGGCATTTCATGAGTGGCTGGAAACTGACCCTAAGAAAGACATTAGATGTGAGATATGCTCATAGTGACACTGTGATGGAAAAATGTGTATGGTGACAGGAATTTGTGGCCACTGGCAGTTGGGGTGTGTGTGTGTGTGTGTGTGTGTGTGTGTGTGTGTGTGTGTGTGTGTGTGTGTGTGTGTGTGTGTGAAGAGTAAAATGGAGAACTAAACCACAGTGGCTGGCTTCTGCAGCACTTCAAAGTGACACTGCTTTTTACAGCGACTCTTTTATGGCCTGCATGTGACCTGGAGTAATAGCATGAATGTTGACAGAGGCTTATCAACTGAAGGGAGGGAGGGAAAAAAAAGGTTATTAAAAGGGTGGAGGGATGGAAGAGAAATTTTTTTAAAAAGGGCTATGAGCTACGAAGTCAGCACGACATGATCTTTATCCGTCGTTCAGCCTCAGTTCCTGACTATTCGCTGACTGTCCGCTTTTTTTTTTTCCCTTCCCTGTCTCTGGTGTTTTTCCAGGGTGAAGTTGAGCCCCATAACCCTTCTGTTCCTGTCGGGATTAGTAGTCTGTTCAACAAGCAGGAAATACCTTAACTGGGCCTTACTGGGGTCACCATGGTTACTTTGCCCGAGAACCTGCCGCTACAGGCCTCCAGACTTTTCTCTCTCTCTCAGTCTGTCTGCTTTGCTTGTACTCACCCTTTGCATGCTTTGTTTGCAGCGATAATAGTACTGACGGAGGGGGCAGGACCGCTGCATTGTCACTAGCCAGTAGGGAATTCTGGATTTGTAGGCGTGGCGTCGTCTTTCATCAGACTCAACCTGACATATGTTGAAAAAGTACGAGCTCTGCAACATATCATTAGGAAACCGGGAAGGCCTAGTTTGCGCTGCCTTCATTGCCAGTTCTCTCAATGCAAGCTCTATCCCTTTTGTAAATCGTTAACTACATTCAACAAACTGAAGGCACCCCAACTGAATTTAAAAAAAGTATTAAAATTACCATTTCAATACAAAACCATTTGGCATTTGTGCTGTTCTGAGATCTCACCTTGGCCTATTGTGATTCAGGCAGGAACAATTAGCATGTGACTCTATTTTACAAGTGAGACTTCTATAAGGAGCGCTGAACCAGAAGGCTAGAAGACCTCCTGCCAAGTATCCCAGCAAGGACCATTTGTCCTATCAACCACCCCCCACCACCCCCCTCCTGCCCCCCAAGATTGGCTCGCTAGCTAGTTGGACAGATTTGGAAGAGGGAAAAAAAAACTGGTTGGTGCATCAGTGTTGTGTTTACCATCCACACGGGAAGCAGAAACTCTCCGTCGTCTTCCTCTCACCATCACCAGAAGCAGCAGGGGCTCAGGTGGCTGTGATGCTCCCTTCCTCATACTCTTCCAGCCCACAATTCAATTTGGGCTCCTGCTTATGATTGACCTGACAATTGCCCGTTGACTAATTCAAGCTGAGATTTGATTGTCCTGGATCCGAGCTTTCGAGTAAGGTTTTTAGCAGGCTGGTGTTCTGGAGGCAGGAAACTCAACAGTTTGGGATTGGATAAAAGATTAGGAGGATGTGTAGAACCCAAAAAAAAAGTGTATTTTATTAGATTTCGTCTAGAGCGGAGGTCACACTGAAGTCGCTGATGACTCTGAACGCTGTGAACCCTGTTTTGGATGTACATGGAATTCTCATGACGATGAGATGCACATTACTCTGGAAAATAAAAGCCTGCACATACCTCTCACTACTACTCGCTTCCTCATGACTTTCCTCATGTTTTGCCTCGAAATTAAGTAAGAACCTGCCGGTGAATATTTCATAATATTTCATAAGTAGCTAGCTCACAGAAGCCACTGCAGCTCTCTTTGCCACTGCAGAGCTGACGCATTGTTTCATGACTAGTTGTGTTACAGTTTGAAATTTCTACTGTATGTATATATCATGGTTATCACAGTAAAAGTACAAGCTGGCGATGATTATTAGGGAAAAATGTATTTTTTAAAAAAAAAAGAAAAGTGTCTATGGACGTCCATAAACCATAAAATCTCTTACACAGTCAGCATTTATCACGTTGTTGTTATATCGTTCTGGCCACCAAATCCAAGTTTTGATTTGCATTTAAGAGCCAGGATGTGCTGAATGCTAAAGTTACGAACATGCCAGGAGTCACAGCAGAGGTAGCAAATGTAACGTGTAAGGGCTTTTCAGTGCACTCATGTCCCCTGTGCCAATAAACCGAAGGTGCGTTCATATGATTTAGAGCGTCCAGTGGAAGGGGTTTGTGAAATTTTTTTTTGTCTAGCTCACTGTGCCAAAAAAAAACTCCCGAGTGTGGTTTGAAATCATTCTGGGCTTAATCGTACTCATGTGAAAATTCCATCACAGTGCTTTTCTCAGAGCTTCAGCCCTACAGTGAAACCGAGGCTATAGTTTTCCTGTCATGCTGTCTTCTTCCCTGTCCTCTAAGTCTACTATTTTATCTGTCTACCTGTGTCGTGTGCAGTTGCCCTGTTAGAAACCGCCGTGTACACCTTGTATGAGGGCGATAAACTGGAGCTGAAGTGTAGGAGTAAAGAAGAGCCTCAGGAGGTGAGCTGGACCAAGGACCAAGTTTCCCTCACCGACGGGGAACACACTCATCTACGCAACGGTCAGCTGGAGATCGAGGGAGTGGAACTAGCCGACTCGGGCCTTTATGGCTGCTTCGCCCAAGGCCCTGCAGGCAACCACACAGAGTATTTTAACGTCAATGTCACATGTAAGGAAGAGAGCTGTGAAAAAAGTCTTCCAGATAAAAGAAAACATGGCCACATCTTTTTTGTGATATAACAAGATCTCATTTGCTGAGCTTTTTTCTTTTTTTTGTCTTAGATGCCCTGGCTTCATCTGAAGACGACGACGACGACGAGTCTTCTTCAGAGGAAACGAAGCAGTCCAGCAGCCAGAAGTTACTCTCTAACAGCCAAGAGCTGTCGCGTGAGTGTGCCTGTCGCCTCTGTAGACTCATAAATATCTACACTGTAACATGAATGAACTCTAAAGCTGATTTAGTGAGCCTGGCCGATGCATTTACACCATTTGCAAAGCTCTGCGCATGAAGTATTTTTTCAGTCAGGCAAGTAATGGTGTAATTGTGGAAACTCATGGACTGGTCCTCTTAGCAGTCCTGAAGTATTCCAGCAGGACATTTCACCTCAACTGCTTAGAGCAGTTCGGTGGAATGCACTTTAGGCACTTTAGGCTAGAGTTGTGGGTTGATAGGGTTTCCTTCCATTTGGTGGATTAGTCTTGATGTGCTAAGGCATGCTCATTACACACCTTACATCCTGCACTGCTGCTGCTGCTGCTGCTGCTGCTGTTGGAGGTGAGGTACATCGGCCACAGATTTGTATGTTGACTCTGATTTAATCCACTGTCTGTGATTTGTTATACCATGCCACTGTAGAATTCTCTCTTCTGATTGGTCGGATAGTAAAACACTTCAGGATGTTCATTCTCAAGGGCAATGATGTGTGACAACGAATATGCCTCAAACGACTCTAACGACTCTCGTTTTCATTCTTCAGCAACGGCTCCAGAATGGGCTCAGCCTGATAAGATGGAGAAGAAGCTCCACGCGGTTCCAGCCAGCAGGACGGTCAGATTCCGCTGCCCGGCCATCGGAAACCCGACACCCACGCTCAAGTGGCTGAAGAACGGCAAGGAGTTTAAGAAAGACCAGCGCATAGGAGGCTTTAAGGTGAGAACATCGTCAAAGTGTCCTCATTCATGTCCATGTGAATGTTTGTTTGTTTCATTTTAACGTGCTGTGTGTGTGTGTGTGTGTGTGTGTGTGTGCTGAGCTTAAGTTCCACACCAGCGCCGGTTGAAAGGTAACACCTGTCCCTATACACAGACACAATGAGGGTTTTTTTTTTTTTTTTAATATACAGGGCTTCAGGGCAGAACACTGTAGTACGTCTGACCTGGAAGCTTCAGGTTTTCACTGCATTGGACAACAATGGGCTTGGCTATACTTCCTTTATTCAGCTGCTTGCACTGAAGACAAAGTGGATTCTTAAGGACTGATAGTTTTCTCTAGTAATCACAGTCTGTGCTAATATTGTTTTTGGTATTCAATCTTCCAGAATCAACAGATTTTTTTTGCTGCTTGCCAAAGAGTTAATTTGTCCACTCTTGGGCTCATTTTGTAATTTCTTCATTATAATTACTGCTTTTACATTTCAAGGCAGAGGAACGTTATGTATCTTTAGTAAACTCGTAGATTCCTGTAGTTCAGTGTCTCTCGAAGTTGAAAGGAATTAATTACAGCAATGTTTCTGTTCTTCTACCAGTAGCAGCTCATAAAAAATGGCAAAAGTGACTTTTTTTGTGAACTCAGAGTGTAATGCATCACCAGTCATGACTCAGTGTCCCAATTTATTCATTTAATTTCATGACATTTAATATTCACTGCATCATATGTTCAGGACAGATTTGTTCCCTCTCACCACAAGGGTCACTACGTCTCTCTCTTTTTCTTCTGTAGGCTTTCCATGCATTGTGTGTGTGTGTGTGTGTGTGTGTGTGTGTGTGAGGTCATGTGGTACAACGTATATGCTCACAGTAAATAAGGAGGAATAGTGACGTTTGATTTATGCAGTAGTTGCCTGAGCACAAATGCTACAGAATCAGATTGCAGATTGAGAAATAAACTGAAATTGCAGTACTTTTTGTGTGTGTGTGCGTGTGTGTGTGTGTGTGTGTGTGTGTGTGAGACCCATAACTCAGTGTATTCTTCTGGGTGGCTGTACAGGACAAGTAATAAAAACCACAATATTGAACTAAGGAAGAACCCACAGAGTTTTATTAAAGTCTCACATAAACTAGTCAGTCAGACATTAGTCATGTTTTCCGCTGGGTTGGAGTTGGAGCGAGAGCGGGTCTCGTTTTAATCAGGATCATTACGGCCGCTCCTCTGTTTAGACCGATCAGAAGCCTGGCTTGATGGTGGTACTGCATTATAGCAACTTGGCGTGTCTGTGTTTCTCATTGAGGTGTTCCTCAGCTGGGAGGCATTAGGCCTCTTCCTCCTCTCTCGCTCAGCCCCACACCATACACGCTTTACCATCTGGAGAGTGTTTCAGCCTGCCGCAGTCCATCACGCGTGCACACGGACGCTCACCTTCTCACATACACACTCCTCGAAGTTTACACGCACACTTGTGCACAACTGCAGCATATACCGTAATAGATGTGTGCAGACGTTTTCATCTCTCGCACACATACAACCACAACCACGTGCACGTCTGACTTTGAAGAAGTGCAGGGGTGCCGTTCAGGGAGGCAGTCGGCTTTTATGAATGAGCCCCCACGCCAGTTTCTCCCAGTTCCCTCCTTTTTTTTTCTTTTCTTCTGGTTTTAACAAGAGTCCAGCTTCATTGTTCAGTTACATTAAGCATATGTTGAGAGGAAGTTAGGCAGACCATATGTGCGTGTGTTTGTGCAACAGGCCACATCTGGGACCCTGCAGCTGGAACAGCTATAACTCCCATTTAAACAGAACCCTCCAAAACACCCTTTATCCCCCTCCCTAATAAGAACGAGAACAGAAAGTCTGCAGATCTGATCTTTGCCATGACTTTGAAATGGCTAGTAGAATAATTAACAGACGTTATACACTCATTGGCCAGTTTAATAAGAATACCAGTACCCCTGCTTATTCATGCAGTTATCCAGTCAGCCAGTAATGGGGCATGTGGACTGGTTCGAGCTGACAGGAAGTCTACTGTAACTCAAATTGCCAGTCTTTATAAATGTGGTGAGCAGAAAAGCATCCCACGTCAAACCTTTAGGCAGATGGGCTACAACAGCAGAAGACCGTTCCATGTTTTGTGCATTCTGAGATGCTTTTCTGCTCACCACGTTTGTAACAAGTGATTATTTGAGTTATTATAGCCTTCTTGTCATCTTGAACCATCATCAAGAAGGCATTTTTCCCTCATAACTGCCACTCACTAGATGTTTGGTAACCTCTATAAAGTGTTGTGCATGAAAACACTGCAGATCAGCCGTTTTGAAATGCGCAAACCAGCTCATCTCGCGCCAAAAACCATGCCACAGTCAAAGTCACTGAGATCACTTTTCCCCCCATTCTGATGTTTGATGTGAACAATAACCGAAGCTCCTGACCTGCATGCATCATGCTCCTGCCACATGATTTGCTGATTGGAATTGTATCAATTGTATGAATAAGCAGGGACACAGGTGTTCCCATTAAAGTGACCAATCAGTCAATCAGTGTATGTGCTCTAAGAGTATCTGAAATAATCAATGTTTTCTTGGATTTGGATATGGTCCTGTGTCTGTAGAAATAATTTTTCCCTGTGGCGTATTGTAGTTTAGGTATGTGCCGTTCGCTGGATGTTGGACTGACTGCGTCAGGGTCTACTGCCAATGTCCTCCTGTTAAACACATTTATTTTCTGCTTTGTGTTGTTCCTGTCCATTAGTCATGTTTTATCCTGTGCAATATCTCTGCTGCCGATTTTTCTAGAGATGTGAAAACAGCCTTCCTCGTGTTAAATCTCTTCCTTTCAAGTTGAGATTTGAAATCTTTCTGGAAAGCTCCTTAACTTCCTAGACATAAATCATTGCATCTAAAACTGTATGCAAAGTATTCCTTTTGTCTCAGTGTCCTTTGTCTGTGAAACAGAGATTAAAGTTGCAGATAATAAGCTGCGAACGCATAAGAAATAAACGGCTTTCTTTACACGCAGGTGCGAGAAGGTCTGTGGGCGGTCATAATGGACTCGGTGGTGCCCTCAGACAAAGGCAACTACACCTGTGTGGTGGAAAATAAGTACGGCAGCATCAACCACACCTATCAGCTGGACGTTGTTGGTGAGCTTGTGCATTTTCTGTACCTTTTTTTCCCCCTGTTTTGTTTTTTTCTTTTGTATATACTTGCTGCAGGATTAATCAAGTACTAATATACATGTCTGTAATTGTGCTCTTGTTGTACTGGACTTGTTTAATCATGTTAAATTCTGTGTACGGCTTTAAATCACTGAATCAATCTTATCTGTTTGNGGTTGAGAACGCACACGTTTACATGAACTAGATTTAATTAAATGCAAATGTGGGTAATTTTATGTTGGTTCAATACCGGTAATGGGTAACACTGCTGCACTGAAATAAATAGACGTAATGGTGCGAACGCCATGTAGGTGTCAAGAACAGACACTTCTTTATTGATGAGGCACTGGAAAGTGTTTATTAAGTCGACCGTGCGCGAAAGCTGGAAATGCGGTCACACGACGAAGGCAGAGCATCCGGGATAAATTAGCACAAAGCTGCCGATTGGCTGGCATGGATGATGTTTACACACACAGCAAGTAGATAATAAATCACAGCCACAGCCCGGCGCAGACTTTATTTAACTGTAGTCATCTGACATGAGAACATGTCATATACAGATACACACAGGCATGCAAACATTTGAAAAAAACCACTCGCACGCCCCTTATAATTCAGTGACATTTCTATAAGCACTCGGGTTGTGCACGGAGACTAATCCGCGGCGCCACCGTGCTCAGCGAGAGTGAAAACAGGCGCTCTTATCCCATGCTGGCACGCAGTTGCTCCAGACGCAGCGCTTCATTAGCTGCCCCTCCTTCAGCACAAGCTGTGCTTTACAACTTTCTTTAACTCCCTAGAGTTGCAGTCTGGACATTTTGCATGATGGTGTCCGTGTAGAAGATTATCGTAGGATAAGCAATTAAGTGTAATGTTTGACTAGTGTGCCCAGGAAGTATTGTTTTATGTGGTTGCCTCCTCCTGCTACACAGCTTCTAAACACCGAGTAACAGAAGTTCTCAAGTTGCCCTATGTGTATCATGTGTATCATCATGTCTGAAAGAAGGAGATTCGCGTCCTTACTAAGCTACTTCTCAGCTTCTCAGTTTTTCTCTTTTGCGTGCGTGTGTTTCAGAGCGTTCACCTCACAGGCCCATTCTCCAAGCCGGCCTGCCTGCTAATCGTACAGCAGTGGTGGGCAGCGATGTGGAGTTTGAGTGCAAAGTCTTCAGTGACCCTCAGCCACACATCCAGTGGCTCAAACACATCGAGGTCAACGGCAGCAAAATTGGACAAGACGGTCTGCCCTACGTCAAAATCTTAAAGGTGACCATCAACCTGTTGTACACTGAAACAGTGAAGTTCTTCATAAACCGGTCAAATAAAAAGTGTTAAGCATACGGGGGAAGGAAAAACATTAAACAGCATGCTTTAGATAAAAAATGCAGAGTAAAGGTGTCCTTGAATGTAGCTACAGCAAAGCTATGTGACTGCTAATTACTACGATTCATATCGTAGGTTTTCTTTTTTTTTAAATCAGTATGTGTTCTCTTAAGTAATGCCATCATAACCTTCAGTAACCAGTCATGAAAATCTTTAATATTGCACAGACCATTGTCACTTGGTTCGGTTTTGACCTGTTGTTTTCCATTGCCACTTTTTGACAAATAACATTTGTGAGGTGAAAATTCCCTCCATAAACAGTGTGTGCAAGGTAAACACAACCCTTGCCAAACAATCATAATTCACTTTGCCAGCGGAAATGGCCAGTCTGTACCCTCTCATCCCCATTTAGTCACCATGGCAACTTGTGGCGTGACAGCTGCGCTCTCTGTATGCTCAGGCAACCTCACTTTGACCTCTGACCTTTGTTTGACCTCCGCAGCACTCTGGGGTCAACAGCTCGGACACGCAGGTTCTGACGCTGTACAACGTGACGGAGGAGGAGAGTGGGGAGTATATTTGTAAAGTGTCCAATTATATAGGCCAAGCCAACCAGTCAGCATGGCTCACCGTCACTAAACACGCCTCCACAGGTAACACACCACTTACAGGAGCCCCGGGAAGATAAAAAGCAGAAATATAGATGGATAAACTGGATAACAGGCAGTTAGGAAACAACTCTGAGACATCTCCCTCTCCTCCTCCTTTTTTTTCCCCCCTCCTTGGTGCCCTGGACTGTTATTGACGCCATGGAAAAACCCAGCAGAGCCAACTGGAAGTGTTTGAGCCTTCACGTTGGACTCATTCCTTTTCTCTTCTCCACCTAACGATTACCCTGTGCCCACCTAATAAGGGCACATTTCTTACTCTCTGTCAAATTAGTTTTGCTTCCCTGGCCTTCAAAGGCTTTTCCACTGAGCTGAGAGAGCAGGCATGCCTTAGCCTTTATCAAGCATGTTTTTTTTTCCCCCCTCTCTTCTCTGCAGCTTACCCAACTTGTTTCTGAGCCTTTCACTCCTTGCTTTCTCTTCTTGTCTCTCTTATCTGTCTAGAGGTGTCTGGGGGATAATTTTTTATTCCCATTCCTCCACATTCATAAGGAATTCTGAACAGTGCCATCTAAAAGAATTGTGGCCAAGCCCATAGGAATTTTGACCAGTCCTGCCTAATCCCATAGGAATTCTGACTAATCCTGCCTTTTCCTGAAGTAACTCTGCCCAATCCCATAGGAATTCTGACCAATCTTTCCCACTGCCATAGACATTCTGCCCAATTCTCCCCATTCCCGTAGGAATTCTGACCAAACCCTCTCACTCCCGTAGGAAATCTTGTCTAATAATTCATAAATCCCTAAGG
>CM074952.1:23244320-23264392 GCA_037577455.1 Pangasius macronema
ATGCGACGTCTCTGTCTCGTTTTCATTAGTCCAGCTCTTTCGTGAGTTTCTTCTCTGCTGGGTGGAGTTCCATGTGGCCCATCTCGTGCATGTGGAGATGGACTATGGGGTGGCGAGGTCGGCGAATGGCCACCTCCATCCTCCAATTGATACCTCGTCCCTAGGTGTGGGTTTCCTTAGCAGGTGGAGCGCTCTTCTTCTACTAACCAAAGATCTAATCATCAGTTTATCAGCAGGGTCATCGCTGGAGCTGCGAGAACAACCGTTGATTCTTCTCTAAAGAATGGTTGATAGCCATGTGGACCTCTATCTCCTTCCATGATCAATCCACATTTTTCCATATCTTTTTCCTTCTGGGTGCTTTTTCAAAAAAACAAAAACAAAAAAAAAACTCCTCTGTTCTCTTATATTATAAACCTCTCTCTCTTTCTCTCTCTCTCTATCTCTCTCTCTCTCTATCAATCTATCTATCTATATCTCCTCTGGGTTTATTTCCGGTGCTCTCCTGCCTCATCCTGTGATTCTTGTCTCTAGACGGCAGGCGTCAACACCACGGATAAGGAGATGGAGGTGCTGCAGCTCAAGAATGTGTCTTTAGAGGACGCTGGGGTGTACACGTGCTTGGCTGGCAACTCTATCGGCCATTCCCATCACTCTGCATGGTTGACTGTCTATGAAGGTATCTACGGTTCTTTTGGTGCTTTATTTTTCGGTTTTTCCCTCTCACCCTCGCACAAAGGGGTCACGTTCAGCCGCACCACTCCGGTTCTCACCATAACAGCCTGTAATTAAACACGCGTTCAGGATTTGTTGCCGTTGGCAGGACACAACCACAGACCATCACGGCGTTGTAAGCTGAATCTGCTAAAGACACAACACAACACAACACAACAGATTGCTCTCATCTGCTAGCATCCAGTCTAGTGCTATTCCGGAGCATTCTTGATTACGCTTTTAATGAAGAAATTATATAGATCCAGCTTCATGCATTACCCAGAGAAGGCTTAGTTGTATCATGCGGTCACTAAAAGTAAACTTGACAGCTTTTTTTTTTTTGGCAATATCCCTGGTGGTCACTGCGGCTGAAAAGATCCCATCCTGCGCGGAAGCTATTTCCTCTGTGTGGTTCAGCCACTCCTTCATGATGTATGGAAGGAAGGTGAACCACGTTTCTTTCCCTCTCGGTTAAAATGGAAGTGGAAAGCCAAGTCAAACACCTCAAAATCAACAAAATTGGGTACGAGGCTGCTCCTGATTACCTCTTATGAGGTTTGTTTTACTGTTTACTGAATACTAGAACTGAAGCATACAGTTTACAGCAAGTTAATTTAGCTGTTTAATCAACAGATTTAGGGGAAATTATAGACAGGTGGGCTTGAGGTTGTGATCTGACATGGCTATGGACGTTCCACTTTTAACCCTTGCTTTTCTTTACTCCACTAATTAATATATCCGTTTCATATTAATATCCGTGTTGGGCGAAAAAGTTGACAAGGAGTTCCAAAGAGTGCACTTTTTGCCAACGTCATTTCTCCTAGCGAAATGAATCCCTGGCACGCTCTTTGGGTTTGCGTTGATAAACCGCGTCCCTCCGGGGCTTGGAGCGGATGTCGGTTTATCAATTTGCTTGTCAATCAAAGCGTTAACACTGGCATCTTGGGAAGTGTGTGTGTGTGTGTATGGTGTTGGTGTTCAGCATGATTTGAGCTTTTACATATCTGTCTCTTATTACTGTTCTTTCACACAAGCTTTCCAACAATTCCTTAGATATATATAAAAATATATATATACACAAGATAAGTGTGGAAAACATTGTCACTATTAGACAAGTCATTTGATGTACTTTGTTATTTAAAAAATACTAAGTCATTATTATTATTATTATTATTAATAATTTTACTGATGAATAGATGTGCTGTAGAAATGTATCTTTATTGTCCATTGTCCTTTTTTCCCCCCCTGAGTGCACATGCATCTAACTCCCCTACAATAACTCGAGCCTTAAGGCTAGAGAAAATTGCTTCCTTAGAGTAAGAAACAGCTTTATCATTCAGATTTATCTTGTAACATTACCCCATGACCTAGCTCTCCGATTATGCGCTGTTGACATGTGCCATCTGGGCTAGAACAGAGCCTCTGCTCTCAGCCAACACATGCGAGCGAACGCAGTTGATTTCACTAGAGTCTGCTCACTTTAAATCAAGCCATCTCCGGTCAAGCCGCGCACCGCTTGTGCCACAGCAAGATGGCAAGTCTTACCTGACTGACAATACAGGACGTTTTTTTTCTTTAAGTAGGTGAAGGCTGCCAAATGTCACAAGCACTAGTTTCATTCCGTCTCCCAGCACATAAGCAGCAGAATGCAGCCTGAAACCCGATGCTTGAAAGACGTGATTATGGCACTACAATAGGAGTTTGTGCTCTGTGCCGTGTGTCACTGTTTGCTCTACATTTGTTTGTGTGCGCGTGTGTGTGTGTTTGGGTGGTGTTGTTTTTGGGAGGGTATATGTGAAGGCATGTGTGTTGCGTGTTAAATTGTGATCAGGGTATGTTTAAGGATAAAGCACATATCTTCCCTGCTCCTCCCCCCTCATCACCCACAAACCCATCTCACCTTTTTTTGTGCCACCTGTGCATGGCGCGTCTCTCCTGAGCAGCCTTGCCCCCAACCCCGCTGCCCAACCAGACCTACCTGGAGGTGCTGATCTACTGCGTGGGATTCTTCCTCATCTGCGTGATGATAGTGATCGCTGTGCTGGTCAAGATGCACAGCTCAGCCAAGAAGAGCGACTTCAACAGCCAGATGGCCGTGCACAAGCTGGCCAAGAGCATTCCACTGCGCAGACAGGTAACAGAAAGTAGATAGGGGGTTTGATCTACTCTACGCATACTCACCATACATTATATTGCGAATGCTACATGTGTATGTAATGCAATGCAGCCCAGTGACCCTGTTGTAAAAGTCCCTGTTACCGCCCAGAAGTTGATTAATTGACAATAATACGATAACTTCATGTCCTGAAGTGTTTTATTTCTCTTATACTGCAGCAATGTACCAATGATTACAGTGTTTTAGTTAAGTAAGGAACCTACTGTTGCAAAGCACTGAGGGTAGAGACTCCTTTCATACATTTCTTTCTTAAAAAATAGAAATCTCACAGAAATGTTCAATATATCATTGTCATTGAATTAGAGCAGGAACTACTGTCAGAGTTATAGAGAGTTAATCAACACCATCAGACTAATCAGATTTGAGAATTCAGAAGTTCTGTGATTAAAAATGTCAGTGTATGACTCTTACTCATAGACTCGTCTAGCTACATGTTGCATGAAATCCCCACAGGCATTTGCTTATTTTCATAGCAGTTTAGTTTAATACTGTTAGTGAAGTTACTGAAGAGTACAATTACATTACACTTAGAGTTTGAATCTTTTGGAAGTGGTGAAATACGGATTTGTGAGTATACACTTTTTCTAATTCTACTAAAAAACACGTAAACATGTAAACACACACACACACACACACACACACACGTTCACACTGTGTGATGCTGTGCCGGTGATTGGAGAGTAAGGTGTACGTTTCTGTGTGCAGGTGTCTGTGGACTCGAGCTCGTCCATGCACTCTGGGGTGATGCTGGTCAGACCGTCACGTCTCTCCTCAAGTGGCTCCCCCATGCTGACTGGAGTGTCGGAGTATGAACTGCCTCAAGACCCACGCTGGGAGCTGCCCCGAGACAAGTAACACACACACACACACACACACACACACACACACACACACACACACACACACACACACACATACCACACACACATGATTACATGTCATCATTCCAGTCAAATAGCCTACTTTCTATTACTATTTTCAATTTAGACTTAATTTATTTAGACTTTAATGTTTAGAATATCGTGTATTTTAAAGAGGTGACACTGGATACAATTTGAGCTGAGCGTGTAGAGGAGCTTAGTGTAGAGATGCATGAAACTGCTTTGGGGAGTGAAGTGAACTCTATGCTCTGCCTAGCCCAAGATCCTCCAAGCCTAAAATATACCCCAATATGGACAAAACACGTAATTAAGATCATTCTGCCTAGACTGATGATCTTTAACTTGCATTTTCTGGGCCCGCTTCTAGGCCTGGTTCTCCTATCACAGAAGGTATTTTTTCCACGTCTGGAAATCAGCATTTATCTCTAAACCTTCACGGTAGTTTAGTTATCTCCAACTGATACCTGATCCTGTTTTGTTTTGAAGTTCTGTAGATCTGTCCTCCCTAAATTATACCAAGGCGAAACAAATCAAACCCAGATATGCATGATTACTGGAGCGTAATGTAACTCTAAAGCTTCTCTCGTCTTGTCTTTTAGGCTGGTCCTGGGGAAGCCTCTGGGTGAAGGTTGCTTCGGCCAGGTGGTTATGGGAGAGGTTCTGGGAATGGACAAAGACAAACCCAACCGTGTTACCAAAGTGGCTGTCAAGATGCTTAAATGTGAGTGATCTCTATGGCTGTTATGTAAGGAATAAAACATGACAGAACATGCTGTTTTAAGAAAATAGTGCTGTGGAATAAATCGAAGTAATGAAGTCTGGGTATGTTGAAGCACAGACGCCATTCCTCTGCGCGGGGTTAGATGAGGCGTGAGGGCGTACGCTGACGATTCTCCGAAGTGCATTAACTTTTACCGTGGCATTAGGTCTCATTCGTATTCCACAGCTGTGCACAGCATCTTTTCATACACCACTGTGCTGCGTGAGCCGGTTTTGCAGATCCTGAATACCCCTCCCCCAAGGACACACCCAACCTTATTTCCATTTTTTATCTTGATAATGGCCAGACCTCGGGACACTCTCATTAGTTACTGCTTTCTGCATCCAGAGCTGAAGACATCCCTTCACATCGCAGATGGAATTGTAATGGTGGCAACATAAAGACATCCACTGACAAACTGTTGTGAGAGGATTGATGTTTAGAATTTGCCCTACTTCCAACTTTGGATGTCGTCCCTAATCCTCATGCATTAGAATACCTCAGTCCACTCACATTCAGCTAGCTTTGTGCACATCGTGTTTTCAGATGGCCTGCTGTTGGCACAGTGCCCTGGGTAAGAGAGATGGGTTTTTACAAAGCGAGGAAAAGTGCGGAGCTGGGAAGGCGAAACTCAGTTCATCTAATGTGAATCCTTACGTTGTGTGGAGTCGTAATACTATTCTGTGAACTGTGTATGAATTAAAGGCATTAACCCAAAGAAGTGCTACAGCTAGTTTTTTCATTTGAAAATACTATGGTATAACAGTCTACAGTTTAGTTACAGCATTTACAAGTTGACCCCGTTGCTACGACGATATGGGGGAAACCTGAAAACTAGGTGAACCTCGACCTGTGAATTCACAGTCCTCGGTCTTGTGAGCCAATAAAAAACACAAAGCTGGTACCACTGTTTTCTTGGCACGAAGCTACACTTAATTGTTGTTAGCAAAGTTGGCACTGCTGGTATAACTTATGATTGACACCTCAATATTCTATCTTGTCCATAACTCCCTGTGTTACTAAATTGGATGTCTTTCTGAGATTTGATGTTGCGTGACCCGTCACTTTGAAATGAGAATGTTAATGCTTGGCTTGCTTTCTTTCTTTCTTTCTTTCTTTCTTTCTTTCTTTCTTTCTTTCTTTCTTTCTTTCTTTTTTGTTTACAGCTGATGCCACAGAGAAGGACCTGTCAGATCTTATCTCTGAAATGGAGATGATGAAAATAATAGGCAAACACAAAAACATAATCAACCTGCTGGGAGCCTGCACACAGGATGGTAAGAGCGAGAGAGAGCTCCATCAGTCATTTTAATTTCATGATCCAATGATGAATGACTCACTCCGTATGCGTCAAAGTGGGGATCAATATGCTTGTCGATTCACTGAATTGAGATGGACCTTGTGATTTTTTTTTTTTTTGGCCATTTTTTCTAAGTTATCTTATTACATGAGTAATGCTCTTTCTGTTTATCTTGAAAACTATAATTGAATCATCAGTGGTAGATCCGAAAACAATGCTCTATTCTTACCAGTGTTTAGGATATTACAGTGACTGAATCTTGTACCAACATGAGCCATGTACTTTGATGGAGTCAGATAATTATGATTCAGACTTTCATGTGTAACTGATCTTTTAGGTCCTCTTTACGTCATTGTGGAGTATGCCTCAAAAGGGAACTTGCGTGAGTACCTGAGGGCCCGTCGGCCTCCCGGTATGGAATACTGCTACAACCCAGACCAGGTTCCTGTTGAGACAGTGTCCATCAAAGACCTGGTGTCCTGCGCCTACCAGGTGGCACGCGGCATGGAGTACTTGGCATCCAAAAAGGTACAAGTCCCATTAACTCTGTCAAATCAAGTTCAGCTATTTCAAAGCCTCTCCCTCCTGTCCTTACTCTATTATATTAATGTGTGTGTGTGTGTGTGTTCAGTGTATCCATAGAGACCTGGCAGCACGTAATGTTCTCGTGACTGAGGACAACGTGATGAAGATAGCAGACTTTGGCTTGGCCAGAGACATCCACCATATTGATTACTACAAGAAAACCACCAATGTGAGTCACACAGTAGTCAAACATTCAGTTTCTATATTATGCCCATGTGTGGCGGCCTGGGAAAACCCTTCATACTGACATTTTCTTCCAATATGTCATAGATTATATATTATATTATATTATAGAAGTTGACAAAACCATTCGGACACGGGTGACATCGGAGTCTATCCAGTTTTTGGCTGCCAGGAGTGGAACCTGATGTGGTCTTCCACACGGTTCTGCATGTTGTGTGTTCTGAGATGCTTTTCTGCTCACCGTGGTTGTAAAGAGTAATTGTTGTAGGTATTAGCCTTCCTTTAGGTATTAGCCTGTGTGAGGAAATCGCACTTGGCTAGCAAGGTTTTGGACATGTTTAGGATCAAAACTAGTGACGCAAACAATTTGACGGAGGAGTGGGTTGTACGACAGAAGTCCTTCTATCGGTTCCGTTCCTATCTAAGTAAAAACCTTTCTTAAAACAACAAAAAAGAAAGATTTTCATGTCCTTTTGATGAAAAATATTTATGGTGGCTTAAAGGTGAGGTGTTAAATTATTTTTACTGGTAGGAGGAAAAAACTTTCTGGTTGTTTTCCAGAATTCAGCCACTGCATTCAGACATCGGACAGATTTTCCCAGACCATCTCTCACATTACTGTCTAGACAATGTTATTTGTTCTTGTAGAAAAAATACAGTATACTTTACAGCACTGGTTCTCAGTGCTAATACTGTGGATATCATTCACATTCACCGGAACCTTTTTCTTTTCGTGCTCTTGAATGGCTATTTAATCACCCGATGAGATGAATCAGGTGTGTTAGAGCAGGCAAAATGTAAAAACATGCAGGTGAGGTATTGTTTTGCATTATCGATCCGTGCTCAGAGAAATGACTGGCTTTGGTTCACCGCAGGGCCGACTGCCAGTAAAGTGGATGGCTCCAGAGGCACTGTTTGACCGAATCTACACCCACCAGAGCGATGTGTAAGTCAAACATGCCACTTCTGAGCTTTGTACTATTAAGTATGCCCAGTTGACACAGCAGTATAATGGTGAAAATGATGTCCTGTCTCCCTTTCCCCACTCTAGGTGGTCTTTTGGTGTGCTGCTCTGGGAGATCTTTACTCTGGGTGGCTCTCCATATGGGCCACAGGGACAGCTCCTCGACAAGTTTGACGACTTCCTCCCGGTGGCGTACCTGGCGGGAAGGTGTACGTGGGTCGAACTGTGAGCGTTTGTGTTTATATGAAGGAAATGTGGTGGAGAGGTACTCTTTCAGATATTTGTGGTTCTTGACTTCCCGTTTCTCTCATTCTCTGTTCAGGTATATGATGATGAGGGACTGCTGGCATGCCGTGCCATCTCAGAGACCTACCTTCAAAGTCGAGCACCTTCTGGACCTAGCGTGAGAGAGCTACTGCAGCTTAGTCCACTCTGAACTGACGGCATGGTAGTGGAATTAGTGCTGTGAATAACATTCCTTTTCCATCATTCTACACATTACACTGTATATAAAGTAATCTTCCATTGTAGATATAGAGTGAGTAGTGAGTGTTACATTGCTGACACATCCACTGGCCTCCACATACAGCCTTCCCCATCTAACTATAACAACATCTAGTAGGTGAAAGGAGAAGAAAATAAAGGAGAAAGAAATGAGTGGGGGGGGGAAATGACCACCATCCTAGTCTCTTTCCCAACCTGACTGCAGCTACACATCAAACAGATAGACAGATAGACAGGTTGACAGACAGGTTGACAGACAGACAGACAGACAGACAGACAGACAGACAGACAAGACAGCAGATAGAAAGGCAAGCAAAGAGCACAGGCTTATAAGGTGTGGTCTTAGGTGATGCTTTTCTGCTCACCACTTTTGTAAAGAGTGCTTATTTGAGTTACTATAGCCTTCCTTTCAGCTCATCCATGGTATGCCTTTTTTTTTTTACACTGTTAAAAACTTTGATTTTTGATTGGAACATTTTCTGCTCTTTCTGTTCAGGAATATCTGGACCTGTCAGTCAGTCTGGACCAGTACTCTCCCAGTTTCCCAGACACGCGCAGCTCCACCTGTTCCTCCGGTGAAGACTCTGTGTTTTCCCACGAGCCCAGCGTTGACGAACCCTGCCTGCCTAAATTTCCCCCAAATCCTAACCGCGTAGTGGCGTTCAAGAAGCGCTGAGCTCCCTTCACTTGCTGTAGCGTGCTTTCTAAGCTGGACTTCGTTGGTGGACTGTAGAAGAGAATGCTTAAGGACGATGCGCACTATACAGTGGATGAGGATGGTTTAGGACGTGGCTCATTTTAAGACTTCAAAGCATTGACTAATCATTTACAGACCCACTCTATAGGGCACTTGGGACAAATCTGAGCATCTAGATGGATAGACTCTTTTTTTTTTTTTTCTTTTTTTTTTTTTTGTGGATCCATCTCCCTCATCTGGACTTTAAAAAGAAGCCAAAAGAAGTGGAATTGGGACATAAATGCTGAATGTTACACACATTGGATATTTTTCATTTCAAATGAACAAGGACGCGTCTCCACCACCCTCACTCACACACGGAGACCGAATTCCCTCAGATAGCGTACTTCATTTACAGGACTGTCCAAAAGTATTCTAACGAATGGATTGTTACAATAGTAAAGTCATTTGGTTCGAATGACTTCCTTGTAAATACAGTTAGAAATTTATAAATATGAATATATATATTTACGCTCTACTTTTATCTTTATTACATTAATTGATTTTGTGGCTTTTTTTTTTTTTTGTATCTGGATGTCCAGTGGTTCATTTAGGGGCATTTCTGGAAAAGGGACAGAGCATTTGTCCACATAAAAATATGCTAATATTCTATGAATTGATAGCAGGCCAGTTTGTTGTTTTTTTTACAGATTTTTTTTTTGTTTGTTCTTGTTGTTGTTGTATACTCTTAACGGTGGTAAGCTAATGTAGCTCGGGGCCGCTGCTAGCTTTTCAATGGCATTCACTACATCCTCAAGATTAGTTAAGCTACGTACTCGTAGGCTATTTTAGTAGAAATCATTCCCATGTGTTAACGGTTGCTTCTGTATTAAAAGTATCCTCAGAATGGTACTTTTTAATGGTCTTGAGGTTTACTTAAAAAAATTTAAAAAATTAAAAAAAACACACACACACACCCCACAAATTTGCGACTTAAGATGTGCCTTGGGAACTGTATCATGTTTCGACTTCCATGTAATGGATTGACTGTGTATAAAAGCAAAAGCCGCCGTTCCCTTCTTGAAGGGGAAGGAATTGCGGATCACTTATGTCACTGTAAAAGCATTATGTTAAATAAAAAGCTATTGAAAAAGGAATCAGAGCCTTCAGAGTTTGGAACGAAGTTCATCAACAACCTCATAAATATCCGTTACCAGGGTGAGTGTACAACAGTAGATTAGTATCAGGGACACTAAAGCAGGCCGCTTCGATCCTGTGATTGATGGATCTGCAGATGAACAGCACAGTTATTCACCATGCTATAAATAAGATATTAACGGCTAGCAATGACGCCGGCCAAGAAACGACTTACATTAACATATATAATTGGGAAGTTTATGTAGCTTGAGGTTGCTGCTAGCATTTCGATGCCATTCACTGCATTTTCAGGATGAGGTAATCGCTCCCATGTATAGGGGCTGCTTCTGTATTATAAGGTAGCCTCAGAATGGTCATGAAGTTTATATATATATAAAAAAATAAAATTATACACTCTATGTATGTCCCAAAAATGCAGCTGTGAAAAAAGAGCAAAGCAGAGCCTTTAAAATTTGGAATGAACTTCATAAACAGCCTCATAAATATCTGCTCCCGGGGTGAGTTTGCAACAGTAAATTACATTAGGGACACTTAAGCGGCCGCTTCGATCCTGTCTTTGTTTGATCTGCCACGCCGATTAAATATGTTAATGTGAATGTCAGTCCTTGGCCGGAACCATCGCTAGCCGTTAACATCTTATTTATAGCACATTGGATAACTGTGCTATTCTCCTGCAGATCCATCAATCAGGGGCCACTTTTACCGGTGACGACTGGCTTCCTACCAGCCACTGATGCACTGCTTCCACCCTTAGCAACGCACAAACGCACCTCAGCCTGACGACACGCTCCTGCCTCACTGTCCACAGTTACTTTTACTGCCTCGGCCGCCGCAAGCTGCCAACGAGGCTTGATCTATTTGCTCGTAAGAATTCTTGAAGGTTGAACAAGTGCCTTTAAATTTAATGCGTCAATCCTTGAGGTTAAAATACAAGGGCTTTTATTGGACTCTGGTTGTATAATATAATCTATAGTCATAAAATGGAGTAGCTCTCTGTGGGATTGTTGGGCAATGAGTTGAGAGAGATTATAAAAATGAAAGTTTCCTTTAAAGCAACAATCCACCTTGAACGACTTGCACATGAACCTTTAAAATGAACCTGTGATTTAACTTCAGATTCGTTCTGTAATGAAATTCTGCCTGGAATTTTTTTGGATTAAACATCTTTCATCGGCGGTTCTGTTCACGGGTTCCTGCGTTACCCACAATGCTTCTCGACTACGTGCTCACGTGCGATTTAGCCATCGTTTCACCTCTACCTCAAGAGAGTGGTGCGGCAGTGCTTTAGTACTTTGTCTGTGCTAGTTTTATGGTTGCATTTCTATTATTCCAGTGAGCAGATCGAGATCGTGGTCATGTGCCATGCTGATGTCACAGGAGGACATTGTTATTGCTAGTGCAGTTACAGTGGCTTTCAGTAGGAGAAAGAACTCAACGATCTCAAACAGAAACGATAATCAGGTTGCTGTGAGCTCCTTAAACCAAAAGAGCAAGAGCTTCTTTTCTCACTCACCATTTTCCAGTGATGTCATCATAATAATAATAAAAAAAATCCAAAGTAGAAGTAGTGGAGATGTTAAATGCTGTGCAGCTATACGGCTTTGCTACTTAACGATCTGTTGAGTGTGTTGGCGTTCTGATGGCAGTATTAGCGTGAAAGTTGAAGCAGGACTGTTTGAGCAGGGTGTACAGATGAGGAGGTAAGAGAGGTGCCCGCAATTAACACATTGTGCTGAGTTTTATGCTTAACATTTGTGTTCAACGTGATCTTTAATAGAATAGAGAGCACTTCATTTCTGCGAGCACTGAGCACTGCCCCGGGGTTCATCTGCGTCTACACATTCCTCACGAGTCAATTCATGACAACTTCTGCTCATTTTTTTTTTTAAAGAACATGCTCACTGATATTGCTCTGCATGGTTTATTAAAGATACTGTTTAAACGCAATAACATCATAAACATAAAACTTGAGAATGAGAAGTTCGTTGCTAGCAGCAACCGAAATATACAGAACTAAATAAAATGTTCGCTTGACTTCAAATGGTGATGGATGTCAACACAAGGTGTTATTTCAGCTTTGATATCGTGTCTTTTATGAATAACACCATTTTTACTTTACTTTTTTTGCCATATCAAAAACTTCCCTCTACATATTTGAAGCTTTTTAGAGTCCAGTGAAATATGCAGTAATGAGATTTTGAGTTGTTTGGCATTTTAACATGATCATCTTGTGCATCTTTAATACTGGAGCTCAATAAAGAGGCTGATTCATTGCCCAATCCTCTTATTTCCAAAAGCCAGTCTGATTAATTTGGCAGCTCGTCTCAAAGTATGTGTGTGTGTGTGGGTGTGTGTGTGTCACTCTGTGCATTTTCCATCACTCATCCAGCCGTATGACGGTCTCGTAAACGGGAAGTGGAGTTTCTGTGTGTGAGGGACAGTCTCAATCAGAGTGTAGACGTACGTAACGACCGTGTGTGTGTGTGTGTGTGTGTGTGTGTGTGTGTATGTAGTAACTCCTGGCACAAGGATGCAGCTCCTTCCTTCAAGAAAAATGGAAAACGCACTGTCATTATCATTGGCAGCACAAATATAAAGTGCAACAACAAAACTGACACACACGTTTTTCCCATCAGGCTGAGCGGTTTGGGATGAGACTCCTAAAAAAGCAGAGGAGGATCTGTTATCTCTCTGCCTAAAGGAGCTCGTCTTCAGTGGCCGGTGGTGTGTGTGTTCGTGTGGTTATTCTCGGATATCTCAAGTCTTTAGAAAGGTGCTTTGAAGATAACGTGAACGTGTCACTTCAGTTTGTCCCTCACGGAAAAGTCACAAGGACTTTACACGAAAGATATGAAAATGCAGGAAAATGTTTCTTCTATTTTTACGTGATTTCATTTTTACAATTTCGTATGGATTTTTTTTTTATCTCACATAATTACTTTATCCACATGATTCATTTTTCACGATTCATCTATTTTCACGTGATTTTCATTTTGCACAGGATATATTTAATTCCACATGCAATTTTTGTCTCACACGTCATTCATCTTTTATGCATGATTCATTTATTTCCATGGGATTCATTTATTTTCACGTGATCCCCCCACACACACATTTTTTACACAGCTCATTTATTTTTACATGCCACTTTTTCTCACCATTTCTGTAAAGTCATAAATTCATGTGCTTGATTTCAGTATTTCAGCCGATCAAATGAATCACTTCGGCTTCTTTAGCAGATCCACAGACTTTCAGAGACTTTTTTTTTTTTTATTTACTTCATTTAACTTCTCTGATCTGATTAGTGAACTGACAACATGGCTTATTTTAAAAAGAATTCAATCACAAGAAAACAGGATGTTTAAAGACGACTGGACAGAGAAGTATGCAACTCCAAGATGAAAACAGATGCATCTCATCGGTTTAGAGTCCATGCCACTAGTTAAAAGTGGTAACATGAAGTGCCACGACTAAACAATAATCACTTGAAATGTAAATTGAAATTAAAAAGTCTTAAATTTACAGTCATGAGCTCATCATTAACCCTTTACTGCACATTGTTGCCATATGGCAACAATTTACAAACTACCCCTCAAATTATTTTTTTTTAAATTTTGAAATATATTTTTATTTCTTGAACTAATTCAAGTAATAAAAATCCATAAAAAATAAATAAATAAATCATGCAGTAGAGGGTTAAAAGGTAACTGTTGGACTTTCACAAAGTTTTCCTGTTCTAAATTTTTTAAAAAGTCTGACAAAAAAACCCAAAACCTCACATTGCACAACATCGTGGTTTCAGTTGAAAAGTTTCAACAGATCCCCTGCAACAAATAACTCGAAACACTACAACAAGCAGCCAGTTATTTTGGTACTTTTGTTTCTCCCATGCACAGCCATTTTAGGAAACGTGTCATTTCTTTGTTTTGACTAAAATTACAGTGAGTGGTTGCTGCTCATTATATGCTGCAGAGAAAAACGGTTGTGGCGCAAGTACTTTCCAACCACCGTGTTCACGTGGTCGCACAGACGTGATCTTCTCTTCATGACGAAAGCTCGGTCATGTCCGTCTTTAACAAACCGCTTCATGTTTAATGGATTTCAAACATCAACAATAAATCAGCCAAATTCCATTCTTACAGAAAAAGACACTCAAACTTTATATGTAAATAATCACATCATTCACGTGGTTTCACACGTGTACACGGCAACAAACGTGCCATCTTAGATAGTTATCTAATATTTCCTTAATATTTTATTAGATTGAAATAAATCAAATATACGCTTATTAAATCTATTTCTAGACATTTTCTTTTACTAATTTCCTGCTTTATATATATATATATATTTTTATTCTATTGGCAAATAATTTTGTTTCTATTATTTTTTTATTTTTCTATATATAATTTTTACATGAATTATTTATTTTGACAGGATTTCTTTTTAATGGATAGGTCGTGTATTTTATGTGATATTTTTGACACATAGTTCATTAATTTCACATTTGATTTTTTTTAAGATTCATTTATTTTCACGTGATTGTTTTTACACACAATTTGTCTACAAACGTGTGTTTTTATGATTCAGTTATTTTCACATGGACTTTTTTTTAACAATTTATTCATTTTCACATTTATTTTTTTACACGACATTTGTTTCACGTGTGGTTTACACGACCAAGTAAAAAAAGTGCACCTAAAATGTGTACTAAAAGTGCAGTAAACACTAATGTGCGCTAACGAAGTATATAAAACACTTTATTATATTATCAGATATTATTCTGAAGAGTTTCTGACCTGTTCAGGGTCACTGGCTGTGTGTGTGTGTGTGTGTGTGTTTGACAGGGGTTTGCATGGGGCCAGATCATCAGGGTGGAACAGAGAGCAAGGTCACATGAAGGTCATCCCCCATCAATCAATCTCAGAGTCCCATATTGTTTATTTCCTGCCTCTCACATCCTCCATTCTAATTCTTCTCCTTCAGTAGGGAGAAAAACTGTGCATCGTAAATCTTAAGAAATCCTTCGACAGAAAAGGAGCGAGCCAGTCCGAGACAATGGCACGAATACATCGAGAGAATAGCTTTCTACTCGGGCCTTGACACATTTCACGGTCCCTTTGTAATGTTGTGAACAGGTCCGGTTTGTAAATCAAGACAAGGAATTTGGAGCGAGGTGCAAACATGCTGTTTGAACGTGCTGACATTTTAGTTGACGGAGTCTGGTGGAGTGATCGGGACAGAGAGCGTAGACCAAAAAAACAGATGTCTTCTTCCTGAGGAACGAATTCCCATGCAGCACATGCAGGCTTCAGAACACTTGCCAGCATGATCGATGTGTAACTGTGTAAGTGTTACATGTTACACTGGTTAACAAAAGGAAATGAAGCTAGTTTTATACCTAGAATTTAACAGCACAGTCCAAATGTTGGGGTCCACCTAAAAACTTTTTAAAAAAAATTAATTAATATTAATTCATTGATTTTTATTTGTTATATTTTCCACTGAAAGCCTGGGACAGCTGAGTCAGATATATTTTAAAGGAATAATTTGGCTAAATTTGAAATGTACACAATTTTTCTCTAACCGCAACATAGCTGATTGAAGTGAATAATATTAGTATAACAATAAACCTTCTTAATAGAGCATTTTCATACACATGGTAGCTCAAAGAGCTACAGAGCTGTACAATCAAATAGTAAAATGAAATGGATATGAATATGAAATGTAATGAAATACAAGAAATACTGTAATAGAATGTGCAGAATAAAAGATGGAGTTGTCTTTTTATCTGTTTAATGTAAATATAAATAGTTTTTTTTTTTAAAGTATGTGTCATTTTTTAATTGATAAAAATGTAATCATTGGCAAATTCCTGCGGTGAAAGGGGAGCTAAATACTTTGGGATGTGCTTTTATTGGAAAACAAAATGCCAAAAACGAGCTATATATGGAAAAGAAGTGTGAGCGAGCTGGTTCCAGACACCTTGTGTACAGCCCCCACAATGCACCTGGCCCACAGGCAGTGCCCCGCCCCATTCTCTTTCTAGATCAGATTCCCTCCACAGGTGAGTCACACACACACACACACACACACACACACACACACACACACACACACACACTTACACACAGGTGAGTCTCAACAACCTTGGCCTGTCAGCTAGCTTAATAGTATTAGCCCCCCGGCGAAGTTAGTATTATGTGTGAACAGACAGCCTTCACAAAAAAAAAAGAAGAAAAAAAAAATCACAGTCTCGCTTTACATGCACAGCTTTTTGGCTTAAGGCATGTTCTCCATGTTCCTTTTGCTTTTAAAGCTGCAAACAGTGAGAACAATGCCGCGCAGCATCATAAATGTGATTGCCTTGTTTGTATGAAGATTCGGGGTAGCAAAATCTGCTAGCACATTGGAAAGGAAGAAGAAGCTGGGTAGGGATTTCCATTTTGTACTTGCTGTTAGTCAAACTCACACCACATGCCATGTAAACACTTTCTTTCCGAAAGCAGTGTTTTTGCTCAGCAAGTCATCCGAAACTAATGGAAATCAGACCTTGAGTGTGTGATTTTCCTCAAGGTAACTCCTATTACCAGTCTCTATACTTGTTCAGTATAACAGGAGTAACACTTTGTCATAGACCGATATTGTATCTATATATATATATGCTACATGTAGTTCATATACGGTGTGATAAATCGAGTTTCTGATTTCTGTCAGAATTAATAAGTGTGTGTGGAATTAATCAATTACTTTCTGCACAAATACTATTAGTGGTCTACTTATTTTCCAGAGCTCATTTACCAAGCCATTATAACTGCAAAGCCAATATTCCTGACGTATATTTCTAAACCAAATCACCATTTAGACTGAAGACGAATAAGCTTAAATAAGATTAAATATGTGCTGGCATCGTGTGCCACGTGATGGAGTCTGATGTGACTCAGTAGACGTCTGACTGTGGCTTTTTAATCACAGCCATGTGTCTATGGGCTCGCTGAAATTGAACTGACCAGATGAAAATGCGTGGCAGCACGTCTTCTTGTTTAAACTCAAACCTAATCCATAATCCTGGTTCAGTCAGACCGTAAAGCTTTAACATTCTGCTTTTGTACACATGAAATTCAGGAAATGTACGTGCAATCTAAAAAGGTATTTAAATCTGAAACATTTTTTAAAAAATAGATACTGCATAGTTTTATCAGCTCAGGATCACAGACTACATCATACACATTTAAGAGGCAGCGAATGTCTATGAAGGCTTACAGACACCCAGGTCAAATAAGAACAAAAAAATTACAAAAGCCTATCCTGAGAACGCTGAACACCAAGCAGAGATGGGATGCCAGTCACAGATATACGCATCCACCCAATCATTTATACCTAGGCGCAATTTTAAGTCACCAATCCACCATATTTTTGGGATGTGGGAAGAAACCTGGAGACCATGAAGGAAACCCACACAGACACGGAACACGAGAAACTCAGCAGAGACAGTAACCCAAGCTCAGGATCAAAACTCGGACCCCGGAGCAGTGAGGTGGCGACGCTACCCACTAGAGAGGTGCATCCGGACTGGGATCCCAAAGAAAAAAAAAAAGCCACAGGAGTGGGTGGTTTTTACTTTCATGTGGTCAGATATGAAGCTCTTGGTACAAAAAGGCCATGTTCGTTAACATGGGAGTATACTGGGTGCTCATGCGGTGCTGTACGAACCATTTAGCACCTTCATTCATTCATCTTCAGTAACTGGTTTATTCTGGTCAGGGTTATGATGATTTAATTACTACTTTGTTTAGGATTTGGGAAATATGATCAACTAAGTTAGAAAATATCACAGGCAGGTAAAACAAAAATAATTGTGGGAGAGGACAGGATTGGTCAGAATTCCTTTGTGAGGAGTTGGGATTGTTCAGAATTCCTTCATGAGCAAGTGGAATTGGTCAGAATTCCTTCAGAAGCAGGTGGGATTGGTCAGAATTCCTTCAGAAGCAGGTGGGATTGGTCAGAATTCCTTCGAGAGCAGGCGGGATTGGTCAGAATTCCTTTGGGAGCAGGCGCGATTGATCAGAATTCCTTTGGGAGCAGGCTGGATTGATAAGAGTTCCTTCAGGAGCAGAAGGGATTGGTCAGAATTTCTTCGGGAGCAGGCGGAATTGGTCAGAATTCCTTTGGGAGCAGGCGAAATTGGTCAGAGTTCCTTCGGGAGCAGGCGGGATTGATCAGAGTTCCTTCAGGAGCAGGCGGGATTGGTCAGAATTCCTTCGGGGGCAGGCAGGATTGGTCAGAATTCCTTCGGGAGCAGGCGGGATTGATCAGAATTCCTTCGGGAGCAGGCGGGATTGGTCAGAATTCCTTCGGGAGCAGGCGGGATTGATTAGAATTCCTTTGGGAGCAGGCAGCAGTGCACACACCACTACTACCCTCTGTGCCTGCTTATTTGTTTTAAATACCTTATGTTTTCTTTGAAAATAAAAATATCATAAATTGTTTTATAGATAAACTGTAAAATAGAAGTACATTTTTTCACCCATATTCCAAAAGTTCACCCATGCTCCAGACACGATGAAAAGTTTCATCCTTAACTGTAAACATTCTTATGGAAACAGGCACCAATACAGCCTTTCTTAATAAGAGATAAAGACAACGTAGCAGTGATTAAAATTAACATCATATACAAAGACTAGTCATTCTTAACACTTGATATTCTTATGTTCATTAGATAGATTGAACCAAGCATAAGCAAGAGCTGATCACAGAATCAGAAACTACACATTACTCCAATGAATCCGAGCTAAAGCCCAAACAATTCAGAGGTTTTTGTACTACCATTCGCCTGTTTGTTGTATTTAGTGTACCTCAGTCATGAATTCTGTCTCAGATTAATGGCTCCAACTTATAACTTTCATCTGGGGTAAAAGATCTCCAGAATGACATGGACTTGAAGCTGAGCCAGCTAGGCCAACGTTACAAATTGCTTAAATATGGCTGCTTATAGCTGGGAAATTTTTGGCCACTACGCACTTGCTCTTGCCATAACTGATCGTTATGTGCCTGAACTCAGCCATATTTGCCCTGAAATATTCAGGTAACTCAGGTGTAGTGGCAGCTCTGTGACCCTCAAACCATCCGAGCACATACGCCAGTCGCCACTGTGTGTGGAATTTCCCATTAACGTGGCACCTGAGGAGAGGCAGGAGAAGTCAAGCTTCCTGTTTCAGCAGCAAGCAAGGCCAAAACCCAGAGAAAGGCAGAAAAACTCAAACAGATGTGTGAAAGAGACAAAGAGAAAGTCTTTCAGAGCGCCTGGCTTCGGATTCAAGTCGGGAAGTGGCTTTGGGCTGGAAACCGGAATCCATATTTTGCTGTTTTTTAGCAAATGAGCGTGTATGAAGCGCAGCAGTGATGTGGAGTAGCCAGAGGCCTAAAACATCAACAAAACGGAAGTCAAGATGGGAAGATTTCCAAAGTAGTCAGAAATGAGAGTGATTTAGGATACACCTGCGACCAACAGGAGCCAGAGGAGACGAACAAGAAAGCAGGATAAATACACATACACATAGTTTAGGCGGATTTATAGATAAAGTGACTGATGAAAAGCAGTTTTATGGTGTATAGTTAAAGTGAGTACCTTTTTGGAAGGACACAGCCCTTTACCCAGTGGCATAGCTACAGCCAATTTTTCAGAAAGGAGCATAAAATCCTTGGCACCCGAAATGGTGGAGGAAAGGCAGATTTGGGAATCACAAGGCCCGGCTCCAAGAGCACAGCTGGTAATACTATGCCTGTGGGAAAAGTGCTGAGTTTGCAGAGACCAAGTACGGCTCATAGAAAGTCTCTCTTCTCTCCTCTTCCTCCTTTCTTAATGTATTTATTGTCTATATTGCATCTTCATCCATCAAATACATCATCCTGCATTCTTAGAAAATAATGTGTGAGAGAATAGTAATGTTCTGTTAAATACCTGTGTGTGTGTGTGTGTGTGTGTGTGTGTGTGTGTGTGTGTGTAAAAGACAGCTGGTGACACTTATGGACTTGCATCAGGGAATGGGCTGTGCCTGATACCACTGTGCTGTTGTGTTTGTGTGTGTGTGTGTGAGAGAGAGAGAGAGAGAGAGAGTGAGTGAGAGAGACAGAAAGAGAGAGAGATACTATATATATATATATATACATATAT
>CM074952.1:23264492-23325511 GCA_037577455.1 Pangasius macronema
GTGTGTGTGTGTGTGTGTGTGTGTGTGTGTGTGTGTGTGTGAGAGAGAGAGAGAGAGAGAGAGAGAGAGAGAGAGACCAGACTGAGAAAGTGCATGTATGCATAAAAGAGAAAGTGCTGTTTTGTGCCTCTGTGTGTCTATGTGTGTGTGTATACATGAGAAAGTGATTGTGTGAGTCAGTGTGAGGGTGTGTGTGTGTGAGTCAGACAGAGAGGGATAGTGTGTGGAAATAAGTGAGTCACTGCAAAGATATGATATGTGCGCTTATACTCTACTGCCCCCTGGTGGCCGTCTGTGTACTGCACCTTTTTAACGCATGGTTCTCTGTTTAGTTTCCAGTATGTGTACTTTTACTCGCTACATTTCAAAAGAAAAACCTCTACTTTCTCCTTACTACATTTTCAAACATCAGTACATTTCTCTACAATCATATATTTTAAAGTCGTAAGTATGTAACCTAATGTTAGCATCAGATAGCTTCACGCAGTCTATCGCAATTCATAACAAATCTAAACTTTCACACGTGACAGCAAGAGTGAGTCTTCATACTTTGAATTAACTGAGACTTTTTGTCTTGTAACAGATAGCTATTAGCATTCAGCTAGCTTGTCTGGTCAGAGTTATCATGCTAGCTTGGCAACAAATCTGTTGTTAGTTAGCTTTAATGCTTTTCTTGGGGAAAGAGATCGACGCTCGTGCACCATCGTAACTTAAAGCAGTGTTGGATGAGGTAGACACCTTTTCATTTGTGGATCTTTTTTATACTTTTATAATTTTGAAGAATTTGAATTTGTACGTCAATGTTTACCAGAGGATGTTATGTAATTTCCCTTTTACCTGAGTGAGAATTTGGGTATGTTTAGAAGCTACCACGCTAAACTGGTAACTTAGCAGTTAGTGTTCTTTGCCAGAGATGGTTGTGAGTTAAAATCTTAGAGGGACGTTGATTAAAGGGCTGGTTCTCTGCTTTTTCAACACCCTAAACAATCCACAGAAGTTACTGAATAACATGTTTTAAGGTGAATAAGCCATGAACTTCAGGGGTTAAGAAGAACCCCCAGGATCTGAGCTGCTTCAGCTGACATGGGCTGCTGTTCTGTCTTCGACAGTAATTGTGAGTTCTGCAGTTGTGTACAGTGTTGCAAAGGCTTTTTAGAGGAAAGGAGCTAAAGCACTCTAGACAGTCACTAGAAGACGCTAGATGGCATCCATCCATCCATCTATCCATCCATTTTCTGTACTGCTTATCCTACACAGTGCCGCAGCGAGCCTGGATCCTCTCCCAGGGGACTTGGGGCACAAGGCAGGGGACGCCCTGGACGGGGTGCCAACCCATCGCAGGGCACAAGCACATACACACTCACACGCTCATTCACTCACTATGGACAATTTAGAGATGCTAGATGACATCATAGATTTATTTGCATATTAATTTATTCATCATGATCACTGGCGTATCAGATTACAAATTAGTGTACATGAAGAAGGAAGATTTTCACTTATAATAAAGTAGAATAGAATAGAATAGATTATAATTTAGAGAAATAATTTTTCTTAGAGATAGAAGTCATCTTTAACTAAAGTTTAACGCACTTCTAAAATACTGTACTTTCTAACAAGAAGCAGTGACAGTGAGTAGTAAGGGAACAGTTACTCACTTTTTATTAATTGTAAATATCTCCAAGAAGAAAGTTTCAAACAAAGAACAGAGAAGTGCGAGGGGTGGGACAAGCAGCGGTGATCAGTGATTGGTCATTGGGAACAATGGTGATGCGTGATCAGATCAGTCAGAATGGAATCCTTACATATGATTTTCTCCTTTTTTTGGGGTTGGGACATATTTTAATATGCTAGAACCTTATTTCTAATTGGAATACAAACGAAAGGAAAACCTGTAGTTTTAAATAAACATGTAGTTTTCTGAGGTTCTCAAACATTTTGCAGCCAAGCTAATTTCATGAACATGTAAACATTTTGGCTCTAAATTATAGAAAATACTTGATGTGAAAGGTTTTCCCAGCCTGCCACGCACATAATAAATAAAACAAGTTGCTTTGGGTGAAGCACATTTGCCATCTCAGGATTGATGTAAGTGGGAATTCAATTGAAGATGTACAGATCATGATACAGATATGAGGGGCATAAACGACAAAATTCTCTCCAGATCTGGACTCAGTCTGAACTGTAAGTCACGGCTATGTGATATGCGACATTGTACTGTTTTTGTACTGTTTCATCTCACACTTATACTCCGTGCTGCTGAAGCGCTCTTAAACGATAGTTAATAATTCAGTGTATAGTTTTCATGAGTGTGTGTGTGTGTGTGCACAGAATTGCTGGCTCACACACCATCCTGCAGTCCCTGCTAACACAACTGCACCACTGAGATGAAGAACAGCGAGATCCAGTGCTGCTGCAGAGTGCGCACTCCCTACATACAACCCCCCCACCCCCCTCCACCACACACACACACACACACACACACACACACACACACTCTCTCTCTCTCTCTCTCTCTCTCTCTCTCTCTCTCTCNTCATTTGCTTACACCATCACTCTTTCTTTCTTCCTCTCTCTCTTTCTCACTGTCAGGCTCTGCCTCACTCCTTCTCTTCTCTTTCTTTCCTTTTCCATTCCTCTCCTCCAAAAGAATTCCTCTCCTCTTCTACTCTCTCCCACTTTCTAGATTTCCTGGACTTAAACAAAGAAGCTCCATTCCTAACTCCCCCCAAAAAAGAAAGAAGAAATAGAAGATCAGGATCAGGATCAGGACCAGAAGCAGGAGAAGATGTCCAAATCAGAGTGCAGGAGTGTATCAAGGTGGCCGAAATGCATCAGATCAGCTGCTGCCTCTCTCTTTCTTCTTCTGGTGTGTATGCAGGGAATGGCTGAGGGACGCCGAGTCACCAAAATCCCTCGCTGTCCAGCTACCTGCTCCTGCACCAAAGACAGTGCCTTCTGCGTGGACACTAAAGCCATCCCCAAGAGCTTCCCGCCTGGCATCATTTCACTGTGAGTAAACACACACACACACACACACACACACACACACACACACACACAGTGTACACTGTACATGAGGATGGAAGTAAGCTGAAAGTTTTATTAGACTTTCTTCCACCATCACCTTTTTGTTGAAGATTCCTATGTCTTAATGCAGGACCATGTGATGACAGTAGCTATAATAAACAAAAGTCATATTTCTATAACCAAGATGATGTTATTTTCTAACGTGACTATTCATAACATGTTGTAGAATTCTTGATTCTGATTGGTCGTTCCCGCTTGTGCTAATGTGCTAACAACTTACACAGGGACTTGTATGGTGGATGCTCTACATGATCTACATTTAATAATAAATGGATTCAAAACGTATTATTTAACAAAAAAAATGTATAATCGTTGATGTGGTGAAGTTTACTGCAAGGAGGCATTTATTATGGAAGGAGTCTCCAGTGTCAGCACTTTGTTTTCCACCGTGGGAAAGTCTTCAGGGCAGAAAGCTTTACGTTTTGTGGTTTGTCAGTCACTTGACGGTGCGTTTTCTTTTTTTTCTGTCGTATTAACTTCGAGAGAGAGGGAAAAAAGGAACGGATGATAACAGGAACTAGCTTGTATCACAGACGTTCCCTAACATGAAACACATCTATAAATGGATACAAGGATAATGTATCATTGTTTAATAAATACAGAATTGTAATTGTCGGCAGATTGTTGTCGTAGAAGAGGAATAAAACAGTTTGGACATGCTGTTAATAATGCAAAATAATCAACTTCGCTATGGTAACAGTAACTCCACTTCATCACAGCATCATTCTGTTGATTCATTTCCTATAACAGCACATCAGCTACTGTCTTATTCCTTAATTTAAATGTTACAACTGTATTTCTAAAAATTCGAAAGCGATTAAGTTGGTGTGGACCAGTGTCATGACATTGCTAAGTAACGAGCAGGGTTAAAAGAGAAAACAGATACGTTCAGATACATTCAGAAGAAGGAAGAAAGGCAGGTGTGGTGTTTTTCCCAGCAGCAGGACATATTAACCTTATGACCCCGTGCACTTTATTGCTGAACACTGACGATGTGTGTGTTAATGTTGTTGCAATATGACACTGTAATGCACTTTGTTTGAGAGCACACAAACCATAATGTGTTGCTTAAATATCTACGGTAGAAGACAATGCATGCATGGTTTAATACATTAATACCATTTTATTCTTCATAATCTGGTCAGTGGCCACAGAAACCTCTAATCTACCACCACAGTTTACTGCCTCGGATCACATGAGCTCATTCACCTCACGTTACTTTATACTTGTGTATCTCCATTACGTATCAAATATGTGCGATACATAACATAATCAAACAACATTCAGATCAGTAAAAGAATTGGTCGTCTGATATTAATAAAAATGTATATAGTTCAGGTGCCCTGATTACCCCCCAACCCAACCCCCCAGGTTTATGTAACAAGAGTGCTTGTCCTACTTTTCAGAGATTAAATCCTTCCTCAAAGCAACCTAGGATCCGCCTATTTGAATAATTACTTGAGAGGGTGCTACAGTACCTTGCCGACTTATATATCTAGTGAAATATCCCGTACCTAACTCACAATAAAGAATCACCTCCTGTGAACAATCTCCTCCAGTTGCACATTCCTGGTGTCTTATTGTGGTTTATTATTTTTATATAAAGACATCGCAATATACATATATATCTAGCACAATGATTCTGATTTCAGAATGATTGCTGACCTTGTGTCTTCAGAGAAGGAAAGAAAACAGGGACGTGGTATCATGAGAGCTGTCCATACTATAACATAGAAGAAGAAAGTATACTGTTAGAATACTGAGGCAGAATACTGATCTAAGTATATATCATGGGAAAATCAGGAGAGACTTGTGGTATTTTTAGCGTTCAATTACGGAGCTTTTGGAGAAGTTCTTCCACACGTGTCACGACTGCTTTCTACTATGTATGTACTTTATATAATGTTGGTATCTGTCGTTCTTTTGCTTTGAAGGACAATGGTGAACGCAGGCTTCACTGAGATCCCAGAGGGAGCGTTTTCTCACCTGCACTTGCTGCAGTTCCTGTAAGTAACATCCTGAAAGTCTCCTGCAGAATTTTTGCTGCCGTGAACGATTCCAAAAAAAAACAACAAAAAAAAAACAAAAAGAACCACTGCAAATAGGAAGAAGTGCTGATAGAGCTGAGGTGTTCTAAGACCAGATGTGATAGGATGCAAGAACTTTATTTGTGCTGAGACTGGAACCCTGAAGCCTTGTTAATTATAGGCAACAGTAAGGGAAGCGTCAATATGACCAATGCAATCAAGAATGAGTATGACACTGATACTGAAAATGAAATGAATAACCTAATTAATATTAATCACTCAGAAACATCATGAAACATTTTATTTAGTAGGTTTAATAGAAAGCATGATGGTGTGCAGAGGAGTATCAGTAAGTGGGCATTAAAAATGAGTGTCTCAGTGCTCAGTGCTCGCAGAAGTGAACTGCTCTCTCTTGCTTTCTTTGCATTCTCGTTTCACATACAAAATGCACACTCATATTGTTCACCCTCACGCTCTCTATTATTTTTCATGCCCTATATTATGTTTAAACGCCATAAAGATATATTTTTTATCAGGTTACTTCTTTGTAGGAAGATCCTGTACTTTCCCATCTTGATATTTTCATAAAGCACAGGTTGCAGCCTGCTTTGTTTTGCTGGGCATCAAGTGAAATCCCTCCAGATCACTATCACTTTGTGCTTGTTCAATAATGCAACAGCGTACACTAGAGACATCACATGATATCCGTTGTTGGTATCTGAGCATTTAGTGAGCATGGTACCGATACCCTTTACCAGCATCCGTATTAACGCATCCTTAGCAACAATATATTTAGCAAAAGGTCATTCTATGTTTCTTCAGTTCAGGCAGACACTTTTTTTGCATGGAAGCTTTAGTTATCATGAACTTAGTCTGTCTTTTTCATGCTAAAGTTTGGCTCTTAGTTTTTTGCACAGAAATTTGAGATAAGATGCATAACAAACTATATTCCAAACTAGAAAAATATGTGTCTCTTTGCATAATTGGGAGTCACTGTGTGTGTGTGTGTGTGTGTGTGTGGGTTAGCATGGACTGGAACACAGTGTGCAGTGCGGTGTGTATCAGTGACAGGGTCAGCGTCACTTCTGCACTCAACACAGCCAGCAGCCTCCCCTCTACACACTCCTCATACTCAACCAACAATAGCTGGTCTGTTCTGGCCGTGAGTGTGTGTGTATGTGTGCGTGTGTGTGCGTGTGTGTGTGTGTGTGTGTGCAATGGATTTGTTGAGAGGTGGGTTTGTTGAGATCAAGACAGGCAGGATTCAGCAATATAAAACTAAAGACAGTGAAAAAGCTATTAATCAACTGAATCACTTACAGCCTCCACAGTGTTTTACACTGAGCTACTGCACACACACACACACACGGCGGATTTCACCTCCATGAAGGCATCACGCTGAACACAACTGAAACGTAACGGAGTCTCAAATGCTCACGTTTACACCATCACCTCCTCCATCGCTCACACATCTTCATGACCAAAGTGCAGGACAGCAGGGCTTAGGGGGCCATTTGGGACAGGACCTATAAAAGATCTATTTTAATTCCAGTGTCTTCTCTCTCTCTCTCTCTCTCTCTCTCTCTCTCTCTCTCGCTCCTTCTTTCCTGCAGTTTGCTGAATTCCAACACTTTCACTGTGATTGCTGATGATGCCTTTGCTGGCCTCTCGCACCTGCAGTATCTGTGAGTTAGCACTTCACTGAAATCAAAAGCAATAAAGCTGGGAAGAAACAAACAAACAAACAAACAAACAAAGAAGGAAAAATAAAGAAAAGGAAGGAAAAATGAAAAGAAAGAAAGAAGGAAGGAAGGAAGGAAGGAAGGAAGGAAGGAAGGAGGGAGAAAGAAAGAAAGACAAAAAAGAAAAAGAAGCAAAGAAAAAGAGAAAAAACATGATAGATAGATAGATAGATAGATAGATAGATAGATAGATAGATAGATAGATAGATAGAAGAATTGGAAAAGAAAGAAAGAACGAAAGAAAGAAGCAAACAAACAAGGAAGGAAGGAAAAAAAAATTAAGAAACAACAAACAAGCAAAGAAAGAAAGAAAGATAGAGAAAGAAGAACATGTGAGAAGAAGCGGAGAGCCTGTAAGACAGAGTGTGTGTGTGTGTTTTTGGGGTCTCTCGGAGTGTGTGTTATTGATCTCGTCTCGGTTCCAGTCAGTCTCAGTGCTGAGGTGGACATTTTCCTAATTGCTGCAGCGCAGTTCTGCTCTCTAATCTATAACTGGAGGCTGAAGTGTTTGGCCAGATGTTCGCGAGTGTGTTTGTATGTAAGTGTATTTGTAACGAATCCCACAGAACACACAATGGATTTAGCTACAGCCTGCATCAGCACCGCAGAGACGTGTGTTTTCTCTTCCACTCATGAAGGACTGGATTCTGATCTACAGTTACCTCAGCGTGTTGTAACTCAGTGACACTGTCTGTATCTATTTAGTGCTCCAAATAGTCTATATATATCTGTATTTGGATGTAAACCCATAGTGGGTGTGGCCAGAAGTTTTTTCTTTATAATAGATGTGACAATTATTTATTTAATTATAGTTATTATTTTTCTCATGAAGCTAGCCAACCGCATCTTTTCGAACTGCTGCTCTTGCTGCATCACAGGGCAGTGTAACACACTGTAGCCTCTGCCTGTGACATTATCTAATCAATTTAGTTGGTTCTGTTTCGCAAAATATTGGTCTAAACAAATGAGTAGCTCAATTTAAACTACCACTACCCTGACCAGGCAGGTACTAAGGATGAACAGATGAATGCTGTAAATGCAATGCTGTGGTCTTTCTTTGTCCTTCATATTTGACAGCATGAAAGTAAAATTATACTGAAAGCTTTCTGAAAACAAACAGTTTTAAACAGTCTGTTAGATACTCAGAGCTTCCTATTCCTGAACTTTTCACAGACAGGACACATTAGCTTCAAGCTTACATTATTCATAGGCTGAGTTATTCGTGAATTATTAAGGTTCAGATTAAACCCATTCGATTCAAGGGACCAGTCAATACTCAATACTAAGTATAAACAACTTTGATAACGGTGAGTTGTGATTTTCAAACATGTAACTAAATTAAAAAAAAGTCAAAAACCGCCCTGGCCTGAAGAGCTTCATGGACCCAAAGTCTAGTGGTCCTTCCATCTTCACCCATGATTTTCTTCCTGCCATTAAAACCAACTTAAGATTCAGGTAACATTTAAAATCTAGTGAGAGAGAGTCAGAGAGAGAGAGAGAGAGAGAGAGAGAGAGAGAGAGAGTATGTGTGTGAGAGAGAGACGTGTAAGAGATGAGAAGATGCTGCAGCAACCTCAATGTCATTAAGCTAAAAGGTTTTATAAGATAAATGTGACGCATAGGTCACAGGGAGCCAAGTGCACCGTCTCAATTTATTATGCGATCTTAATTGAATTTCACAGTTCGGTGTTTCATGAATTCAAGAGAGACAAAATTAGAGCGAAAGAGAGCAAGGAAAGACATGACAGCATGCAATTATATCTATAGTATTTGCCAATTACGTCTCTTCCGAGCTTCACACCCTTAAATCTTTTTAATCCCTGTACTTATCTTTCTTTCATTATCATTATAGTTAATTGAATCCCGATGCTCGGATTCTCTCGGTCTGTTTGTTTAACTCAGTCATTTTCTTTCTGCCCTGCAGGTTTATTGAGAATAACGACATTCAGTCACTGTCCAAATACACTTTCAGAGGCCTGAAGTCTCTAACACACCTGTATGTATCATCATACTGCACTGTACCATTATATCAATAGGTTTTTGTACATACACTATGTATAAAAAGTGGTAATTTGATGATAATATAATTCGATGGATGAGCCAATAAGAAGGCTCTTATTTTGGACTATAACACAGCTTGTAACGTTGTATTTTTAATCTTACAGATCTCTGTCTAACAACAACCTGCAGGTCTTACCCAGAGAACTGCTCAAACACCAGGACATCCTCACTGACCTGTGAGTCCACTTTAAACGTCTTACAAAATACTTTTTTTTTTCTAAGCACGTAACAGTTAATATATGTGCAACAGAATCCAGAATCCAGAATTCCTCTTTCACAACACATTTTTACCTCAAAAAGTTGACCTCATGATTCACTAATTTAAACAAAATTTAAAAAAATAATGTTACAATTCACTGAAAGAGATATTTATAGCTACTATAAACAAGGGAAAAAGGAGAGACAGGATAGCAGCATATAACTTGTATCATAGGCATTCCACAACATTACATTTGATGTAACTATAAATGGATAAAAGTATGACGTCATTGTTTAGTGAAAAAGCTGTAATCATTGGCAAATTGCTGTGGTATAAATGGAATAAAACACCTCAGGTTGTGGTGTATGTGGTGTATTCCTGTTGTTGATTATTTTCCTTGTTATAGATATGTTTTATTCCTTACTTAAATAAGTATTGAGTCTGTATTATTTTTAAAAAATATATTACTAATAATGAATTCAGTAAAAACAGCTATAGGTTTTAGGAACCAATGTAGAACTTGTGTCCCACTTTCCTCAGAGACCTGAGAGGGAACTCGTTCCGCTGCGACTGTAAGATTAAGTGGCTGGTGGACTGGATGGAGAAAACCAACACCTCCGTCCCAGCTATATACTGTGCCAGTCCCTTTGAGTTCCAGGGCCGACGCATCCACGACTTAACACCACGAGACTTCAACTGCATTAGTGCAGGTACGAAAGGAGCACCTTGGCATTCTGGGATCTCCTCAGCTGACAGATGCATCCAGGAAAAGACCTAAATTAGGGAATGGTGTGCCATACAGTTTTAGCTGTAGTGTTAATCAGCTGTAGCGAATTTCCAAACTGCTGTGCACTGTTCCTGATTTAAGGTTAACAGTTTAACACTTTAAGTCCATTTCAATTCCAGACTCGAACATGACAAAATGTGGAAAAGCTCAATGGGGCGAATACTTACAGTATGCATCTTCACATCTGTCCCCAGATTTTGCTTTGTATGAGACCTACCCATTCCAGTCCCTCTCTGTGGAGTCGTACGAGTTTGCTGATGACCTGTATGTGGTGTTCTCTCAGCCCAGCACAGGAATATGTACTGTTTACATCTGGGATCATGTGAACATGCTTTTCAGGACCCATTACAACATCACATGTAAGTCTCTTTATTGTCTACTTTTCCAAGATTACTGACAGGTGATGTCTCAAGTAATGTTTCCAACACACATGCTAGATGAGCTTCTGAAGACAGGACAGTATTACAGGTTTGGTTTAAAAAAATTCTTTGGACTTCCTTATACACTGAAAGGTTTTCGTGAATCAAATACTGCCAGCAGCTGAAGCATGAAAGTTCCTTGCCCTCCTGATCTCTCTCCATGTTACAGTGTGACTAAAAGCATCTATTCTTACTCCACTCAAGCTGCTTTTAAAGTAATGGGCCTTGCTGAGAGAGGTTGGTGAGGTGATGGAGGAGGTTAATCACTCTGGCTTTGAGAGGGAAAGGAAAGGAGATATCTAAGGAATAAAACATGACAGGACATGCTGCTGTAGGAAAACTACCAATGACAGGATGCTGTGGTCCCGTTACTACCCTAAAGTTGATTATATGCCTCTGAATATTCCAATGTTTACCATTTTATTTATTAAATAATGACATATCATAATTTTTATCCATTTATAGTTATATTTAATGTCGTGGAACATCCATAAAGCAACTTTAAGTTTCTATTATTTATGCTATTGCAGCTATAAATAGCAGCTTCACCAGCCTCCATTTTCTCTCTCTTGAAGGTAGTACAACAACAACAAAACAAAAAAAAACAGCTTGTCATGTTACAGAGAAACTTTGTAACTAACTGTTACAAAGTGCTGACACTGGAGACTCCTTCCATAAACATATCCTTACAGACTTCTTTGTTAAATAGCAACAAGTGTTTAAAACCATTTATTATAAGGAAAGGCTTAGATTATATTCAGTCCCTATGAATGAGTTGTTACTATAGAAACAGTAACGTATTGGAATGAGTGCACCTTCTGGCCAATCAGATTTGAGAATCAACAGCACTGTGGTACATGTGGTGTACAATAAAGATGGTGAAATATATGCAGACTGATTTTTTTTCCATTCGGCTGTTCCTAAGGGCAATATTCTACAGGGATATTTTTAGTTATGCTCCTCACAAATTGCGTAGATCTGCAAAATGCTGTGGCACCATGTGAGTCGTTTGTATGATTCCAGCTCGATCTGCAGTGTGTCATGGCACCATGTGTAATGTTTGTATGTTTCCAGCTCGATCTGCAGTGTACTGCAAGCCTGTGGTGATCAACAACACACTCTACATGGTGGTAGCCCAACTCTTTGGAGGATCCCATATCTATAAGTAAGAGACTCAGAGTTAAAACACAATTATGAGCATATTTGGGGACTGGAGTAAAATGACCAACAATCTGTTCAATACATATAGCAAGAATTATGTATACTTTGAGTTAGGACATTTATAACTGCTATATGATTTATTTTAAATATGCTAAGACAATCATTCTTGGATACTGATTTTTCCCTACTCACTATTTACAATTAAAAAAAATGCAAGTAATTTTTTAGTAATTTAATCAGTCAGAAACTGATGGCATAAAAACAGATAGGTTTTAGGTTTAAAGACAGTATGTGAGGGTGTAACATGTTAATATAATGTGCTGTGCAGTCAGGAACTGCTTGCTGGCAGTGGCAATTGCAAAAACTCAGCTTGATGGATTTTCAGGCATTTCCACTATAATGCACAGTAAACAATAAAACAAAGTAGCAGTGCATTTTCAATATAATCCTTTTGCAAATTGGTTGTCTAATGACCACATTATTTATAAAGTGTTAGATTTGACACTTCATTTGCCCTATTTCATCTTTTTTAGCTCAAAATTTTTGTCCTTTTCCCTCTATTGGAAATAATTTAAATAAATTTAATAATTTAAATAATTTTTTGTCTAATGTGAGCTACAGTAAGTCAATTAAAGAAAAATTAAACCTTAAACCTACTGCAGAAACTTAAAACACAATGGAAATACCATTTTCTCTGATTTAGCCAGATATGTAGAGGGGGAAATCTTGTCAAATATTTCCAAGGAAAGCTTACAAATACTAGTATAGGTTAATTCTAAGTGGTAAAAATATTACATTTTTTCATTATTGCAGTAGGTTGCTATGCTTGTATACCATCATTCCCTTAATTTGAGCATTACTTTTAATTATGGCATAATTCTATTCTTCTTAATAAGAAATGCAGAGCAACATTATTCCGTCTTTTACTCAGGTGGGAAGAAGGGCCTTTGCAGTTTGTCAAAATCCAGGACATCGATGCCAGCCGTGTACGCAAACCCAACTTCATCGAGACGTTTCAGATTGAAGGAGACTGGTACTTTGCTGTAGTGGACAGCTCCAAGGCAGGCTCCACTAGCATCTACCGCTGGAACAGCAACGGCTTCTACTCACACCAGTCTCTTCACCAATGGCACCGCGACACACACATACACTTCCTGGAAGTGGACGGTAAGGCCCGGCTAATCCTGTCAAGCTCCTCACAGCCTCCGGTGGTGTACCAGTGGAACCGTGGGACACGCGAGTTCGTCTTCCACTCGCAAATCCCAAATGCAGGTGATGTACACATGGTCAAGCACTTCCGGGCCCATCAAGCACTCTACCTCTGCCTGACGCGGTTCATTGGCGACTCGAGGCTTGTGCGCTGGGAAAGCCAGCGCCTTGTGGAGATCCAGACGCTGCCCTCACGTGGCTCAATGGCACTATATCCGTTTAGCGTAGGAGTGAGGCAGTACCTGGTTCTGGGCAGCGATTACTCCTTCTCACGGATCTACATGTGGGACGAGCTCACACAGCGCTTCCAGCCTTTCCAGGAGCTCAACGTTTTGGCGCCTCGTGGCTTTAGCCTCGTCTCCATTGACAACAAAGACATCCTGCTCATTGCCAGCTTTAAAGGAAAGACTGTGGCATATCAGCATCTACTGGTGGACCTCAGTGCCAAGTAAACTTGGGACTAAAGATGTTTTCATCCAAGGGGTATAGATTTTGTTAATGGAAGATCAATATGTTTCCTGGCTTTGGTTGCAAATCCTGTTTATAAGTGATGCAGACTTTAAGTCTTTTGGACATGTTTTTAATTTTAGTCTTGTACAAATGTCACAAATAAGCATGCTGACTTGCCCTTCAAGAATGGAACTGGACACTGCTCAGTAAATCTGTTATGGACATAAGCTTATACATACACACACACACACACTCTAGCTCTACACTCACCATTAACTTTATTAGGAGCATCTGCCAATCAGCCAATCATGTAGCAGCTGTGCAGATTCAGGTCAAGAGCTTCAGATAATGTTCACATCAAGCATCAGAATGAGGAGAAAGTATGAGGGATTGAGTATTTCAGAAACTGCTGATCTCCTGGGATTTTCACACATAACAGTCTGCACACCGTTTACACCGTTTACACAAAATGGTGTGAAGAAAACAAAGAAACAGTTCTGCAGGTGGAAACGCCTTGTCCATGAGAAGCTCAGAGGAGAAATGGCAGACTGGTTCAAGCTGACAGGAACAAACTCAAATAAACAATCTTTACAAACACGCTGAGCAGAAAAGTATCTCAGAATGCACAACATCTTGAACTTGGATATAGATGTGCTACAAGATCTGGGCAAGATCATGTCACGATCATGTGAGCCATGTGATTGGCTGACTGGATAATTGCATGAATGAGTAGATGTACAGGTGTTCCTATTAAAGTAGACAGTGGGACAGTATCAATATACGAAGCACACTTTTCAGCATGAAAAAAAAACTTTATTTTCAGTCATCTCATTCTTCGTAATTTGATGGGCATGTCCAGAAAATACAGATTACAAATGACCAAGATAAAGTAATGTACCATTTATAAAAATCAGGATTTAAATAAATGCTTTAGACCACACAGTATGTTTGTGAGTACATGCCATTACCCAGGTAAAATTTTTATATCTCATGGTCTCATCAATGGTTATGTACAAAAAGTTTGTGATATAAAAATTGCAGGTTTTCATGCAGATTTTTTATGCATGTGCTGCGCTAGACTAACAACTATAATCATTTCTATAGCAGTAACTATATTATTTCATCCCATTTTCATCTACACACGTTACGCCATCCCACAAAAACCTGTAAGATATCAAAGTCCAAACTTATTGTCATTCTGTGCACTGAAACTACTGAACAAAAAAAAACATCTCTTTGGGTTGTGTATGACTGAGCATGTGGATTTCGATTATGAGGAACTATGACTAATATGAAATGTCACAAATGTTTATCATCAGTGTTAAAAATAAATTTATACAATACTTTCTCACCATCTGTTGTCAGTGTTGAATCAGGTTAAGCGTGATTTTGTATGACAAAATTCCTGTTCTGAATATTTTATAAAGGAGAAACTTTAAAGAAAATTTTTAAATTTTAAAGAAAATTTTTGAATGTGAAAATTTAAAAGAAAATTTCAGTGTATGAGATTGATTAAAAGTTCTGAGGAAAAAAAGGGTCCAAGGATAACAAGTCAAGTGGGTTTTTATTGTTTTTATTGTCTTTAATGCCTTATATAGCTTGCAAACATACAAACATAGAAGCACAATGTTGTTTCTCCAGGACCATGCAGCAGCACATAACAATAAAGTAGTACAGTACTACACGACTACACAAAAAGTGCAAATACACAACAGTGTGAGATGTAGAACAGTGTATGCAGAGCAGTAAATAAACAGGACCATGAACACACATGACAACACAAAAGTGTGTTGTGTGGGAAAGCTATTGCACAATGGACTGTAAGCTATTGTGTAGTGTAGCAGCAATAAATGTAGCAGCAATACTGGCAGTAAAAGAAAAAAAAAAAACACTTTCTAGAATTTTCCTCCCCATTGTATTGTTTTCTCTCTTTGTATTTTTTCTCGTTTTTATTTTTAAATCTACTAAAACTACACAATTCTTATTCCTCACCTATAGTCTTCCTGTGCTAACCCAATCTTCAAAATGCTCACACAATTGCTAACAGTAGCAAAACATATACAGATTCCACTGTAATCAGCCGAATGTCCATCATGAGAACTTCCGCCCACAGGACAAGGAGCATCTAAAACTGCATTTTTTTTTTTTTTAGCACACCTTTCTGGCCACAAGCTTCAGAATCTTCTGCACTCTGATTGGCTGTCACTTCTTCTGTGTGTGTTTACATAGGTCCAGGCATCAGTTTCTAGCAGGAAAACAATTTTTTTGCACAAAGTGATAGAATGAGCTTTTTGGAGTTAGTTATTGGGCTAAAAAGGTTGGAATTGAATCCCATCAGTTTTGTTTTTAGTGATGAATAAACTAAAATAGAACTATACAAACATGAATTCAAGCACATGTCAAGAGAAATATGACAGACAGTTAGGGGTTACTAGCTTACTAAGGTAGGAAGGGTTATATACATACATTAATGTATTTTATTAATGTATGTCTGTAAAAAATTAGCATGTCCACTGAGGTAAAGTGTCCATAAACAAGAAAGGAAAGTCAAAAATCAATGTTCCTTGAAAGAGATCCTTAAATGTTCTTATATAACAGCTCTGGGTTAAGAGGAAATTGCAAAAACATCCTAAATTGAATCCTGAATTTGTATTTTAAATATGCAGCAATTTAATTTGTTATACATTTCTAAATATGTATCAAAAGTAATCATGTTTCAACATCATTTTTCGACAAATATTAAAAATAAGTGCTTTGGGCCTACTGCTCATCTATCACCGTAATGCAGTGACTGTATTTTCAGCGCAGAAAATGTGACCACCTATTGCTTTCTTAAACCTATTCTTGTAGTTCTACTTCAAATTCACTCTTCTTATTTCTTATTTTGCTCAACTGTGTTTCTTTCTGTGGTTTATCTTTGCCAGAGCTGTAGTTGTTGTTACTCCAAACCGCTAGGTGGCGCGGCATCACTAACTATAGTCCAGGTTATGACTAAAGTAAAAGAAGAAGAATGCGCTGAGCTGGTTTCCGGGTTGTTTGGCTGAAACTCAAACGACTTCCTATTGGATGTGTAGTGCACACTATGTAGGGTGCAGTAAACATTATTTCGTAGCCTATTAAGTGCTGGGAATAGTTATTTAGGATACGGCTTATGTAGCCAGAGCAAAACAGCATAAGAGGAAAACGGGGATGAGATTTTCGTTTTGACGTTTTGATTTCTTTTCCTATGAGCAAGCATGAAGGTTTTTATTAAACCATGTAAAGCAGAGATGTTGAAAGAAGGCATTAATGTTGCTTAGTTTATCTGCTAATACTTGTATAAACCGTAAAATTAAGGTTAGTTGATGTAAATACTTGACCTTTTGCTGTTGCATACTTTTAATCTGTTGTTGTTTTTCTCTCAGTATATTATGTATGTTAATCGCTTAGTGTGTACTTTTGTATGCTTATAAAAAATACATTACTGATATTTATCTGCTGTAATGTATCATAATGTATAACCCTGTAATAGTATATAATGTTTTTCAGTAGTTTTATTTTTTCTCCAGCTTCCTGTATACACTTTACTGACTGTTTCACTTAAAGTGACTCTGAAATCATACCTGTCCTTTAGTATTATGGACACAACTCAATGGTATAGCTTAAAAAAATTCTTATTGTAATTTTATAGTTCATCACCTCCAGGATATAAAAGTACATCACTTATCATGACTCATCCTGTACTACGTTTGTGTTTGTCCAGTTAAATGCTGTCTAAAAGGTGTAGGTCCCACCCCTAGGGGCGTGTCTTGCTCTACCTTAGCAGATTGTTTGCAACGTGAATCGTCGATGTGGTGGTGTTGTTGTTGTTGTTGTTGTTGTTTTCTTTTCCTACCAACCCCTAGTTGAGGAAATAAATGGTTGAGGTTATTCCTTTCGAAGAAGGTGGAGTTTGTGGAAAATTCACAGCTAAGTGACAGGCACTTGTGTTGTGTTTGCCAACTAAGCGATGTTCAGTGTAGCAGTGTCTCTGCATCTCTGGATTGATTGTGAATGAGCTTTTGTCTTTATACACTGATGGGGCTTCTCCATCAGTAAGCGTTAGCAACAATAGTAGCAACCTTGTGTATTATCCTGTGCACTAAACGTATTAACTTCTCTTTTTCTTGTAGCACAATGCCAGTGTCACTTCAGCAGAAAGTCGGGACGTCCTCCTCTGAGCTTCCCCCTGACTGGGAAGATGACGAACGGATGGCCTTCCTGTTCTCGGCCTTCAAAGAGAACCGAGAGGTCGACCCGACTGACTGGGACGGCAAGATGAACTTCTGGACGCCTTTGGTGGTGCAGAGCTGCAGACGGCGCGGATCTGTTTGCATGAGCTTGCAGGACCTGAACGAAGGTTTTCGGCGAAAGGGGAGCGTTCCCCTTGGCCTAAGCACCGTTCTACAGAGCATGATCAGGTACTGCAGTGCCGCTTAGTACACTTAATACAAAGCTCATATCTTTTATTGTAGAGTGAAAAGAGCATAAGAAGAACAGCAGTGGTAGTTGGATTGTTGGAAAGCTGAGTTAAAATTGATTTCTTTGGCAGATGCTTTTAACCAAAGCGACTTACACCTGAGAGAGGATACAACACATGTAGCTCATTGCACTGGTGATCACTTCAGATCAGATCAGATCAGTAGCCCTGAGCTTTAACAGCCCTGTTCCACCACTGCCTTAGGATTAAATAAAATCCTAGTACTGCTCAGCCATTGAGTGAGACCATTAAAGGTGTAGTCAACAATATTTAAGTCAAATAAATGTATGCCAAAAAAACAAAAGTGAATATTAAAACAGAAGAGGAGTTTCTGTGTGTCTAAACATCTCATTATAATAACAATAAAGCATTATAATGAAATAAAACAATATATTTAATTTCAAAAGTAATAAAATCTATCAATAAAGTAACTTATTGCTATACTAATATAAAGTACTACTGGTTTTAATACTGTTGGACAACAGTATCCAACCACTTTAATTTCAATGTCTTATAATAATAATAATAATAATAATAATGTACATTAGATTTATTTATACTACTGTTTTTCATAGTGATGTGTATTTCAGGCAGTTGTTTCACTCTTCCTTCCAGGAGCGGGAAAGCGCAGAAAGAATCTGACTTTGCTGCTAATGTAGATTCTGGCTGGTTGTCGTGGGGCGTCGGGTTGCTGTTGGTCAGACCTCTGAAGTGGACGCTGTCCGCTCTACTGGGCAGTGGGCGAGTTCCACTCGAGGAGTCGTTTGTGGTAATCGAATTGGTTAAAGTAAGTTCCTGACAGTTTAAGACTACAGTATGAGTGACAGTTTCATAAACACTGTGCCTGGTATTTTAATGTTAAATCTCCTGTGTGTTACAGGAAAAGGCTGCAGCATTGATGGCTGCGTATCGGAGCTCTCCTCTCGCGGGGCGCTCTCTGCTCTCATTTCAGGAGCTGCGCTCTTTCTCCTCTCATATCTGTCCCGATGAGACCACACTGTGTCTCGCACTTCTGCAGCTCCAGAGGGAGAAACATGTCACTGTCTCGCTTCATGAAGGGGAAAAGGTGTGTGAGATGCAGCACAGCAACTCCTGTCACAAAGCCGTGCGTGTGAATTTTTTTCTGTACAGCACTGTGCATTAACTCCTCTTCTGTCCAGCTGGTGAAGTTCAGTCAGGCAGGACAGGGACGCGTGTCTCCGGTCAGTGAGGTGGATCTGGGAATCTACCAGCTCCAGCGTAGTGAGAAGCTGCTGGAAGAGAGAGTTGAGGCCCTAGGGCAAGAAGTGGAGAAGTAAGTGAAACTCATTTATATAAATTAATAAAAAAATTTGACAAGTTCATGAATAAGTTCACAATGAATAGTGGCTGACCCCTCCTACCCCTCCCATAGTGGCTGACCCCTCCTACCCCTCCCATAGTGGCTGACCCCTCCTACCCCTCCAATAGTGGCTGACCCCTCCTACCCCTCCCATAGTGGCTGATTCCTCCTACCCCTCCCATAGTGGCTGACCCCTCCTACCCCTCCCATAGTGGCTGACCCCTCCTACCCCTCCCATAGTGGCTGATCCCTCCTATCCCTCCCATAGTGGCTGACCCCTCCTACCCCTCCCATAGTGGCTGACTCCTCCTACTCCTCCCATAGTGGCTGACCCCTCCTATCCCTCCCATAGTGGCTGACCCCTCCTACCCCTCCCATAGTGGCTGACACCTCCCATAGTCTTTGACTCCTCCCACATCTCCCATAGTGACTGACACCCCCATAGTGGCCTCACACACCTCTCTCAGTTTCAACAGGGCCCAAATTCCCATCACCATGCACTACCACCTTCAGTCACTAGGCACCACTTCTCCTTCGCTTTTTCATTACTATAGATCATAGATACATACTCAGGAATGTCATTAAGCATTGTTAACCTACACCAGTATTACCTGTCACACAGGTTCAGCACAATAGACGCTGTTCTGTACGTTTGTAATATAAACTGAATTGGAGTTTGTTTAATGAGGCACATATTTGTGTTCTCAATTTTATTTTCAGATGTAAAGAACAGGCAAAGGCTCTGCTAAAAGAGGGGAAAAAGTCACAAGTATGAGGACATTATTACATTCAAACACTTTGTAATTTGTTTTATTGATTTTTGTATAATAAGGATTTTATCTATTGATACCCAGGGTTTAATAAATAGCCTCTCATTCTCTCTCTCTCTTTCTCCCTCCCTCTCTCTCTGTCTCTTGCTCAGGCATTAAGGTGTCTAAGGGGTAAAAAGCGTGTAGAGGGTAAAGCGGATCGACTGTACGCTCAGCTCGAAACAGTCAAAGGAATCCTGGAGAGGATAGCGAGCTCACAGACTGATCGCCTGGTAAAATACACATTTACGTTGAGTCATGTTGAAATTGTGGAAACACTTATACATCCAGGGTATTTTTCATATTTTTAAAATTTTTTTATCATAATGACATTTCACATAGAAATTTGTTGTTTGCAAGTTTTGTTTTATCTGAATTTCAGGCTTTAGATCAGCTGCAATTTTCAAGAGATTACTGTACATTGTATGCTAGAAATGTATTTTTAAGATAAATCTAAATAGTGATTTTGGATATATCTCAATGTATTATCAAACTAAAAATGAGTAGTTTCTGCCTAACAACAAAAAGATGCCAACAAGAGCTCAGTATGTGTGGTAACTTGTATGTCTGTGATATGCCAGAGTTTTAATGTCATTAGGATTATTTTTAAATGTGAAAATAGTTTAAAAGAAAAAGAAAAAAAAAAGAAAAGAAAGAAATAATCTTCATATACACGTAGATGTGCCTAAAAGTTTGCTTGGTACTTCATATCAATTTATTATCAAGCTGCAGATAATACTTTGTGCTCTCTCTCTCTGTGTGTGTGTGTGTGTGTGTGTGTGTGTGTGTGTGTGTGTGTGTGTGTGCGCGTGTGCTCACTGTAGGTGATGCAGGCATACCAGGCAGGTGTAGCAGCTCTGAGGATTTCCCTGAAGGGCATAACAGTTGAGAGAGCAGAGAACCTGGTTGATCAGATTCAGGAGGTGAGAGAGTTTTATAAGTGTCTCTCCGTGTGTACTTGTGAGTGTTTCTATCACAGAGCTCTTCTGGTTACATTGGTGTCCCTTTTTTTTTTCTTCTTTCCTTTCCTTTCCTTTCCTTTCAGCTGTGTGATACTCAGGAAGAAGTTAACCAGACTCTGGCTGGAGGAGCTTTAGACTCAAGTATGTCGACATTCACAAATGTTCACAAATGGGACCAATATGGCTGATTTCCATTGCACATTCAAAAATGCTATAAATAATAAAACATTCACATATTAGCTGATGTTGGAGTAAAAGAATAGAGCTACAGCTTTTTTGGTGCGTCAGGTTACAGTTCTATGTGCAATGGAAAAATAAGAGAGAGATGGTTTTTGTGTTACGAAGCAGAAATCCTCACCTATAATCCACTAAATGTGAGTCGTGCAACGGTAATGACTTTGCTTTCCTCCCAGCTGAAGGAGAATCAGAGGAGCTGGAGGAGGAGCTGAAGTCTTTATTGGACGATCATGCTCCAGACACGCGTCTAACGCTACCGGAGATTCCACATCACCCTGTCTCTACTAAAGACACCAGTGTATTGGATGACGCTTTCTTTCACACTCTGCCCTCCGTGCCTGCCACTAGCATCACCGATGAGGAGCTGGAGAGAGAGCTGGGTCGACTCAGACTGTGCGTTTCTTTCCTCCTTCATTGCCCTGTGTGGTTTTGATGGTTTTGTGTCCTTCATTTTCAGGTTCTTCTATCAGCCAGGTGTTATTTGAACTACACTGAATTGTTATCTTGAATAAGAATCAACTTCTAATGTAAATAAGCTACCGAAATTGTTATGGTTGCATCATCATCTCGCTCTAATGTTGTAACTTTTCCCCCTAAACATTTTCATGCACTCGTTACACCCCAGTCTAGGGTCTATAGATAAAAAGCCTATAGTCTATAAATAATTCTTTTCTCCATAAGTCCATCATTTATTTTGTTCTAAGTGAAGCCAGTACAATATATGTGTAGCATGCCTGGGTTGTTCTGATATACGCATATGCAAAGATTTCTTGTGTTTTTCTCTTTCTCTTTAGGAAGGCAACGTAAGAGATGGATGGCTGGTTCGATGGCTGTACGTGATGACTCCTGACACGGCACGATGAAAACGGCTGGCGCAAATAACTAGATAGGCTTGTTGCTGAATACAGAGAAGGCAATCCATTAGCCTATGTGGCTTTTTTTTCTTTCTTTGTTTCTTTGCCTTTGTTTATGTTTGTAATGGCATGTTTGTGATTTTCTTTTAAAAAATATTTTAAATAGTGGCCTTTGGAGTAAAATGTAATATGTATTCTAATAAAAATGACAAATTATAATGCTTAACAAGGTTATGCGCAGTTGAATGATATTTATTGATTGATTCAACGTCACTGGAATTATAGTAACATGTACACTGTACAACAGTGACGACCGGTCACGATGTTTCAGGAAAAAGATGATAGAATAAATAATTTTTGATTTTGGGTTAAAGAATATCAGCCCAAACGGAGATCAAATCTAAGGTACAGTCTGGGTTAGAAAGAAATCAGCCCCAGCCTCTCTTCTTCATACCATACAGTGTATTTCCTGTTGTGCTCGGGTTCCTCAAACGTTTATAATAATCATAAGACATGTATTAACAGCAGATCTGATGTGGATGCCAACAGATGTTGATCTGCAGTACTATTTTCCTTTTTTTTTAATGTCATGATGACCATCAAGATCACTATTATACCAAAGCGCTGTTGAATTCTTGGTATGAAGGTGTTGATTATTTTTCTGTAACAGCTGCTCTGATAGTAGTTCCAGCTGCAAAATATATATTAACGTGCTAGTTCCAATATGTGATTGTTTTTATAGTAATAACTTGGACAGGGATTTGTACATAAGATGATCTACATAAATAGATGATCTCAGTGTGTGTCATGATGCTACTCTTTGACACAGTGCCAGTTGTGCATGTCCAGTAAGAAAATTTTTTAATGATGTCAAAATAACAAGAACCATACCTGTCAGTCTAATCGTAACACTACTCCCACCCTCCAAGAAAACACTCTTTACACTGGCCCATGTCTCCTTTTATTGCCATTGTTGGCTTTTTAAACTAGGAATGACTGGTTTTCAAACTGATACAGTGGTGTAAGGTCAATAAATAGTGTGTGTGTGTGTGTGTGTGTGTGTGTGTGTGTGTGTGTGTGTGTGTGTGTGTGTGTAAGAGAGTCTCGGGGGCTGTGCTCTGTATTGTACAGATGTGTTGCTTGTTTTCAGCTCTTGGCCATCGGTGGTGTCATCACAGATTTCTACCACAGTTTAATGTCAAACACCCCTGGCATTGGCCTGTCATTTCATTACATTAAACACAGACTGGCTGATTTTTTTTTTTGTTCAACCGAAAGATGATTGGCTGATCATTTCGTTAAACTGAAAAACTACTGGCTGATCATTTCATTAAACTGAAAAGTGACTGGCTGATCACTTCATTGAACCAAAAGGCGACTGGCTGATCATTTCGTTAAACCAAAAGACGACTGGCCGATCATTTCGTTAAACTGAAAAACGACTGGCTGATCATTTCGTTAAACCAAAAGACGATTGGCCGATCATTTCGTTAAACTGAAAGATTGCTGGCTGATCATTTTGTTAAACCGAAAAGTGATAGGCTGATCATTTCGTAAAACCGAAAAGCGACTGGCTGATCATTTCATTGAACCAAAAGGCAACTTGCTGATCATTTTGTTAAACCGAAAGACGACTGGCTGATCATTTCATTGAACCAAAAAGCGACTGGCTGATCATTTCGTTATACTGGAAGTACACTGAGTGATCATTTTATTAAACCAAACGCAGACTGGCTGATCATTTGGTTAAACCCTGCCAGCATGTTTACACCAGTCCCTCATGCTGACGTGAACGCCTGTACTTTGTGATCATGGGTGTCAATAAAGTTTGTTTACGAACCGCGCATGCGTACTGGCCCAGCACTCGTCTACGCACGAGCTGGTTGTCGGCTCGGATGTTATAGCGTTAGCATTGGACTTAGCAACAGTGCCGGAACTGGATTTCCCTGCTGTTCGTTTATTAAGTGCGGATACACTTATAAATGTTTCCTACTCGGATTTTATCATTTAGGACACTGACTTTACAGCTTTTCCCGCGATGGAACAGCTAGCTGCTGCTAATCTAGCCAACGGTGGGTAACTTAAGCTAAAGTTTCGTAAATCAGCGCGAGACGGTTAGCCAAGGTAGCTAATCAGTAAGGCTTTAAGCTACAAGAGTGGCTTCCAGTTTACCTTCACAATAAAATTATTATTATTAATGTTATTATTAATAATAACAACAATAACAAGGTAGTAGCTTGCTAGCTTCTCTTCCTCGGTTTGTGGGAAATTCACGACAGCAAGTATAATATAAATATACATATATTTATATGTATAAATGTAATGCTGTGTTTTTATTGTTATTTATTTATTTATTGTTTTTAAAGAAATAATAGCATTTAATAATAAAAATGTAGGAAAGGTAGCTTTGGGTATTTAATATTTAGATAGTTTGGAGACATATTTATAACATATATTATATATAAAATAACATATTGCCAAGAATCTGCTTATACTTATAATAATAAACAATATACTATATAATATAAAATATTAATAAATAAAGTAATAAACTATTACCAGGCACTTGAGTAAGAAAAATACTCAAAACACTAAAACATAAAATAGCACAAAATGACATTTCTAAGCAGTTTTAATTATATAGCATAAGGTTTTATATTATATAGTATAGTGTATATACATATATTTAAGATTTGTATGTATGTATGTATATATGTGTGTGTGTGTGTATGTATATCTTTTTTTTTCCCATCTTTTCAACATTGCCAGATCTGTATCTGTTTTATAAAATATATATATATATAACTGTGTATAAAGGTATAAATGAAGTGTGTGAGCCGTATGTTGTGCCGTGGTGAGCTGCTCTTTCATGTGGAAGATGATCATGTGAGCAGCAGGTTTTTGCCACGTCTCCCTTCACATGTGGCTGAGTTTATTACAGGTTCAAGTTGAGTCTAAGAGCAGTGCTGTTCCTGTCATCTCTCTCTCTCTCTCTCTCTCTCTCTCTCTCTCTCTCTCATTCTCGTTGTCAGGCTGAGAATGGCAGTCCATAAGGAGAACTCCTGTTTAGAGGAGGAGATCTCCTTAAAGGTGTGAAAGTTACAGCTTCTGCAGTCTTTATTACCATTGGATACAGTCCACAATGGGAAGGTAGGTCCATGAGACATCTGTTACCATGATTCAAACATATAATCTATTGTTCATATAGTTATTTATTACACCACAGCGCTGTTGAATTCTCGATTGGTCAGAAGGTCTTGATTAAGGTTCTGTAACAGCAGGTCTTTATTATATTAATGCGCTTCATGTAATGTGTTATCGTTTCTATGGTAACAACGTAAACAGGGACTTGTATGGCAGTCACTTTCACATAAACAGATTAATAAACGTGTAATTGTTGATATGGTGAAGTTTTCTGTCAGGAGATGTTTATTTAGGTTTTTTTTTTTTTGGAAGGAGTTTTCAGTGTCGGTCAGTGTTTTCTGGCTTAGGAGAGGATTTATGATGCTTCAGGGCTTTGCGGATTCTCGTGTCACGTGACAAGCTGTGTTTTTTGTCTAATTAACTTAAAGAGAAAATATGCTGCTGAGAGATTGACACTCTATAGCTGTTATAACATAAGCGTTAACAGGAACTAACCTGTTTCGTGGACATTCCACAACATCGAACATAACTACAAAAGGATAAAAAGTACACATCGTTCTTTAATTAATAGCAAAATATATCATGGGCACATTTCTGTGGTGTAAGAGGAATAAAACACTTGTGTGCAGTTATTGATAAATAACCGTCTTTGGGGTGGTAAGAGTAAAAGGACGTTCTTTTTGGCGTCCCTTGGCATTTTGAAGTATTTTATTCTCTACGTAAGAATGAAGACTTATTCTTAATTCTTTATAAGTCTTATAATTCATTACTCGTACGTCAAGTTGACTGTAACGCAAACTGAATTGTTGTGCTTTTGAGTAAAGGTTTGTTTGCTAATCTAAGGTTAGGAACATTAAAACCAAGAATAGTCGTTGTCAAGCTGAATCTCTGAATCTTTAAACACCGGGTTCGATTTTGCAGGGTTAAAAATTTAGGAATAATCAGCACACGATATGGCCAAAAGTTTGTGGACACCTGACCGTTAATTCCCCCTTTTGCTGTTATAATAACCTCAACTGTTCTTTCCACTAGATTTGGGAGTGTGGCTATGACGATTTGTTTGTTGAGCCATGAGGCGCTGATGTTGAATGAGGACTTTGAACACTTTGTGCACAGGGCTATTGTCATGCCTGAACAGGTTTGGGCCTCTTAGTTCCAGTGAAGGAAAACTGTAATACTCCAGCAATCATAGACGTTCTATACAACTGTGTGCTTCCAACAGTTTGAGGAAGAACCACATATGGGTGTGGTGGTCAGGTGTCCTAATACTTTTGGCCATATGGACCTAATTTGATTATAGCTATAAAAGGAATCCAGCTCTGCACCACGCATCATCAGTTTGACATCATTTATTAATCAGCAGTGACTGTGACGGCATTTTCCCCCGTATCCGTTTCATCCACAGGATCAGTATTTCCTGCTTGTTTCCAGCATCATGGCACTTCAGCTTTTCCCCTGCCGTGTTTCCCCGCTTCATGCTCCCCTCCTTGAGGCAGCTGCTCCTGCTCGGTTCACTGGTGGTGCTTGCAGGTCTTCTCTACCTGCTGCTGATCACAGGCAAAGGCCACAACATCTGGCACCAAGACAGGCACTATCACAGGTTGGTTTCCTTTAACACGCTGAAAGTTTTGTGTTAAAAACATATAGTGTATGGGATTTTTTTTTTTAGGTTTTATTGTTTGCTGCTTTTGCTGTTATACATATAGAGATATTTTGGTAACATTTGTAAACTGTCCTCCTCACTTCCAGACGTTTATCACGGGTGACGGATATGGAGGCCACTGACACGAGTAACCCCAATCTGAACTACGGCGTGGTGGTGGACTGCGGGAGCAGCGGCTCGCGCGTGTTTGTGTACACTTGGCCTCGGCACAACGGAAACCCTCACGACCTGCTGGACATCCGGCAAATGAGAGACCACAACCGCAAGCCGGTGGTCATGAAAATCAAACCAGGTCTGTGTGGAGATAAAGTAGAAGAACAGGACAGTTTGACCATTATTACACTGTCTTTAGATCTTATAAAGTGACGCATTATGACGTTGTTTGTTTATGAAAGATGATAAGTTGAGCAATTTCAGGAAATAATGGCAAGATCTTTTATACAAAAATTATAGATGTAGAATCACTTACAGGCCAGAAGTTGTTTTCAAAGCTGATTTACTATCAGTACTGTTAGATGCTGGTAGAAATATAGCGAATCTGACCAGTCAGAATCAAGAATTCAACAGTGCTATGCTAAATGAATTTATATGCAAATTCAAATGGAAAGTATCATATTTAAATAATGTATTTTTATATTTGTTGAGATGGTGGCCATAAAGGCCTTGAAATTCAAATTAGAGTTCTCTAGTGACTGAATCCATGTGTGGTCAGGTGTCCACAAACTTTTGACCATAAAGTTAAAGGTGTTAGATTTGTAGATGGCCAACAGCTGAATATTTTTACAACATGTAAGCCAGGTAATTTCTGAAATAAATCACTCTGATTGCAAGGCTGTACTGTGTGTGTGTGTGTGTGTGTGTGTGTGTGTGTGTGTGTGTGTGTGTGTGTGTGTACAGTCAGGTCCATAAATATTGGGACATCGACACAATTCTAACATTTTTGGCTCTATACACCACCACAATGGATTTCAAATGAAACGAACAAGATGTGCTTATGAGCATTGTATTTGCCTAATCTTGTTGTCTGTGCGTGTTTATAACACCTAAATCCAAAAATGAAAAACCAACTTATCATGCTTATGAGCAAAAAGTTTTACTAAAAGCTGTCAGTGTGAAGGCAGGAAGCAAAATGGTAAAGATTGTAACAGTGTTTTGACCGCTTATTTGCAGGTATTTCTGATTATGCAACAACACCAGGAAAAGCCAGCGATTACATGTACCCTCTGCTAAGCTTTGCTGCTGAACACATCCCCAAAGCCAAGCACCAGGAAACTCCTTTATACATACTGTGCACAGCAGGGATGAGGGTTCTGCCGGAGAGGTACCTTCGCTCTGACGCCTCTGGTAGCTGCTGTGAATAACAACAGTGTGCCTTATTTTACAGCGTTATTTATACATTGTTTTGCCTTTTAGTCAGCAGGAGGCTCTACTGGAGGATTTGCGAACAGACATTCCTGTGAATTTCAACTTCCTCTTTTCCGACTCGCATGTGGAAGTCATTTCAGGAAAGCAAGAGGGTGAGACAGCTTGTTGTCATTAATTCAACTATAATGTTAATACAGTCGGCTAATTATGTATCCAGGGCACTGATTTGTCCCACCGTGTCATTGTTCGTAGGTGTGTATGCGTGGATTGGGATTAACTTTGTGCTGGGAAGGTTCAATCATGTCGACGATGGTGAGTATAGCCGTTAGCTGTTAGGGGGCCAAGCACTGAAAACTTGAAAGTTTGATGTTTAGTTTATAAAACTTTATATTATTTGTGATGAAACCACTTTAATGCACAAAGCTTCTGGCATCTTCAGTTCCATTTAACTGCTTTGTGTAATCTGACTTTGCATTGCAAGTAAGAAACTTCATCCACATCAAACATCAAGGCAGTTTGTTGATTCTAGTAGTTTGAATGGTGTTTCACTGAAATCNAGCTAGTTAGTGGGCTAATTGGCAATGACCAAATTGGATGCAAATGAAATAACTTAATAAAACTAAGATTTGTGGAGGCAGGGTTGGTGGGTAATAATTTTTAAGGCTTGTTGGTGAAGGAATTTTTTTAATCGGGAAATTGAAATCCATAAATATTTGGCTCTTGAATGGATGGTATCGCTCCCTGATGCTGGTTCTAGATCCACAAATCCAAGGTCTTGACTTCTAACCAAAAGTACCTGCTAGCCTAAGAAACCTTTGCTTCTCCAACACACTGAACTTGAATGAATTTTCATCCAACAGCAGAATTTTCCCTCATCCTCTACGCTCTATTCAAACAGCACGTTGGATTTTTAATGAACCGTATATGAGGTTACGATGCAGAGTGTTTTTTCTTATGAACCATACGAGAATCGCAGCTCTTTATTTGTAAAGATCATCTAATGATGCACTGTGCTCTCTACTCTTAAAATGTAAATATTTTTCTAGCTCTGACTTGCAGCTGGTTTTGAACCACGTCTTATCTTCGCATGGTGTGCTGGGAACACCGCCTGCATCCAAGGCCATCTTTTACAGCTGCCTTCTTTCTGTGGTTTATTTTTAGACAGACGTTTATCAGCGTGGTTTTATCTTTGCTTGCCTGTAATATCCCAGAACGGTCTTTCCCACATCTGTACATTTATTAGTCGGTTACTTTAGTAGTGAGTGTTACTTTAGTAGTCCAGATATTTGTACTATGTACAAAACCATAGTCTAGGTGCTATTCCAATTTTATTTGCGTTTAATAGATTTTATGTAAGCTATGCAAGATGTCCAGATGTACTGGTCTTGGTGCTTGGCCCCATTCATTGCTGCTTGACTTGGCTTTCTGGTTCAGAAATGATTTCTTATGAACTGTGTGGTGTATTCTTAGGTGACGACGAAGTGGTGGAGGTGCAGGTTCCCGGTGGAGACCAGCAGGAGACGTTGGTGCGCAGACGCACCGCCGGAGTGCTGGACATGGGCGGCGTCTCGACTCAGATAGCATACGAAGTGCCCAAAACTGTAAGCTTTGCTTCCCAAAAACAGGTTATTATCTACAACAATTTCCATTCTTAAAGCCGAAAGCTTGGTTTGGTCATTGACATGCTTTCCTCTTGTCTTTGTGGTACCTGGTTATCATATCTTGCCCTTCCCTGTGGACTGAGAAGGCCTGTAGTGCTGGGGCTTTGGGTTAAAATCAGTCTGCCATGTGGTGGTCATGTATAAGGTGTAATTATTTTCCAGAGAAAATGATCAGCCTTATGACATTTTGCAGTGTGTTTGATTTGAACTCTGGCTGCAAGGTTGCTTTATTTTACATTGTTTCTTCACTAACAGGCTGGTGTTTCACTAAAACATCTGATCACCTAAGAGCAGGTTGTTCCATTCATGTACTTTTACAGCTTTTTTGCATTATTGCTCCTGGCTGGAGGGCATGATGAGTTTGCCTTCCATGTTTTATCCTAAATGTATTAAAGATGGCTAGTTTAGCAGTGCTAAACACAACAGTGTACCAGCGTGTGCTTATTAACGTCAGTGCTTGGCACTTATGGCTTGTAGTGCGCATGTGTATTAACATCATTGGTAAGGATGGTAGATGTTCTGTTTTTTTTGGGGTTTTTTCCTTCACGTACCACATGATAAGCTCACGTGTGTCTGATTGCCTGTGTTTATGGTTTCATGTGCATTGACAGGAAGAGGTGGCTAAGAATTTGCTGGCGGAGTTTAACCTCGGCTGTGACGCTCATCGCACTGAACATGTGTACCGTGTTTATGTTTCGACATTCCTGGGGTTTGGTGGGAATGCAGCACGCCAGAGATACGAGGAAAACCTCATCAGTAGCACTCGCCTCCAAAACAAGTAAAAACAACACGCGTCACAAATTTTAAATCGACCTTTGCAGTTTTTCTTACTTAACACTTTTGTTTCACTTGATAAAGGAGTTGAGGAAGCAATGAATATTCATTTCTTTCAAATATTGATGGGAAATGTGGTGGTTTAGTCGAATAATGATGCATATTTCCTGTCTGATGTCTACTTTTCTCCTGTGTGTGTGTGTGTGTGTGTGTGTTTTAGGCTGCTGGATCAGCATCGTGGTGAGACTCCTGACTCCCCTGTGCTCGACCCGTGCCTGCCCTTGGACCTCCAGGACGAGGTGGGTCCCCCCGGTCAGAAGCTATACCTGCGTGGGAGTGGAGATTTCGAGCAGTGCCGTCTGCAGCTGCAGCCCTTCCTCAACCGCACCAACGAGACCAGCACCTCGCTGAACGGTGTCTACCAGGCCCCCATCGACTTCACCAACAGCCAGTTCTATGGCTTCTCTGAGTTTTACTACTGCACGGAGGATGTGCTGCGCATGGGCGGAGATTACAACTCCACCAAATATACCAATGCTGCAAAGGTAGGCTTAGACCACTCTCAGTAATTTTCTTTACTGCATAAATATTGGATTTGTGAAGCGCCCTTGTGCTTAGAAGAGAGCCTACATGAACTAAACTCAGTTATTTAGGATGTAGACTTGTTGTTAAGTTAGTTTTAGTTTAGTTGAGTTCAGTTAGTCCTGCTCTGGGATTTTTGTGAACAAATTTTGATTGATTTTTGCAGGACTACTGCGCTACCCAGTGGAAAATTTTGAGAGAACGCTTTGAACGTGGCCTTTATGCCTCTCATGCAGACTTGCACAGGCTGAAGTATGTTCCAACACCAATTCCATCCACAGACTATAAAAAAAAAAATATATATATATATATAGCTATGACGAGCACTAAAAGAACTAGAGATCTCTCCACAGGTACCAGTGTTTTAAGTCAGCATGGGTGTATGAGGTGTTCCACTCCGGTTTCTCCTTCCCTCGGGGCTATGAGAACCTGAAAACGGCTCTGCTTGTCTACGATAAAGAGGTGCAGTGGACTCTGGGAGCCAAAAACATGGCGTGTGCGAAGGATGGAGATTCCATGTCGATGTAGTCGTCCCACAGCCCACATTCGTTCGTCAGTCTAAAGAAGCTTGAGGGTCAAAGAAAGACCACATATTCAATAACATCAATGTCATTCATGCTAAGCAAGGAACAGTAAACAGATACACCCCTAGTTGGCTAACTGTCAAAGAAAATGCTAATCGATAATGCTAATCGATGCTTTGAAAATTATTTTTTTTTGCGTGAGACACTCATGTTAATACTAAACCCCTTTTTTTTTTTTCTTCTGAATTTTCAGGGACATCCAGCAGGAGAGTTTGAAGGGCTCGCACTCTCACTGGCACGCACCGAAGTGGAAGTACTTGTTAGTAATAGAGAAGGACCAGACGAAGTACCACCACGAGGAAAGGTAGTACGAGATCGTGCTCCGACTGAGGCGCATCCACCGCAGAGCTGCGCTGAACCGCGGGCCTTCAGTCCAATGGCTGGAGGAAGGGCGGGCCTCTCCAGACCTTCCTGTCACCTTATAGGACATGAACAAATCAAATAGCTGGGAGGGAACTTGTACTCTTTAGACTGATTTTTTTTTTAATATGTTGTAGAGCCTGGGTCCTGTGAATCCTTCACCTCTCCAAGGCCTGAAAGAAGGTTTGAGGCTTTTAAAGCCATCCCATCCATCATCCTACATGATTTGGGAACTGCTCGTCTTGGCTGATTCTTGACCTCGCTTCCTTCCCAGGCCCCTAGTGTTGGGAACGATCCTCAAGTTTTTCATTATAATGTTGATAAACGACTATAAATGGTTGAAAGGCCAGGGGAAAAAGCTTTTCAGTGCAATCGCTCTTCATCGAGACTGCTCCAGAGTGCCTGGCGAGCCGTACATCACGAGTTCAGTTCGGCTATGAAGCTCAGAAAATTAAAGACAACTTCTGCTGCCTTGAAATATTGTTAATGTGAAAAGTACTGAATGTGAGGTTCGCATGAGGTTTAGGTGTGTACTCTCATGCAGTGATCTAAGGCCCTGTCCACACCTTTACGGATATTTTTGAAAACAGTTTTTCGGGGCACTGTTTTAAAAAAAATTAGTGTTCTTAGAAAATATCTCCACTGTAAAGCTTACATGAGCATACCAGCCCAGTAGGTGGCAGTAGTATATCAAAAACTGTTATGTCAAACGCCTGAAGAACAAGGTAAAGAACTAGCGAGTGGTAGAGAAGGTGAAATGCAGGAAAACACCATCACACATTGTGTTTTTTTTTTAATAATATACGAGTAAAACGTACTCTTTCAAAAATATCCAAATACATGTGGACAGGGCTTAGTTTCTTGCTGTCAGGATTTAAGCATCACCCGCCCCACACCCTTATGTATTTTGGACCAGTGGTTAAACCAGAGGCAAACTGCAGATTTATTTTCTTGGCCAATCTATAGATCTTGATCTTGCTCTGTCACAGGTGTTCATGGGTCAACAGGAATGAGGAGCTAAAGTCTTAATGCTCAGTGCAAAATACTATAAATAATAGTCAAGTTAGCCAGCTACCTAATCTCCAACACTGCTATAAACACAAAAGTTATCTTTGTAGCAGCAGTTCGCTCACAAGCTAACTAAAGTTTGGCCAAAGGTTATCTAAACACATTTTGAGAGATCTAACAATAAGACTAGTTCGTCAAGTCCAAGCTATAAACGCCTAGTGTAAATTGTTTCGCCTCTAAACTTGTTGATTCCTGACAAAAGCAAAATCAGGCAAAAGGACATGGTAGCAAAGGTGCTGAGCCTATTCTGATTTCTATATTGCCCTAGAAATATGGAGAAACTCCAGATTTCACACTCCAGTCAGTAGTTTATGGGTAAAAAACCAGTAAGAACGTTTAGGACCGAGACTAAAAGTTTACACTGAAGCAGTACTTAATTGGTAACAATGAGCAACTCCTCACCTTTGCTTCATTCCCTTCAGAAGAAAGTGTCCACGGCGTGAGCCAGCGTGTGTACGAGTGTGTGTGTGGGTGTGCGATATCGAGAGTACTAGTCACAGTAATAGTATTTGGACTGTTTTGTAGACGACACTGTATCACTATTTATTTAATTCTCTCCTTGGACTGTTAACAGGAACCCAGGGAGCGTTCTTTTTCTAGCTTTACTAGCTCAGTGTTTTAACTACTATTTTTTTTCTGTAATGCTGTAGTTTATTGCCAGTCTTGTAATTCTTTTTTTTTTTTTTTTTATCAATTATTTAATAGTCATTTGATGATGGTTGTACATTTTCGGTCTCAGTAGAAGTATGAAGAGGAGCAGTGCAATATTCATGTGAAAAGGAACACCCCGATATTTCCTCTCCACCATATAGAGTTGCACTCAGATGCCAGGGATCTCTACGGCGCTGTAGCCGGGTACGTTAAGACGAACGCAGTCAAGTTCGAATGATTTAAACACGTGATCTGAGACCAGCATTAGTTTGTGGAATCAAATTTCTGCATCATTACTTCTGGTAACTTACCAAAGAGTAAAAGAAAAAAACATCCTTACCACAGTGTTTCTGTCATTCAAAACTCTGCACTCAGAAGCCATCGATCCCGCTATGATATGCATAAACCTAGGGGAAAAAAAACAAAAACTGGTATCATTTTTATAAGTCGTTCACAAGCCAAATCCATAATGTGCATGTGGAAGGCAGTTCTCCCGGAAATGTTGTTTTGAAGACTTTTAATTTGGTTTTGAACTAAAAGGTCACAGAAATAACAAGAAGACACCGGATATTCTATTTTCTATTAACACACTGCCAGTCAAAAGTTTGTGGAGTTTGTTTTGGTTCAATCTCTGTTCATGGCACAGACAAAACATAATTTCAGGATACCTGGATTAAATAAAGAAATTGTTAAACAAGTGTTTCCTCTAAGAGCTCTGTACTTCTCCACTTTAACCAGCTGCGCGTGTTGGTTTAATAGACATATCATTGATATGGTGCAGGTTTTTTTAACAAGATGTTCATTTAACAGTTAATGGAAGGAGTCTCGAGTGGACCAGTAAGTTTACCGCCATGAGGAAGTCTTTAAGACAGAGGAGTTTGAGCTTTTTTGTTTCTCTGTAAATTTTTTTTTTTTTTGGGTCTTATTAACTTTGAGAGATTGACTGTTTCTAGAATGACACTTTATAGCTGTTATAACTGATAACGTGTTCGCAGATGTTCAAACATTAAATGAAACTGTATACAGATAAATGGCACAATGCGTCATTTACTGATAAATAAAAATCACACCACCCTGTCATTAATTCTTTTCCTATAATAGCACAAGTGTTTTATTCCATATAAACAGTGCTAGTAGCCTATTACGTATGTGTGTAATTGGAGTTACCAAAATCTAAGTCTTCCCATTATTTCCATTTTTTATTAGAGGGGTCCAAAAGTGTGAATCTATTTTCAGTTCAAGTTAGAAAAAGGTTATATTAATTGACTCAAGTTGTCTCTTTCAGATGTTTGACTAAAAACTTTGATATTAAATTTAAATCTCTGAATCTCTTGTTCGGAAAAACATGCTACATTTAATTTTAAATTTCTCCTACAAGCAGACATTTTGAAGCTATCAGAAAGTAAAAAGAATGCCACCAAATATTACAACAAATTGTTCTGAATTAAAGGCTTCTACGTGTTAAGCATTACGTTTTCACCTCAGTGATGAATGATGTGATTTTCCTTTGAGAAATATAATAATATTAATAAAATTCTTGGTAGTGGACTTTTATTCTCTACAGTAGTCTGCTGAACCCAGAGTGCATATCTCCTCACTGTCCTCTACTGGCCAAGATATGGTAAATGATCTGATCACATACGACACTTTATCCTACTTGTGGGAAATAGTAATGGGTATAAAAAAATTTCCAGAACTCTCCAGAGTGTGTGATTCACTGACATTGTGAAACTTCTTGTTCAAATAGCATTTAATTCTAGATGTGAAAAGATGTTTGGATGTTCTCCCCCACCTTGGCTTACTACGACTTGTAAGCTGTTCTTACACAAGTGCACGGAGATGGTCAGTTCCTGGAGCTAGACATTGCTTTTGGGAGTGGCGTATTCCCAAAAGGCCGTGTGTGTGTGTGTGTGTGTGTGTGTGTGTGTGTGTGTGTGTGTGTGTGTGTGCGTGCCCTGGCCACAGGGGGCCTGACTGAGGTCATGTTTGTAATGTGGCTCCTGTCTGCTGGAGGTCAGGCTGGAGAGAGATGATGAACGGACAGAGCTGATAGTCTGTAAAGTCACCCTGTGACCCAAGCCTACTGTCTGTGCCTGAAGGTTTACAACCAAGAAGTGTTTTCTTACAACACTTGTAAAGAACTAACAAATTCCTTGGTAAAATAATGTCATTGGTGCAGCGAGTAGCGCTTTCATCTCACAGCTCCAGGGTTTGATCCTGAGCTCAGGTAATTGTTTGTGTGGGTTTCCTCTTGGTTCTCTGGTTCCTCCCATCTCCCAAGCGAAATGGCTTCTCTAAATTGCCTCGAAGTGCGACTGAATGCCATTCTGCAGAAAGTAATACTAACAACAAAGCATAGAGCACCATAATAATTGTCAATGTTAAATGTTTGTTAAGAGAAGACAACACCAAAAAGTGTTTTTATGTGCTCTCATTTGAATTAATCATATGGTGTCAACAATTAAATATATACTATGTAGATCTAACTCTACAGCTAATGTATGTATATACATGTATATACCCCAGAAGTGTTGATTTTTATGCTCAGGTCAACATATATTAACTTGTTTAAAAAAAAACAGATTTTTTTTAAGCTTGAATATCATTTCCCTGAATAGAATCCCTGGAGGACTAGCGGTTAGGCCAAAGTGCTCTCACCACTGTGGCCTGGGTTCAATTCCCAGGCAGAGAACCAACCCCAGCCCCTGGGGTTACACACAACAGTGCACTCCCAGTGCTGGTTCCATGCCTGGCTAATATTGAGGAGGGTTGCGTCAGGAAGGGCATCTGTAGTAAAAACTGTGCCAAATCAAATTTGCAGACCAATGATCTGCTGTGGAGACCTCTAGAAGCCAAAAGAAGAACAACAACAATAATTTCTTGTCATCTTTCTTCTCCATATAAAGGCCAAGCCAGCTTTACATATATTACATCCAGAAATAACTCCATTTCTTTGCAGTACAATCCTATGTAGGTTTTTTTTTTTTTTTTTGCTATACCAGCCAACTCAATGTATTAACTCGTCTCTAACAGGATTTTAGCTTTAATAGTATTTTTAGATCCTGACCTATTTGTACTAGGACATACGAGGATATGTTTTTGACGGTGACTACAAAGAATTGTGTAAATCGCTCTGGGTAAGGGCGTCCTCCAAACGCTGTGAATGTAAATTCATAACTGAATGCTTGGCTGTGTTATTCTGCCATGACTGCTGTGTTTATTGTGAATCGTAGCACAGCCTGGGAAAGGCCAATTAGATTTTCAGCCTTAAACCTTCAGCTCTGAACTGGCCGCTTGTTTGGATTCAATAGAGCTGCTACAGAGAGGCCGTTTATCTCAGCCAAGCTCACCAAACAGATACGAGCGCACTCAGAGACAACAGAGCATGAGTCAGCACTGAGCTCCCTCACAAGACAGAATACAATACACCCAGTGTGTGTGTTACTGCCGTCGTCCTTAAAACCAGGGCAACTGGAGTTTTACTTTAAAAATTACTACTGCTACTCCTGCTACTATTACTACAACTTCTACTACTACTGCTAATAATAATACACATAATAATATATGTTTTAATACCAAACTGACAAACAAATACATCTTAATAGCTAAGGAATAAAACACTTGAGCTCATGCAAATAATCAATAATGAGATGGTGTGATTACAGTGAGTTACAATTACTACCCTGACATTGATTATGTTCCAATAACAGCACATTCTGAAGTGCTTTATTCCCATTATACCACAACAGTTTCCAGCAACTGCATTTTTGTTTATTAAAGAAGCACATGTCATGCTTTTGTAGTTTATGTTTACATTTAATATTGTTGAACATCACCTTCGGACCAATCAGAATCCGGAATTCGGTGGGCAATGTGGTATATTTCATTATTACAAATGAAGGGAATCAAATAATAGTACATTAATAGTATATTTAAAAAAAATAAAATAAACAATCATAAGCAGAGAAAGAAAAGCTGAATGGAATATTAGCTACAGAGTCAGACTTCTAAAGGAGTCTATTTTAGCTTAGGCACTTAAGGAGATGCTTTAGGTTCTTAAGATTAAATCTCTGTTGAGGTAAAGGGTTTTAGCGAGAAAAGTGTGGGATAAGAATGAAAACGCTAACGCTGTTTGGATGTTTTGAACATGTAACATTTTTTCCACCCATCATTTGTAGATGATTTAGTACTAAACTGTGGTATATTACTTAAAAGTTTTCTTTTTAAGGAAAAGAACTTTGCATGTGTAGGCTGGGTCTGTTTTTTGGGACGTTGCCATGACCGAGAAAGGATTTGTTCCTTCAGAGTGGATTAGGAGAACGTGGCTGGTGTTTAGCTGCAGTTTCGGTGGTGCTAAGTGAATGCTGAGGCTCTCTTTGTTCCACCTTCATGTTTGTCTGTTCAGTTCACTGAGAGCTTACTGCAGATGGACAATGTTTTATAGGTAAAATATATGGAACTGGATTTCATTTGCACTTACATAATCTATGTACCAATTAATTGTTCTGTGCCAAAATAAATCAATAAATAAAACGTTTCAGTGCATGAGTTCCTGAACAAATCCATGATCCATGCTACCAGCCTACTATGTAAAATGAAAATCGTTGTGTAGCAAATTCAAAAGGCCACACAGGGAACCGATACTTTGATTGGGGTTTCAGATCATTTACCCTAGCAAACTGAATCCATGACAGCCATCTAGCACTAGAGATGCTGCAGCTGAAGAGTTTCCTCCTGGCTTAACACCATAATTTAACGTGCTTGTGCTTGGCTGATTGGTGTACCAAGCTGTGCAGTCCTGTTAAACTCCAGCGCTTGTGTTTGTCACCCGTAGACTGGCACACCATATTTTGGCTCTTTAAATAGCATATTTCAAATGTTAGGGCAGCACACATAGATTGATTTATCTACCAAGTTCATGATTGTAATTTATTTAGCTGCTAATGGTTTCATCATTCATTCATTTATTCATCTTGAGTAAGCAATTTATCCTGGACAGGATCCAGTCATGTTGGATCCAGAGTCTATCCCGGGAATACACCCTGGGACAGTACGCCAGTCCATCACAGGGAATCCTGCGAACTCCCACACTCATTCACACCTAGGGGCAATTTTAGTATTTTTGTTTAACTGGAATGTTTTTGGGAGGTGATAGGGAACCAGAGAACCCAGAAGAAACCCACATGGTCACTAGAGAACATGTGAAACTCCACACGGTAACCTGTGCTCAGGATCGAAACAGGAACCCTGGGGCTGTGAGATGGTGATGGTACTCACTCCACCATTGTGTCAACAGATTTCTATCGCCATTTCAGAAACGTCAAAGCACTGCTTTGTTTAGTCTGTCTAAGCTAAATCATATGATCTGCTAATTCATATGAAGTACGATGGGAAATGGACCACAGGAACAAATGTGGGACAATTTTTATCCATTTTGTCTTTAATTTGGAAAAACTTTATTACATCTGGAATCGTTGATTAACAGGCTATAATGTTACTAAAAGTGTATTTTCTTTAGTCATTATACTACATTAAAAATATTAGTAGCAAGTTCATTCTGAGATCAGGAACTTGTTGAACAAGGTGTGCGTAACAATAATACTGTGGCCATACAGAGCCTGAGATGGGCTATGGGTTATGAGATGGGCTATGGGCTATGTTCACAAATAAAACCAAGAAACCTGTGGGCTGCATCTGTAGAACAATGCAGAAAAGGGTACTAGCTGTTCCCAATAGTGTCAGGCAGCCTGATAAAGAGAGCACAGCCCCTCTAATCTACAGATCCACCCATGAACAGACCTGCTGCTCCACCCAACACACCCAAAATGGGTCCGACCCTGTGGAGGAATGGTGATGATTCAAATGATCGTTATCATCCATATAACAGTTGTTTTAAAACGCAGAGAGGAAACTGGTATAGAACTAACCACTGTATTGTTAATTGTCATAAAGTTTTGTTTTAAAACTTTTTTTTTTTTTTTTAATCTCAGTCTTGCTGAAAGGCCTGTTCTGTGGTGGGGATGTTATTTACTTTCCTGTGTGTACCAGTAGAGGAAGTACAATTGCATAACATTCAGAGAACAGAACACAAATTTTGTCAGAGAGCTGCAATTAGGCTGTAAAATAACAGTGACATCCCAACCAAACACAACTAACAATGTTACAAATGTGCTTAGGAAAAAAATATTTTAATTCAATTTGTCCTTGCATAAAGATTTCAAAATTCATTTAGGCAGATTTCCTGTACATGCATCAAGAGCCACATTTAGTTACACAAAATGAAAGTAATGTGAAATACTCTATCCAGCTACTTTGTGACAATGTTTATGGTTAAAAGAGGTATACAAATAAAAAAAAAATTAAAAAAAGGGGGGGGGGGGGTGGTACAAAACATTCACAGAGCTGGAGAAGGTGTATAAAAATATATTGACGTAGTGACACTATTACCAACAGTAAAAAAAACACAATGGAAGAAAGACATTAAGAACAACAGAACAGAGCAGGGAACCTAAAAAAATCTACACAAACAAGGGGAATTAAATTCAACATTCAGAAATATCATTTTGATTGGTTCAGACTTGGATGCTGCATTGCTGCCTTATAACTCCAGGCTCCTCGTTTCGATCGGTTTGCATGTTTTCCCCGTGTCCGTGTAGGTTTCCTCCGGGTTCTCCGGTTATCTCCAACCTCCCAAAAACATGCCAGTAGGTGGATGCGAGCTTTGTTAATATGTGTGTGTGTGTGTGTATGGTGCCCATACTCCAGGGTATATTCCCACCTCATATCCGGTGTTCCTAGGATAGGGTCCGGATCCACCATGACTCTGACTAGGATAAAGTGGATAAAGGATAAAGTGAGTGTCATAGTGATGATAGTGAGTGTGTGTTTCACTATTCTTATCTATCTATCTATCTATCTATCTATCTATCTATCTATCTATCTATCTATCTATCTATCTATCTACCTACTTATTTGTTTGGTTATATTTAAAACTCTTTAATTTTAAGTGTAATGTTTAAGTGTCCTTTGTTGCTTTCTGAGAGTTGTCACATTTTTTACAATGACAATCTTACTTACTTATATTACTTACTCAGCATCCATATTTTTGTTAGTTTAACCAGTTTTCCTTTTAAACTACTTTTAGTTTAAGAGTTTCACCTAATAAAGCTTTCAACTAGAAGTTCATACATCCCATAATCCTACAGCTTGGCAACTGGCTCTGCTTCCATGGTTACATGAATTCCAGTTAACGTATATAAATCTCGCGAGAGATGCGAGCACGCGAGGTTTCCTTTCACTGTAAAGAGAAAACTGAGGGGGTAAAAAAAAAACCCCGAGGTTTCATTGATGGCGCTTGTTTTGAGTTGCACACAGTCCCGTAGAGAACTCGCTCCACCTCAAGCTACACTTTTTTTAAACCCATGTTTTTTTTCATTCGCTCAGCTCGGCGCGACGTCGTCGCTGACCGAAATGACGTCACGCCTGTTCCGTAACTCCGGGTGCACGCGGCGGTAGCGTCCGCCAGTCAGACTCGCCGCTGATCCGAGGGTTGGTGCGAGTGTGTGTGTGAGAGAGAGAGACAGACTGAGTGTGTGTGTGTGTGTGTGAGAGAGAGAGAGAGAGAGAGAGAGAGAGAGAGAGAGTGTGTTGTGGCTGGGTGAGGGGGGAAGAAGACCACGCGGGAGCAGTGTACGGTGCAGTGGAGGCTGCTCTCTGCATGGAGTTGCGCACCGAGCGGGTGGTGGCGAGTCTGGAGATGTCGGAGCTGCAAGCCGGAGAAGGAGAAGGGGACGGCGGCGGCGCGTGCTCCGAGGCCGACAGTTATGAGAGTCTGCCGCGGCACGCGTCCTTCAGCACGCACATGACAGCCGGCGCAGTGGCCGGAGTGCTTGAGCACACGGTCATGTACCCGGTGGACTCCGTTAAGGTAAAAAAACAAANAAAACAGCATTTCAGGCTCACGTGCACACAGCAACTCTAACTTCTGCAAACTACTAGGCAGACATGGCTGAGTCCGAATCGAGTCTTTCATCCCTACACAGGCGCACTTCTACCCAAACACTGGACAGAACCTGATCCACTGATACGCCCTTCCTAGTGCGCTTGGTGCTGGGCGTTTAGGACTCGGCCCATGGAGGCGGGCCAGCTGATGCTAAAACAGCTAGCTCGCTACAGGACACTGTGTGTGTGTGTGTGTGTGTGTGTGTGTGTGTGTGAGTGAGAGAGTGAGAGAGTGACTGTCTGTCTGTCCGCGCGCGCGCCATGCGCTCAAGTTCCGTGACAGCTCAGTTACTCTCGGCAAGCTAGCTAACTTAGCACTAGTTAGAACATGGCACTAATTGTGTTAGCTGGAAAGCTGAAATCTGCCTGTTGTTGCTGTTGTTTTTAAAATGTTAGCTCAGTAGCTTCTCCTCAGTTACTTAGCAAACGCTAAATAGTATTGATAGTGAATACTGTTAGTCAGGGAATAAAGTTAGACATTACATAAACGACAAAAAGTAGAACACAAGTTAAAATTTAACTAAATGTTCAGTATATTTTCTCCTCACAGCGCTTCATGTTTACATTCCGGAGTTATAGTAAACCTCATAACTCAAAAAAGTATAAAAATATAACTATAAATACAGGCCCGGCAGTGGTCAAGTATTTACATTATTTTTGTTTCATATCATTAATAATCCCCCCAAAAAAACAACAACCTTGAAGTCATTAATCAAATGCTGTAATCTGATAACTGGTCGTTTCCGGTTTTCCCAGTTTTCCTCTTGCGCATTTATAGCAGGAATTAACACTGAAAGATGAGTAAGCTGAAAACTAGTTATTGAGCAAAGCGGTTTTTGCCCATGGTGTGTCAGTTTTCAGTGATAAACACAGTGATAAACGTGTTATACATGTGCTCGAGCTCCAACACTTAACGTGTCATTATAGCAGTATAACGTGTCATTGAAGACCCTGAAAAACCCAAACAGGATTTGTAGCTATGTTTAAGCTAAACCTTGTTAGCTGTTTACTGTAACTGCATTCGGTCAGCCGTATTGGTACAATTCTTATTAAACTCTAAGTAAGTTAAGAAAATTCTTACCTGTATTTATATATGGCTGATGAGCAAGCCAGAGGTGCCGGTGGCAAGGAAAAACTCCCTGAGACAACATGAGGAAGAAACCTGGAGAAGAAGCAGACTCAAAAGGAAACCCATCCTTATCAGGCTGATACCGGATAGTGCAATTAATAAAAAAAAATTCCCGTCTATAACTGTGTACTACAAGGTCAAAGAGTGTAATTGTGTAGCAGGAAATTCGGTATAGTTTTAACATGATATCTATTTTGCTGAAGTTAGGAACCAAGGATTAAGACCTGCAGAATAACTTCGAATTCAAATTGAATAGTGTTTATTTATTTGTACAGACCATACCTACTGCATAGGCATAAGCTGCTCCAATTTCATTTTCAATACAGTACCAATATTAGAGCTCTGAGTAGCGTCCAAAACCTGATACTGATCAGATGCTGAATTATTTTTTTTTTTAAGTAAGAGAGTGAGTCCTTGCACACGTCTGTGCCAAATCAGGTGGTGGTCAAATGATGAATTCATTAGCTAGTCCACCAGACAAGAGAAATCTCCAATGTGATGCCCAGTCCCATGTTTTGGTTGTTCAGAAACCTAACTGACTTGGCTGAAAATTGGTAGCTAACAATGTATAATTACCCTCTTATAACAAACTTTACATTGTAGCACATCCTGCACAAGTCGTTGCGCAACATTTTTTCTGAGTTCTGTTCTTGCGTTGTGTGTAAAAGATATCTGGGTAGTATTTTTATTTTATATGTTTAACCACAAGGTGACTGCATGTTCTAGCAGGAGAGTTATATGACAAGTTTGAGCTTGACTTTATTTTGCTTGGTTTCGTCAGCATTTCCACATATTCTGTACAAGGGCTAAGACTCTTTCCAGTAGACTGTGCTCACGTGTGAATAATTGGATTGATCATTATTCCGACAAAAAGTGTTGGCTAGCTTGCACCGTGGTTGATGTGTGTAGTGCAGCAGGTGGTGGGATTTGGAACGAGTAACTCACGCTACAGGTACAGCAGTGCAGTGTATCGCAGCACCGTGACGTGCATGAAGTTTAAACATAGCTACTCACCAACTGAAAACTTTGGTTTTGTCCTGTACCAAATCTGTGTCGTGTCGATCAAAATAACACACATTCACAGACAAATCAGTGGATAATTTCAGATCCGAATCCATTGTTTCAGATCAGTTTTGGCTTTGATATCAGTGCTGTATATCAGTTTGCTACATTCCTGCTTTTTATATCAAATGTACTATTTAACTGCATTATGATAGTCATGCCTAATAAAACACACTGGTTGGAATGTACCAAATTCTTATATATATAATTTGTAAATGTAGCCTGATTTGCAGTGGATGTTAAGCAGTAGTCTTGTGATGATGAAAATGCCAGGGTGTTTTTCTGTGCCAAGTCAGCACTAATCTTCAGTTCAGGCCATTAAAACAACAGGTCATTCATATTTGTGCCGAACTCAGTGAACAAAGTTTTGGACCAGGGAAATGTTAGTCCTGTGAGCCTTTTGGATAAGCAAAGGTGAAGGCTATGAACAAAAGCTGCTGCTGGAATGAAAGCCATCACACAACCCCTAGTAGTGTTAAAATGCATGGGCTGGAAATGATATGACGTACTGTCTGATAAGGCCTGAGGGCTATTCAGCATGGCTCTCATTGCCTATTGTCAATGTTTCCTTCGACTCTGCCAGAACGCGCTCGTAGTTTGGTTTGACCAGCACATAGTACGTGTCTGGACAGCACATAGCCCAGATAGTTGCTTGACAAACCGAGCAAGTTTGGACTTCATCTGGAAGGAAGTGGGCTGTAATTTAGTAATGTGTACGTGTATGGATATGTGTCAAAGTGCAAATCAACAAAAGACCTACATCAAATTCATACATCATATATAGACTGTGTAGTTGCATAGAAAGAACACTGATAAACAATAGACGATGATGAATACAAGACAGTGAGGCAGTTTACACAGGCTTAAAAAAGTATAAAAGGCGAGTGAAAGGTCTTAGTTGCAATAAAACTAAGAATAAGACATTGGAAATAGAAAGGAACGAGTAAACACCAGGAAACATCTTTTATCCATTAACATGGGTTCCAAAGGTTCCGATAAAACACTAGGTAGTTTTGGCGCTGAGAACGGTAACTACAGTGACTCGTTACACAATTGTTACAACAGGCATGACAGTGTGTAAAACTGATAACCCCATTCATTTAAAAAAGTCCACCAAACCGCTATGTAACAATAAGTCAGTCAGTTGGCGCAGAGAAGGTTACTGTAAGATGCTTATTTAGCATTTTTTGAAGGAGTCTCCAGTGTCAGCCGTTGTAGCGCTCAGATGTAAAGCTGTAACTTTAATTTTTCTGACATGGGAAATTTGTCCACATGGAGGAACTGACCTCAAGACATTCCACAACATTAAATTTACCTATAAATTAATGCAATTGTATTATTTAATTAATAAGAATGTAATCATTGGTACATTGCTGTGATATAAGGGGAGTAAAACACTTCAGGATGTACTGTTATTGGAAAATAATCAACAATAAGCATCTCCTTGCGTTGGGCCACATTGCGTCGTTGATTATTTTCTTATAACAACTCTCCCCGAAGTGTTTCACTCCTTACATAATAACAAAGTCATGATAACTTGTCGCTATACACTTTTCGGAGATGTTGCCGATGTGTTTATAACAGTAGGAAGCAGCTAACGAGGTGTTAATTTTTTGTACTTATAATTTTATTTTCACTGCTTTTCATTGTTAAATAATATAATTTTGTAAATAAATATCATTAAACTTATAATTTCACCTTCAGTTGGCAGTTTGCTAGCAAACGTATCATGATGCGTTCAAGTATCATGATATTTTTGTCTTATTGTTCATGGCTATACACGACCATCTTGTCTTAATCCATAACACACAGTTGTGTTTTAGATGTTTTTCGTAATAGATGCTCCCTCAAAGTCTTTTGTGTGTGTTTGTGTGTGTGTGTTTTTTATGAGCAAAGCTGCAGTCAAGTTTGTTTGAAATGACAATTTTGCTTAAGAGTATTCACTTATACTATTCGGAAAATCCTCACGAGTCAACGAGTACATTAATCGCTGACGCGTTGAAGTTGTGTTAATATTATGGTAGCGCTAGTGACTAGCAGAATGTGTCAGTTGGAATATAAGCCACTTTGTGGGGGGAAACATAGACCTGAAATATGTGTGTGTGTGTGTGACGGAGACTGAGAGCTGGGTGCGTGTGTATGTGTATGTGTGCAACTCTCCTAACAATTGAAGAGGAACACGGAAAACAGCACAGAGTTTCATTCAAGAAGTGTGCTGAGCGTCTTACAAGCTCTTCCGACTTTAGATTTTTTTTTTTATGTGCTCTGACGCTTGCCAAGACAAACACAGTGTGTTGTAAGAGAATGACAGCACTTCCGCTCATTCATTTTCAGGTCTCGCTACATTCACCTTAAAGATTGCACTGCCTTTATTAGTCCTCAACCGATTACGACAACACACCGCGTGTGTGTGTGTGTGGGCCTGAAGTTTTCAGTGTAACCTTTGTACACAGTGAGTAATTGAGTAATGGCGTCCCACAGGTGGAAAAACGAGACATAGCACACTAAGTAACACTGTTTAAAGTATGATGCCTTTGTAATGATTATTTTTGTCTAATCTAGCCAACATCAGACACATACTAACAGTGATAATTGACTGTTGAATGATTATATTGTTTCAGTTTTAAAAAAAAAATTATACATAGACATTTGTTTCGCAATATATAGTTCAGAAAACTACTTTTCTGAACTGAAATCTGTTTCTCTTCTCACTTTGATTATCAACATCATCCAGATCCCTCTCTGTCTCATCACGTGAGTGATGTATATAGTAGATGTATGTGTGTGTATGTGTGTGTATGTGTGTGTATGTGTGTGTGTGTGTCAGCGCCCTAACCAGCTGTAAATTGCCATCCTTCATGTGTAAGAAAGTGACTGAACTCTGGGCGGTATACCTCTGGTCCAGTGAGACATTTGTAAATGTAAATGTGAATGTAAAGCACTATCTGCCCTCTTCTGCATACGTCAGCTCAAAGATGCCCACAGTTGGCTAGTGTCACTGTGATTGACAGGGGAAAGAGTAATACCATTCCTCCCATGACCAGTTTTGCTTTCTTGACTCCCGGCCACTGATGGCTGTGGCGTCACTGGAGCTCGAACTCACGATCGCTGGGTGAGAAAATGAACATCAGTCAACGCTAATCAGCTTGTGGGGGAGCTGGGAGGAGTGGCAGGGCGTGTGCTGTTATCTCACTGGACCAGAGGTATACCGCCCAGCGTTCAGTCACTTTCTTACACATGAAGGACGGCACTTTACAGCTGGTTAGGGCTCTGACACACACACACACACACACACACACACACACACACACACACACACAGGTATACATCTACTATATTATCAAGTCTCTGACCTCTATACTAGTAGATTGTATGCTGACTCTTTCTGTGTTTTACTCTTTACTGTAAACAGTCTACATGTGCGACAGCCTTGGAAAAAGGTGACATTTGAAAACTTGACATTTTCTACAATATATAGTTCAGAAAACTACTTTTCTGAACTGAAATCTGTTTCTCTTCTGTATGTATTTCAACCATAAATAAAGCTGTAGCAGTCTCGACATTGATAACCTACACTACTTAAGGAAAGACAACATTACTGCCACATTTTAAAGAATTATAAGCTCACAATGAGAAATGAGTTCTCACTTTGATCATCAACAGCATCCAGATCCCTCTCTCGAAGGTAAAAATCACTCCCAGCATTTAAACATGAGCCTCATCTGCATTTGGCACCCCTCTGATCTCTGTTCACACTAACATCAGTGGGAAATAATGTCTGATTCATGTAATCAGTTGTGTTCTGTCGGCCAAATTTCTTCAAAATTGTCTTTTTATTAGGTTCTTTAAACATTTTTAAATCGGTGCGTGTAAGTGCTCTTCTCTGTTTTGATGATGACGTGACGGCTGAACTGATTAGGCACATAACTATCCAAAAACCTGATGAAATCATGGTAGTCATACTTATGTAGCGACGTTTTAAACAACTTTAGACAAACTGTTTTTCTTGATGCATTTGTTCAACTGGTTCCTTATGCAAAATGATCTTTGCAGCTGGTTGCCAAGGCGAGATCATTTCCGTGTCCCTCTGATCAAATATAATTACGTTTTCGTAAGTTAGAGATGTCACGGTATATTACTGGCAGGAAAGCACAATATTGGTCAAAACCTGATTGGCCATTTTCCAGAAATCAACTGTAGGAACTTCCGACGGGTTTTCCCACACAAGTGCCTAGTCATGTTTTTAAAATATTAGTCAGATAGTCATTTCCTGGTAGGGGACGATAGAGGACCCAGGTTGTCTTACACACACCTTTCACTATTACATCATCAATCTATTACTATCACTATTACAATGGATGTTGAAAGATGGCATTCAAGTCTGACTAGAGCTTTTGTTTTATTTGCGATCGCAGGAGCGTTACGTGAGGCTTAGCACAAGACTTTATTTTGCTCGGGTTCGTCAGTGTTTCCACATATCCGTGCTGCTGATTCTGAAGAGATCATCTGTCATGTGCGCACGCTAATGAATTTAGAGTGGCCTGAACCCGGCCAGGCAGGATCAGCACTGCCTCAGGATTAACCAACCAAAAACACAGATCAGTCCAAGGCCCGCAGGACAAACCGGTCAGGGTTAATAAGGTGAGGCGCTAAATATTTATAGTGCTAAAGTACAAGTATTGTTGTTAGCATTTTGAATGCAGATTAGAGAAGTGGCACTTCAGGAGCGTAGACTCGAGATGTCATCAATCATTAAATGAAAGCTGACAATCGACTCCACTACAGATCACTAACACATGCATAGACACACATACAAACATGCACATACACACTTATGCACACACACACACACACACACACTCATTCATGCACAACCACACGTGTATGCCTATGTTCCAGTCTGGGTCAGGAAACATGGTTTATGCGTTTGAGTGTTTTTTCTTCAAAGAAAAANCACACACACACACACACACACACACACACACACTCACTGTCACCTTCCTCGCTTCCTCACTGAGGACTCGAGGGGATGAGAAGGAAGAATCTTGCTGCAAAGAAGTTGTAATCTACCTACGATATTTAGTGTGTAATTACAGCAGCGAGGAGGAAGCCTTCACCCTGTCACACTTTGTGCCATGTTTACTGTAATTGTACGAATCTCCCAAAGAAAACAGAGGATTATTCTTAAACCCGCTGCTGCCGTCTTCTGTGATGAGTGTGTTTTAGCTGCTGTTTCTGATAGTCTGATAATCCTATAACAAACTAGTTTCTTAGCCATAGCTCACGTACCATGGCGTAAGAGTGTAAAACAGGCTCAGGCTTGCAGTTAATCATATTTAAATCATGATTAAAATGAAACGTAATTAACTAAAGCTAGATGGATAATTGTAGATATTATTTTTTGGTTGACACACAAGCTCGATCATGTTTTAACAGTTGCTTGTTGCGTGCCTGAGTGGCATACTTCTTTGTGTTTGCTTTTATATTTAACAGAGCTCAGTTTGTAATGTCACAAAGCAGATACAGTGACTTGAACTTATCACAGTCTGTAATTTAGCACATTTTTAAGAGCTTATTGTTTTTTTTTTTGTCCTCCCCTCAGACGCGTATGCAGAGTTTACAGCCAGACCCGAAGGCTCAGTACCGCAGCGTGTATGGGGCTCTGAAACAAATCGTGACGACCGAGGGCCTCCTGCGGCCCCTCAGAGGCCTCAACATCACAGTGTTGGGGGCGGGGCCGGCCCACGCGCTCTACTTCGCGTGCTACGAGCACATTAAGCACAGCCTCAGCAACGTCATTCAGAACGGCGGCAACAGCCACATCGCCAACGGTGCGTATGAGTGAAGGCATCACTGGTCCTTACTGTGCAGGAAGTGTGGAGAAGTGATGTAACGTAAAGTGTCTGGGTTTGCTCATTTTTCCTGGCAGGGCTGGCAGGAAGCGTCGCTACCGTGCTCCACGATGCAGTCATGAACCCTGCTGAAGGTAAAACAGCACTGTTTCAGTTATGATGTTATCATAATTCCGTGTCTGAGTGCATTTTTGTAGCCACCTATTCACTCTCGCAGGTATTTAATACTGACATTGTAGAATACTGGTTGCTATGTAATAGTATCTGATACTCAGACTGGGTAACTGGTGGGTGAGCCTTGCCTGATTTCTCTCCTCTTTTAGTGGTGAAGCAGCGCATGCAGATGTATAACTCGCCGTACAGAGGCCTGTGTGACTGCGTGATGACAGTTAGCCGTAATGAAGGCTTGGCCGCCTTCTACCGCAGCTACAGCACGCAGCTCACCATGAACATCCCGTTCCAGGCTCTGCACTTTATCACGTACGAGCTGATGCAGGAGCGGCTCAACCCACAGCGCCAGTACCGGCCGGAAACGCACGTGGTGTCGGGCGCCGCAGCAGGTGCCGTGTCGGCAGCGCTCACCACACCGCTGGATGTGTGCAAGACGCTGCTGAACACTCAGGAGGATGTGGCGTTAAATTCGGCTCGCATCAGCGGCCATCTTTCAGGCATGGCCAATGCCTTCAGGACAGTCTACAGGCTGGGAGGCTTGCCCGCCTTCTTTAAAGGTGTGCAAGCACGCGTCATTTACCAGATGCCTTCAACTGCCATCGCCTGGTCCGTCTACGAGTCCTTCAAGTACTTCCTGACCCGGGATGAAGAGAGCAGCTTGGGACGGGACAGGACGAGTCAAACTTGAAGAGCTCAGAAGGAACTTCTGGACCAAATCAGCACTAATCACAACGTTTTTGTCTCTACCACACTTTAAGTCTAGTGTAGACAAAGACGTATGCTTGAGATCACGTTTTTGGTTCCGTTTAAGCTACTTTATTTATTGGAAGACGTTTTTGCTGTTACAGGCAGGAAATTTTATGTAGGCAAATAAATAGCCACCGCTAAACACGCACAGATATAGACTAGAAAGAAGGAGTGAACTTGTATCTCCTGTCAGCACTTAGGGTCTGAATCATTGTCTTTATCAATTGCTTTAACAAAATAACGTCTTAACGATTTGCCTAGTACGAGACATAACCACAACTCACCAGCCACGGTGTCGCCGCCTTCGGAATCAGAAATCCCGATTTCCATACTTCCATTCCATGTTTTCCTGAGTGACGAGACAAGACAGGCACGTTTACCTCTGTCTATGTGTTTCAAGTTATATGTAGGAAATTTGTATTTTTTTTTTTTTTTTAAATGCTTCTCGGGATGGTGGAAGTCCTGTAGGTCTTTGTTTTGACCAGCTATGATTTTACGGTTCACGAGAAGTAACCGTTTGTGACGGAAATGAAGTATGTAAACGAAGTTGATGTCTCGAAAAGGTGGTAATCACCACTGTATTTTAGTCACCTTATAGCTTAAACTTTGTGTACTACTGACAGCTCCAGCAAGAGGCTTTAATATTACAGATAAGCAGCTGGCTGATAAAAATTATTTTAGCAAAAACACTTTAATAATAATGATGATATCTCGTAAAATTTGCTTACAAACTTGCGCTATAATCTAAGTACATTTTCACGTATTGTTTAATTAAAGGTCCTATAAGCCCCGCCTCCTCCAATTTTTCATCATTTGCCACAGCCAATTATAGCCAATTATAGCTGGGTTTCTGCCCCCAGGTTTGCTCAGTTTGGCTGCTGGTATCAAGAGAAGGAAAGTGGGGAGGCTGTCTGCACTCTACGGCCCCATTCTGGTCACCATTGCATGCTTGAGTAATACAGTTATATCTGGATGGAGATTACTGACATAAAAATGAAAGTGTAAATGCAACCGGATTGAAATCTGATCACACTCTGGTCAAGTCCTCTAGAGTCTCTGTAAGATAGGTGTATAATATTTTCACACTTGCATAGCCTCAGAGGTTCAGTGCAAAAAAAACAAAATCCTCCCCAATAGGTGATGCATGTGTACCATTATAGAAATGTCAGCAAGATTAAAAATGACAAAAGCCCATCTTATTTCAAACAAACAAACAAACAAACAACAACACTAACAGCTGGTGTTGGATCCATGTCTGTTGCGTTCATTTTTTTATTTTTTTTTTGTTTTTTTTTTCAAAATGAAAATGGGAAAACAATGAAACAGTGCTTTATTATTTTTTCTTAATAGAAAAACAAAAAATAATTTTAGGGAAAAAAATTCTTTTAAAACATAAAATATTGTCCGGATTTTAACTGTCACCACACAAAGTTTAGAAATCAAATGTTCATGAAAATGTTTTTTTTTTTTATTGAAAAAATAAATAAATAAAATAAATTAAAAAAAATAATAAATAAATAATAATAATAATAATACAAATCTGAACAAATACCCACTGCTGTACATTTCAGTGTGAAAAGACTCGACCTTGAAATGCAATGCTCTTTTCTCTGGTAAAGATGTGCACATTGAAGCGTTAATGTGTTAATGATATAAAAAAAATGGGATCAAAACATGCACATATAAAATTTGGATAATTAAATACTCTTAAATTCCTGCTGATATTTTCTGCTGCCAGCTTGTCTCTTAAAAAGCATGTAACAAGCATATAGTGATGTTTATTAGCAGTGCCTCAGGCACTAACAGCAGTCTTTAAATTAAGCTTCTTGCTATTAACTAACCAGTAATAGCTGTTACACATCTGAGACATTCAAGTTCATTCATTCTTTTTAGCCTCAGTTATGAATCTGACATGATGAAAAACAAGCAAAAGAGAAATACCGGAGTTTTTTGTAATTTTTATTTTTTTTTAAAGTCATCCACTATTTTGAACATTTCATTTCCTTTTTTTTTCCCACTCCAAATGAACGCAGCATACACAGACAAGACTCAAATGGAATGAGCTTTGCATATTAACGCACAAATCGGCTATAAATGCTGACTATCGCAGCGACACTATACAATCGTGGCCATTTCTGAGCTCATGTATGAGGAAGAGGGCAGATAGCACTTTCCTCAGAATGTGTTACACTAAATAAGCACATTCTACAAATACGGGACCACGTCTTTTCAACGCTCTTTTCATTTTTTTTTTTTGATATGATATTCGATTTACTCAAGTTACACAATATAGTTTCACTGCTGATGTTTAGCTACACATTTGTATACGTCTCTCCTGTAAGTGGCCTTGCGATTTCCTTTTTGTATTATAAACCTAAACATGTATCTGCATCTAGTAACCTGCAGAAACACACTCCTTAAGTAGGTACAAAAGCAGCAAATTCAAAGCTGAGTTCTCAAACCGAACAGAAACTCGTAGTTCACGAATCGTGACTTTAGTGCGTGTTGTCATATTTCTAGTTGGAATTGTATTGTAAACAATGTATTACATGGCAAAGGGGTGCCACCTTTTTGTCTCCGATTTTTAGCTCTTATTTTAGAGCATGTGTGTATGCTGGTCCCGGAGTCGAACCAACAGCCTAACACTCACCAAATGTAGGCCTACACATCTCAAGTTTTTATATTTCCTTAATCAACATTTTGGGTGTACATATTTAGTAATTCTTAAGCTAATCTTGTAGGAAATGAAACCAAACAAAATGGAACATTTGTTTTAGCACATCATGATTTTATTTCACTTGTGGACAATCGGAAGCTTGTGGTTTTATGATCTATGCAGCTTTATCCCATCCTAACTATGGGTTAAAAACAGGGAACTTTTTTGTTAATTTGTTTGTGAAGCTGATTTATCATGTAAATTTGCCATTATAGACCTTCTTATTTAGCGGAAGGTCCTTTATTTGTTGCTTTACATTCTGTCACTCCAGAAGTGAAGGACATTCCTTTAAATTCCACTAAAATTTTTGGATCCACAAGTTATTTGTTTGTCTGTTTTTGATTAAATGTTTATTGGTTTCATGTTTCACTGCCTCATGTAGTTTCGAAACCATTTACACCTATAACACTGGCTATGTTTACATGCAAAGATTTACACCAATCCATATAAATTCAACAGAGATAGCAAAACAGTGTCACTCACCTTCTCCTGACGTCATTTCAACAAGCCGTAAACTATAAACGGGTTGTAAGTCCTCTTTCCTTTACGGCACATCCTATAAATAATGTCAGACTGGACCTAATGTGATCTGTTTTTGGAAATAAAAAAGTTTAAGGCTCCAATAAGCAGACAGAAAATGATTGTATATTAGGGGTTCATGACATTTATTTTACAGTTAAAGGGAAATTGCCACAGCCATCCCTCAGTGAAGCAAAATTGGCCTTGCTGTCTGGGTTGTTGTTCTGGCGTACTTCCCCCGTCAATTACAGCGACACCAGCCAATCAATGGGCATCTGTGAGCACATGTATGTGGAAGAGGGTAGATAGCGCTTTCCTCTGAATGTCTTACGCTTCCCTGTGACGCAGCTTAAGCAGCAGTTTGAAAAGATTCGGTGGGCTGAGCCTTGGAAGAAGCATGTGTTAGCTTTAATTTTCCCCAGCTGATAGCTGTTTATGGTAGGGGAGAGCTGGATGGTGGTTGGGAATAAGCAGGTGACCTAAATGGCAGGGGAAAAGGGGGAGGAGTTCCTGGGTACAAAAAAATTTGGAGAACCTTAGGTCCAAGAGATTTGGATATTAGCAGTTCAGCTATAAATCAGTGAACTTTTAGAAATGATGCTGATGAAATGAATGAAATGTCAGTAAATATTTTGATCATTGCCCAGAGAGCATTTGAGTAAAGGTGGCAAATTGCTTTTACTCAACTTTTATCAAACTTTTTTCTCCTTCTTTACTGCGTGCATGAGCTGTATCCTTACCGAATGCCTATAGTGAACAGCATACACAAAGCCGAGCATACTTTATTAAGAGTAACACAAGTAATATGAACCCTGTTTTCTCATGGGATTTTATTTTATTTTTTTTTTTATAAAACCATCAGGAGCACACTGTGACACACATACAAACTGTCTCTGAAATAAATCAGACACCAAGGTTTACATCGCTAATATTCTGCTCACTCTTCTCACACTTCTTTCACAGTTTTATTCAGATTGGCCTTTATTCTGATTCTCAACAGAAACTACCTAATAATTGTCTAATGATCCGACGTACATTTGTATCGATTACGGAAACATGTTATTAGTTTGACCCAAAGATTTGGAGATAAAATCTCTAAAAACAGATGTAGTAGTGATATTAATGTGATCAGCTTAAGGAATGAGTTCATTAGGAATAGTTTCCTTAAAGAGGAACTTTAAATTGCTGTTTTATTTGTGTTTTATTTGTCAGCTTTAGCTTGTATTAGATGCATAGTTGCTCTATTATAACCTGCTTTTTCAAATCGTGTACGCAGAACGTTGCAGCAAAAAACAAAAGTTTTATTGCTTTGGGTCCTTCTCTTTATTTTTCCATTGTGATTCCCTTCCGGCTCTCTGCTCATTCCGTTGTGAAAACCCTCCTCGGTTTGGTTTGAAGTATCTGAAGAATCTAAAACAGCTGCTTTCTTCATGCACGATACCGGAAGGATGTTGAACACAGAGTGCCATTTAGAGTACTAAAGATACCAAGCATTGGAAACAAAATGCTGCTACAGTTTGTAACACTGGAGCTGAAATAAAGTTACATGTTTAAATGTGTTCCTCAGTGAGTTGTTCATGAGTATTTATTTTGTAATTTGAGGTTTGTATGGACTGATCATCTGTTATATACTGTAAGCTGATATTTAATTGAAAGCAGCATAAACACAACTATGGCTGGGTGATATGACAATACAATATCAGTATTGTGATAAATTATGTCTACTATACTATAATATGGTGGATATTGTGATATTAATTTTATTAATTACAAATAATAAAAAAAAATTCACTGAAAGTAGCAAAATTTTATATTTTGAATTCTAATTTTATATATTTTAAATTCTATAATTTAATGCTTTTTCTCTTTCAGTGTTAAGTGTATTTTTTATGAATTAAAATGTTATTTTAATGTAATAATTAGAATAAAAATAAATATTATTAAACAAATATTATTTAAAACCAATTATTATCATTAATATTATTAATAGTATTAATTATTATTTTCAAATTAAATAATATAATATAATATATATTTAAAACCAATTTTTTTTTTAGGTTTGTGGACAATATGTACAATACATATTGCCCCCATTAGATCAGTTATTAAAAATGGAAAGAATATGGCACAACTGTGACTCTGCTTAAAGGAGGCCGTCCACCAAAATTCAGTGGGTAAAGAGGGCACTAGTCAGAGAAGCAGCTAAGAAGCCAAGTGGAAACTCGGAACGTGATGCTAACACCACCATGCTTTTTCAAAAACTATTGACGTCCCCTCCTTCTTTATTATGGCCTTTTTTTGTGCAGACTCATGACTCCATTTCAGTTCCATGTTGTAACACTACAAAATGTAGAAAAGTCCAAGGGGTGAATACTTGTGCAAGACTCTATATATAGTATATATCAATATTAATTAAATGATTTGTGATGGCTGCTGCTTCTAGGTGAATGTTGTTTAAAGCAGGCTTCTCAACATTTTTGCAGCCCTTTAACTATTTAAACATTCGGCTCATTATTGAAATATGTGCAGTAATATTCTGGATACTTATTAAAGCCTTAGAGCTCTTTTTAATTATTCACGAACATGATTATTCATTATCTATAGACTTACTTGTTTAAGAGTCACTGAGGTTTGCTTTATACCCGTTTAATAAAAGTCACCAGAGAAATGAGTTAATAAATGTACCAATGTAGGATGGTAACTGTGCTTTCTGTCACTGTCACTGATCACCACTTGAGGGCGCCACAGACCTGAATTATATGTATGTTGCTTCTGTTCCTGTGATCCTTTCATTACAAGCCATAGTTTGGGGACTTATTGGGGAAAAATATTGGTTAAATAAGTAATATTGGCAATGATGGAAAAGTAATAGGAAATTGCAGTAGTGATGATGGGTCAAACCCACAGATGTGCATGCAGATTTTTACCAAGTTTTGGTGAACAGTTTGCTACACAGATAGGGATTAATTAGGGTTTTCCCATAATTAAAAAGGTTTTCCCAAAGGTTTGCCCAAAATGTAATTAAACGTACCCAAGAGGTGTTTGGTGTCGCACTTTTGCTTCTTTAGTTTTGCACTGGAGCTTCTTGAAGTTAATAAGACAAAAAAATATGCAGCTTGTCACGTTATGGAGAAACTGCAAAGTGCAAAGTCCTCTGTCTTGAAGACTCTCCTGTGGTGGAAAATTTACTGACAGTTGTTCTTCAAACTATTCCTTTAAAATCAAATTAATATATAGCTGATAAAGTTAGACATTTGGCAGATAAGGGAGAGTGTGGTCAGTTGTAACGGTATCACTTGCTCCAGTCAGCAATAAACTACAGTGGTGACACTCACTCTGCACATGCTCCGTAGCATCCACATGCCTGCCTGCAAATGAACAGCTACTTAATCACAGTTTTGCAGAATTCACCAAAAGTCAAATAAGTATTTCATTCACTTTGTATGCAACTGAAAACTATATAGGCTAGGCTAGATGACTATGTGTTAGCATTACTTATATTTGACAATGCTAAGCTGGTTAGCTACATTTACATTTACATTTATGGCATTTGGCAGACGCCCTTATCCAGAGCGACTTACAATAGTGCTTTGAAGTCTATCAAAAATACATTCTGATATTGGCTCACTAGGTCACAAACTAGGAATGCCATCAGTCCAAAACTCTTTTGTGTGTGTTTGTGTGTATAAGTGCAAACTTAAGTACTTTATGAAGAGTTAAGCCTTTAGACATCGTTTGAAGACTGCCAGTGACTCAGTGGTTTGGACATCTATGGGAAGTTCATTCCACCACCTTGGTGCCAGAACAGAGAAGCTAGCATATCAGATTTCAAAATGGCTGACAGTGTGGGAGTTAGTAGTAACAGCATACAATAAGAGAGTAACAAAATTAACAACAACAACAACAAAAAAATTCCACTTACAAAAAGACCCACGCATATCAGTTGTGATTGACATATTTATGCATCATGTGGTGCTAAACATTTATTCCACCCTCAGCTCCTTCACTTCCTGCGTCCTTGCTTATTTCTGCAACAGACGTTATGACCTGAGACATGTTACAACTGACCCGACACCATTTTACAACCGTACCATTGTATCATTTTGATCCTTTAGTTAAATTTTATACGCATCTTCCGATATTACCATGAAAATGGTATGAAAATGGACTTTTTTCAGCACCCATGGTAGTATGGACCCATCACACCCGGGGAACTATCTGAACACCTTTGCAGTTTTCCTCTCCATCTCCATGGTCTCTCTTCTCATCAAGCCATGTCTGCAGTTTTGTAGATTTAGAATATTTTACTCATAAGATTTACACAAAAATGTGAAAAAAGTTACAACTGACCCCACTCTCTATAGCTGAACTTGGGATTTGGAGCTGTAATTGGGATTTGAACTAAAAACTATCTGGTCACTTGCCTATTTTCTTATTTGCTAGGTTGTTCTCCAGCTTACACACTTTTCCAAAGGTACACCAAATACGATCAAATCTCAAATCCGTATGCTTGCAACAAGAACTGCACACTGAAGCAAGATTAGCAAGATTTACTCAATGTTTGACTTTCTTCATCTGCTAATCTTGTAGCCTTGATAATGATTCTCTCTTCTTTCTCTCATCGGTGTTGTTAAGCTACATGTCCCGGGACACGTACACCCTTGCTGTCCACTACACTGCCTTTTTGTTTGTTGTTGTTGTTGTTTTCTCTTGTCTGATGAGATGTTTCAGTTGTTTATCTGGGTGGTATATAGTGAGATACTTCCATCTTTATATAGGCTATGTCCCAGTGCAATCACATTATCAGTGCCTCTACTTTGTGTCCTTGAGTTCCAGATAAGGCAATACAAGAAGCATGGTGAGGATTATGAGGATAATGATGACACACACACACACACAGGCCTCCCTCGTCACATAATAAAAGGTGTATGAATGCTAATCTTCTAATTAGCATTTCTGTTATTTGGCTGGTCCTCTGTTTTTGGTCATGATAGAGACCCATTTTTCTTTCTTTTTTTTTTTAATGTCTGTTTAAACATCTTCTTATCAGCCATGGTAAATTTGTTACCCAGTCACGGCATATTGGAGCGCAAACAATGAGAGGCTTTGTGAAGAAGTTTAGCGTAATGGAGGGAATTCAAGACTCAATGGAGGTTATGGTGGCCTCGCGACCACACTGCGCGTGCAATCTTAACGCCCAATCAGATCGCAGGAGATGACAGGTAGGGGAAGGTCGGTTCTTGGTTACCATAGTGACGCGTACAGGCAGTGAGGGTTGTGATTATGAGAGCGAGTTCATCATTGATTCAAACAAACAAACAAACAAACAAACAAACAAACAAACAAAAAACCTCCAGCAGTTAATGAACACATCTGATATATATATCATCTTCTGTCTGTCTCAAAAGTGTAAATGTTAATTAATTGTACATTACAATGAAAAACAAAAATGCACACAATGCAGCATATTAGCGAGCAAATGTCATATATTAGCTAGCATTCATTGACCCGGTAGTGTTGTTTAGATAAAACGCATTTTAAATTCACTTTAAGTACAAAACAGCTAGTGTTTAAATTTAACCCCTTAAACACCTAAGTGATATTCTATATTACATTCCACACTCTGATAACTACATACTAGTTTCACTTTATATATATTGTTGTTCCTAGTAAAGCACACACACACACACACACACACACACACACACACACACACACACACACACACACAAACAGTTGTAGTCATAAGTTTGCATATCTGAATTTGCAAAATGTTAGTCATTAAAAAAAGATGGATCATAAAACTTAAGCTATTTCACATAGCAGATCTTTACATACTGTATAGTTCACAAGACACAATAATAACTGAATTTACACAAATGAACCAGTTCAAAAGTTTGCATATGCTTGATTCTTAATACTGTGTGTGTTACCTGGATCATCAACAACTGTTTTTATGTTTTGTGATAGTTGTTCATGCGTCCCTTGTTTGTCCTGAGCAGTTAAAATCCTCCATCCTGCACATTCTTTGATTTTCCAGCATCTTCTGCACACTTGACCCCTTTCCAACAGCGGCTATATGATGTTGAGATCCATCTTTTCACACTGAGGGTAACTGAGGGACTCAAACACAACTATTACAAAAGCTGATGCTCAAGAAGGCAACATGATATATTAAGATAAATTAAGAGCCAGGGGGGGTGTAAAATTTTGAACGTGATGTAAATTGTTATTATTTTGTTTAAAAAGCTTATTTTTTTCATTTAGGACTGCCCTTCATATATACATATATACTATATTGCCAAAAGTATTGGGACACCCCTCTGAATCAATGAATACAGCTGTTCCAATCACTTTCATGGCCACAAGTGTATAAAATCAAGCACCTAGACATGCAGACTGCTACTACAAACATTTGTGAAAGAATGGATCCCTCTCAGGAGCTCAGTGAATTCAAGCGTGGTACCGTGATAAGTCCATTCGTGAAATTTCCTCACTACTAAATATTCCACGGTCAACTGTTATTGGTATTATAACAAAGTGGATGCAATTGGGAACAACAGCAACTCAGCCACGAAGTGGTAGGCCATGTAAAATCACAGAGCGGGGTCAGCGCATGCTGAGGCGCACAGTGCGCAGAAGTTGCCAACTTTTTGCAGAGTCAATAGCTACAGACCTCCAAACTTTGTGTGGCCTTCAGATTAGCTCAGATTAGAACAGTGTGTAGAGAGCTTCATGGAATGGGTTTCCATGGCCGAGCATCCAAGCCTTACATCATCAAGTGCAGTTCAAAGTGTCGCATGCAGTGGTGTAAAGCAGGCCACCACTGGACTCTAGAGCAGTGGAGACGTGTTCTCTGGAGTGATGAATCACGCGTCTCTGTCTGGCAATCCGATGGACGAGTCTGGGTTTCAGGGGTTGGGCGTGGACCCTTAGTTCCAGTGAAAGGAACTCTTAATGCTTCAGCATACCAAGACATTTTGGACAATTTCATGCTCCCAACTCTGTGGGAACAGTTTGGGGATGGCACCTTCCTGTTCCAACATGACTGTGCACCAGTGCACAAACAAGGTCCATAAAGACATGGATGAGCGAGTTTGGTGTGGAGGAACTTGACTGGCCTGCACAGAGTCCTGACCTCAAC